>KV751404.1:867171-913175 GCA_001698575.1 Mola mola
CCCTCAGCAAATGACACAAAAGTGATGAGTATTTATGGACTTTAACTCTGATGGTGATGGAAACGTGACCCGGGAATCGAACTCAGGACCTTCTTGCTTTAAGGCTACGGTGCTAACAGCTGCACCACTGTGTCTGAAAATATAGGAAGCTACTGTGCTGAAAGTCTGCTCTTGGTAAAAATGTGAAATATGAATTATGAGCAAACTATCATAATAATATAATAATTGGAGCGTATCTCATCGGATTTATCTCACATGCTGCCTTTGAGTCATTTATAAACTGTTTTTATAAGACGGGTTTTGTAGTGTTGCAGACGGCATTTTCCTGTTGCAAAGTTCTGATAAAAATCAGCCTGTCAGCGCCGTCTCGGTCCAATCGGATTCACGCGCAGACATCCAAACTGCACAAAACACAGAAATGCTGCAGGGTTCCGGAAAGGACACGTTATGAAGTTCAAACCGTTCAGCCAAACAAGGGCCATTCACTGGTTTGAATGATTACATCTCCTGCCTCAGAGCCTCTTCCCATCCCCGTAAAATGAGCCTAGAGCTCCTACCCAGAACATACCATAATTTCTGAACCGTTCACACAGCTGACATGATTTTGTTCTCTTTTGAAAGATTCCAGCTGAAGAAAACACAACAGGGCCACAGCGAGAAGCATCAGCAAGTTAGATACTCAAATCTGTTGTTACGTTTATGTGTCACAGACATTTTGTTGGTATATGTACTAAATATTCTCATTAACAGCGGTGTTGGACGTTCTGTTTAAAGACTACAGAAGACACCACTTGGATAAGTTTATTTCGTTCTATTCTATTTTCTTTTTTACTAAGTTTATTCATTGATTTCCTTTGACAAATTAAAGGAAAATACACAAATGTGTATTTTCAGTATTGAAATTCATCAGGACGTCGCTTTTAAAGACGCAACACTCGTTTCCACGGCGACCACTGACATTTAGGCTGGGAGGCTGCTGGTATCTCAATTCAATACTGACACCAAACAAAAACACTTCCAACAAGTTCAAACTATTTTCTCTTGCACTGATCCCCCTCTTTACTGATCTGCTCAGTGAAATGCTTCCCTGTTTGAATGATGACAATAAAAGACTTGAAACTTGAATTGAAACAGTGCAAAATGGAAAAATGCTGGAGGGCTTTGGGGGAAAAAAAAAGAAAAGAAAAAGGAAGCTGTAAAGTTCAGAAGGTTTGACCAAACAAAGGACGTTCACTGCCCTGAATGATGGATTCCATTAAGTTCTGAATGATTGCATCTCCAGAGTGGTTTTTCCACGGATAAAGATCCACCTAACAGCCACGTATTTGAATGCAAATGTGTGCACAGGGAGACACCGGCGCAGCCCTCTAGCCCCGCGTGGCCTGATAGCATGAGCAAACACAGATTTGTCGTCCTGGCACGATGAGCCCAACGCTGGAGCGACGCCATCATCAGCCGGCAGCTAAACGCACCATCTGGCCCGTGTTTGTGTCTGACACAGACACAAGGTGGTGAGAAGACACACAGACATGACATGTGAAAGAGGGAATACTGCAGGAAATGAGAGGTTCAATCCAGGAGCAAAGATAGAAAAACGGGGAAGGAAAGTGTGGGAATAAACCTGTCATCTTCCTCAGTCACTACCGTTTAGTTTCAGAAGTCTGTGTCTTCGCAGGACGACAAACAGCCCGAGTCCTCAGGTGACTTTCTGCAGAAGAACATGATCGTAAACACTGAGGTAAACGGGGCTGACGTGAAACCCGGACGAGTCTGAAATCACCAGAGACGTGTGAAACCGAGGACCAGGCAGCCTGTCATTATCAGATTATTGCCTCTGGTGACACCAGAAATTATACCTCGAAGCCTCCATGGAAGAATACTTGTTGTCAGGATCCAAACCACTGTAATCCATCCTGCAGAATGGTAACTGTGAGATGACGCAGTGTTTCTCTGGCCGCCTCTCCGCTCAGGAGTGGAAACACTGATCGCACACTTTCATCCACTTTACTGTGCACAAACACATGTTTTGAGTTTTCCCCCCGAGGGCTTGCAAACATGACGAGCTGCTGTCTGCTGTGGAGGAGCAAACAGGTCTTCTAACAGAGAGATAAACATCTACAGTAGCTTCCACAGAGGCCACAACCGAACTGCTAGCTCCAGTTTCCCTCCACATAAAGCATTAGAAAACGTATGCTGCACAACCATTCACTCATTCGCATTGGGAATGTGCTGGCTGCTGTAAACAGGAAGTGGAGATGATTGCTTTAGCACCAGGACACACTGTGTCACATTTCTATGATGTCAGGTTGCCCCGCCCACCAGGTGATGGTACAAGCGCCTGGGAAAAACGCACGGCTGTAATGAGCTTATTGTTCCCCATGGTGCCGAGCTGAACTGAGCTGAGCCGTACTGGCTGGTGACAGCTTGAGGAGGAGAGGCTGAAAACACTGTAAAATCATCCTCCTGTGGCTTCCCCAGAGTCGTCTCGCTTGTAAAAAAAAAAAAACTGAATCAACGCTCTGAAATACGCTGGAAACAGAAAAGCTGTCCACTGTTTTCTGTCAGAGGTGAAACAGAGCTTCAATCTGATAATCGCAAATCCAGTCGGAGCTCTGAGGAAACGCCAGACGCACAACAAACACACGCTGTGCATAAAAAACTGTATCATAATGTCTCCCTGTCGGTCATAGAGGACTGACTCTTGAAAACTGTGAATATGTGATGGTTTCTACATTCAGTTGATGAATTACACCCAAAGTAACAGAGATCGTTGTGATGTTTCATGTCATCCAACACAGGTAAAACAGCTGGAACGCAGCAGTGTTAACTTCCACATGAGCGCAGCAGCGTGAGCGGGAAGGTGACATTCCGGCGGTATTCCACTGCTCAGTGGTTCCGTTGACTTTTGGCTCAGAGTTCCTCAAAGACGCGGAGCTGGACGGGCATTCCAGCGCTGCAGGGACAAAGAGGGCCTTTCAGCAGCAGTAATCCCGAGGAGGAGGAGTGGGAGCGCCGCAAGCTGCAGCAGACCCACACGAGGGTTCACACACACACACACACACCGCTGATGACCACAGCACACCAGGGTGAGGAGGGCCGTGTGTGTGTGTGTGTGTGAGGGTTAGACCAACAAATGGAGCCATTAATGAGCTTTTTTAACAATGAAAAGGATTTCATATTAGAGGCGGTGCGTTTATGTTTTTATGTTTTAATGTTTTCTGTTTTTAACACTGTAAAAAAGTTTTACAGTAAAGTTGTTATTGGGAAGCAGCATGAATCTAAAAAAGTTTCTGCTGGTGTTGCACTCAGTTAGCCAAGTTCAAAGTAGTGTGAAATAACATGTTAATAAGCAATAAACCATTCGTATGGCAAAGTCTCGAGTGCTTCAGTTGAAGGCATCTGGACTTCTGTTTTGGTTTTCTTGGAAGAAGCCTTTCGGATGAGAGATGAAACGTCTTGAAAAAACAAAGAGAAGCCCAGATGCCTTTAACTGAAGCACTTGAGACTAACTCAACCTGGATGACTGAGAACATACACAAAGATAATCTTGAATTAAACATAAACTTGAATTACAGCCATGCTGTTGCCTCTGCAAACCTGCGAAGCCAAAGTGATCGCCCCCTGGTGGCTGGCTGCAGGATAGCTCATAAGTCGCACCTTCTCCATTATTGAGACTTGGGCCAAACTAGAAACTTTAACTAGTCCTACGAATAAATGTTTCCCAAAGATGACTTCTGTCATTGTGGGTAATTTCATCATCTGGCTGATGTGCCAAGCGTCATTAACAGCTGGGCTCTGCATGCGAATGGGAGGGCAGGTGTATGGGCAGGAAACTCGAAACCGCAGCTCTGCTTCCTGGTCACCACTGCACAGATTCTGGCCCCAAACACATACATGCAGTGACCGAGTATGATTACACGGTGGCGAAGAAGTAACCAAAGAGCCTGTGGTGAACTACAACGTTTCAAATATCCTGCAAGGAAGCTAAAAACGGTAGAACGAAGATGCTTCACACACATTCCACTCGGCAGCACAGACGGATCAATATGCAGCTCAGCACAGTGTCATCAAATTAGCGTCCTGGCAACAGTTGCAATCCCCTCTTCTGCTCCTGAGTGATGGTGTGGGATAATGCCAAAAGAAATGTTTTTAATATCAAGTTTAAAATGATTCCCCCAAACTGTTCCCAAGATACTGAGTTCATAGAAACAGGATGAGACGGACGGACATTAAGCATCCCACCAGTGCAGAGGCTTCAAAATTCTGTCATTCAATTTCCTGTTTATGTGACACATAAACAAAATAAAAAATATCATGTAAATGCTGGTGAACTACCAGCATGCACTGCAAAATGCATTTACTACTACTAGTTCAACTGCACTGAAATATAGTGAAATACTTGTATGAAAAATACTTGCATGATAATTTTCCGTGATTTTAAATTTGTAGTTGGAATTTGAAGTGTTTTTTCCTCTTTGCTCACCAGCATCAGAATTCATTTGAGTTGTGTTGGTGTCCAATATTCCGCTGTTAATGTTGGCACCTATTTCAGATGAAGCCTTAGTCTCTAGACAAAATTCCTCATTAGACACATTTTAGTCACATTTATTGATCTATTTTTTACAATTTTTTTTCTTGATGAGTCATTGCATTATAGTATGTTTTTTTGTCTTCTTGTTAAAGAAAAATAGTTGTAATTTTTTGCTCGTGAATGTCTCCTTTCAGTTACAGAAAAGATCACTGATTTTTGATTAACAGTATTACTGTCTTTCAGCTCTGTTCGGTCTCCGCTGTGGACTGTCGTCATGCTACCAGCTAACATTAGCTATCAGGATGCTGAGCAGGGAGGGCGCAGAAGGTTTTCTGGAGCTTTTTGCTGAAATGATCTGTCTGCTGCTGGAAACGAGGCTGATGACAGAAACACGCAGTGGTGAAAATGTGGGACATAAAAACAAAACAAGGAGCTAAAAGACACCAAAGTGCTCTGTGGTATCTAGATACAGTCAGTAACTTAGGTATAACTGAGAGGAAAAACAGAGACATTCATTCATCAAGTGACTCCTCTCACGTATATTCGATGTTCATGTTTTTGTTTCTTTATTTAGGACATATATTTTTAAAAAAGAGAAATATGGAAAGTCTAGAGTAAAAAGTAGTCAAAAGATTAGTGCCTTTAAATATCGACAGAATATTGTTCAATATAGTTCACGGGAGACAATTCACTAT
The DNA here is from genome assembly GCA_001698575.1 of Mola mola. Lineage (NCBI taxonomy): Eukaryota > Metazoa > Chordata > Actinopteri > Tetraodontiformes > Molidae > Mola > Mola mola. The sequence continues at coordinate 872,398 of KV751404.1, forward strand.
TACGGCGTTAATGATAAAAACACAGTTAAAATGGTAAAATAATACGTATCTTAGTATTCATTAAAATCTTATTATTAATCTAATTATTTTACATTTTATTGTCCATTTTATCTTATTTGACGTTTTGACACTCTGTTCCATTTTACTACACATCATTATTAGTTTAAGGTTTCCCTCAGACACTGACCACAGTAAAATATCAAATCCTGGCAAATTAAACTGCATCACATCAGATCTCTTCGCTCTCCAGCATCTTTAAATTCAACAATACGTGCACTCACCCTCCTCTCTCTCTCCTCCTCGGCTTGACCTTCTCTTTCTCAGCTGCCTTCGAAAACACATTCTGAACTCCACATTTTAATGCCTTCGCAATCCAGCCAGCGGAGTTTGTTCAGACTGAACATTGTTGATGGAAAACCATGAAAGACGGGAGTGACTGGGAGTGACCGGGAGGAGGAGGAGGAGGGGGAGGAAGGGAAGTGAGGGGCAGGACACTGGAGGCAGCCCGGGACATCCCTTTGAGTCATGGAAACAGACCCAAACATTCAGCAGCGCTGGAAACACTTACTGCATTTCCTCACGGCTCGTTGTGACTCCTGAACACTCTCTGTGCTCCCCATGCTTCCTTCACTTCCTCTAGTCTGCTCACTTCTTTCACTCATGAGTCTGGATTTCAGTTTTAGACATATAGAGCTGATTGTTTTTCTTTTCTCGGGTGTGTATTCGCTCTACTGGATATCTTTTATTACCTGTATCTGCATTTTCAAATCAGATTTATTCATCACATTGATTTTTCTTGGGTTTATGTTGGTATATTTTGCAACTTCGCTAACCGAAAAAATCTCAGAAGTTTCTGTTTAGTTCTGTTAGCTTCTGTCGATACGCTGAGGCTAAATGCTGTAAAAAAAAAAAAAAAAACGTAAAAATGAAGATATGGTATAAGTGATATGAAACAAACACATATTATTTGCAGCATGTGATTAAAAATATGCAATATGCGATGGGATAGACGCTGCCTTTATTTAAATGTCTCTGTCAATCTTTGTCACACTATGACATTTGATAAATCAACTCACAAAAACACCAAAATGTCAAATACCTCAAGACCCCTTAAATGGGTGTGTCGCCCTTCTATGTGACACACCCATTAAAGGAGAATTCTGCCATTTTTCAGCCTAAGCCCTATTTCACAATTTATTATTTACTTTTTTCTTTTTTTTTTTTATTTCTTGCCTGAGCTCGACGAGGCTACACAACGTAACGGCACAGGACAAGTTGAAACCTCAGAAATAATTCCCTTTTGTTGCCACGGACACGTCTGGTAACGCGGGGCAGATACCTACAGTGAAACACACGTGTGTTTTTCACTCAGTAACTGTAAAGATGCTGTATAAAAATATTGGTTTATGTTGTACATTTAACACTTTTCTCTACTTCCGAAATGTCTCTGCTTCGGGGGCACCGTTTTCCAAAGTTGCCTGACGAAAAGAATTTGTAGATTGAATGTAAGTTTATTCCAAACTATTTACTCCATGCTGTGGCGGCCTGCTAAATAAACAGACTTTACTCTGGAACAAATCTACACAAATTTGTCTCTCATAAACTCTAGCAGACGGTGACCCCGGAGCAGACAAAGGCTGTAAAGACGGTACAGACTTCACAGCTGTTGAGTCACAAACACACGCCCGTTTCACTCTCGTCGAGATAAACGATCTTAATGACTGAACTAAATACTGGAGTCATTTTCAAAATAATTTTCAACATAACAGTGCATCAGTGTCGTCACATTTCAGACACAAAGAACCAGACAGAGAGACCCATCGGTGTGTGTGTGGATTGTGTGACACTGACTATGTGGGGACTCACGTTGGGGGACTTGCCCACCTTATGGGGACAGAACAAGTCCCCACAGTGTAACAATCATTTATTGTGTATTTAGCGTGAATGCTTGAAGGTCAGAGTAAGGTTCAGGTTAACGTTCTGGTGATGGTTAAGAGAAACCTGCAGGAAATCAGTGCGAGTCTCTGTAATGTCCACAGATGTGATGCAGATACGGCGGTGTTTTTGCTTGTGCGTCCAAATGGGCCAAGTGAAGATGAGCAGCCGCAGCCAAAACACCATGACATCATCCTTTACCCGACTGCTGTGCCTGCCAAATCCCTTGTCGTCATTGTGACTCCTCAGGGGAAACACTGCGGTGTGCTTTTGTTCTTGTGTGTGCTTTCACTCGCGGTTAGTTGGATGGCCGTAAACGGTCTTATTAAGAGCCAGCATCGTCTGAGATGGTCTTTATTGTCAGAGTGTAAGAGCGTGAGGGGGGTTTCAGAGAGCGAGGTGAAGTGAAGTGAGCAGTCTGAGAGCTATCAGCTCTTTGTTTTGGGATGAATCACTGGCTTGAAGGCATGCTGCACATCAGAGACAAAGACAATAAAGGGAGGAAATGATGATGGGGCCAAAAATAAAGGAGACAACTGTGCAGAGGTCACAGCGCAGCCTGAAGATGACATGCTCTCTGACTCTTGCTGCCTGTTTTTGTGTGTCTGCTGCAGCTGTTGGAGGGAAAGAAGACAGAACTGCTACGGGTAAGAGTGGAACCTGCAGTACCTCTGCTGTCCTGGTGAGGCGCTGTACAGTCTCAGCATAATAATGTCAGTAAACTTGTCCATATCCTGCTAAATCTAATCCAAATCTAACCAGTGGTGGAACAACAATAACTTTGTTTATCTTCAAAAGATTATTCTGGTTTATTAGAATGTGAATTATAGTAGAATTGTGCTGATCTAGTTAAAGCTGCAGTGGGTAACTCTAATAAAAAGTGACCATCATCATAATCACTACCTCCAGACAGTAATACATACGGCAGGTGATCTATGAAAACAGCTGAGCTCCTCTGGTCCCGCCTGCTGCACCTGATGCCATTTGCATGAATCCAGCACTTCCCCAAAAAGAACCAGCCAGTCAGCCTCAGTCTTGAGCAAGCAGCAAGCCGCAAGCAGCACGCCCCCTCCCCCAAGGCTCAGCATTTATAGTTTTACTATTTATTTAAGAGTGCCACGAGCTTTATGAATGCAGTGGCGGCAGTGCAGCAAAAAGGTGTGAGGAAGGACAGTCAGTGCACTCTCTTCTCAATCTCCCCTGCAGACAGCAGCATGACCCCAACCTGACCGCTCCAGCAAACACAGACTAACAGTCATTTGGACTCATGCTAATATCCAGTTGAGAAGAGTCCATCCATCCACGTATTGTCAGCTTCACACTGCACAAGTTTTAGATCCTTAAAGTCTTTGTTCACCGCTGGCATTACATCCCATCCCAATTTATATCAAACATGTTTAAAAATCATCGAGGTGGACCTTTTGAGCACACAAGCAGACTGAGAGGTGTAACACTGGATCTGTCATCTGTAATACTCTCGGTATGACTGATTTAATTCCACAACACAAAACTAACCAGCAAATAAATGCTAGAAAGTTCAGCTTTTACTTATGCTGATGCACGGAGCCGCCATCTTGGATTTTGACCTTAAGGTTGCTTAAGTTCCGAGTTTCTGTGTCAGAGTTTCGACTTTTGGGAGATAGAACAATGAGTCTGGAAAAAATGTGTGTGGTTATTTACAGAAAGACATTGATTAACAGATGGATTTTGGGGCAAGAATATTCGAAAGGAGTCAGGTATTTTAATTATTTATACTTTAATTTACATTCTATCACCATTTAATGTTTAATTACACTCTGAAAGACCAATTAATGTATCTCGATATGTGTAAAACACAACTGAATTGGAGAGTTTTTAGAAACCTTAAAATGTTCTGATGGATAACATATTTTTCATTCGTTTGTTGTGAATTAAAATTTAAAGAAGATGTTTGAATACTGCACCCTCTTTAAATGACACAGTCAGAGGTTTCCCCTATTTTGGATTGATTATATCGATAATATACCTTTTCCACGCCTGTTATTAATTCTGCCTGCAAAAATCCACTAATCATCAAATATCTGGTTTTTCGTTGAATATGGTCAATTAGTGTCAGTGTTAAATGAATGTATGTGCACCAATCAGCCGTTTACACACTCACGCTGCTCCGCGCTGATAAACAATCTCCATCCAGACCCTGATGACATAATTCATCATGCAAAGTGCCTGAATGTAATGATGCTCTGACTCTGAATTTTATAACTAGTAACTGCTTCCTTTTCTAACGTTTGTTTTATGTTTCTCTTCTACGAGTACGTTTTCACTCATTTCCCACGAGTGTCTCGCTAAGCAGCCACGATGCACTGAAATTATCAGCTTATTACAGTCCTCCGGAGGGGAATATCAAACAGGGCCGGCCCTCTGCACACTCAAGGTCAACAGTATTGCTAAAAGCAGAAGTGAAGCACCCAAAGGAGGCATTAGAACCCAATGCTGGGGAGCCAGATAGAGAGTGGATGGATGTTGGGCTGAGGGTGGTGGTGGAGGGGCGATAGAGAGCCTCTGTGCTGGCCTGATTATTCTCTCAACAGAATGAGCTCCCACAACAAAGGATTTATTATCACTCGCTGGAGAGTCGCTGCAGTCTGGGAACTCAGCACAGCCCTTTATTCTGCCAGGCGGCCGAAAAATGTGGCCCAGCGCTGCTTTCGGTCGGGAGGTTCAAACAACAAACCCTGCATTCGCCTCCCTCTCTTACACTCATAAAGCAGCCAGTGTTTCAAGGGGTTCGAGAACGTCATCGCTCACACATCCAGGCTTGGTTGTTTTCACTGCTGATGTGAGACAAAAATGTCACAAAAGTGCCCTTTTGATGCCCCTATGGTGGATAAAATATGATTAAGTGCCCTCTTGGATGTCCTTTCAATGGATAAAAAGTAATAAAGAGCCCTCTAGGGTGCCTTTTCAATTGATAAAATGCAATAAAATGCCCTCAAGTGTGCCCTTCCAATAGGCAAAAAGGTATTAAGGTGCCCTCTAGAGTGCCCTTTGGGTAGACAAAACATGATAAACAACCTTCTAAGGCACCTTTGCAGTGGATGAAAAGTGGTAAAGTGCCCTGTCAAGTGCAATTTCAATGGATAAAACACAACAAAATTCCTGCTAGAATGCCCTTCCAGTGGACAAAAGCAAAAGATGTGCCCTCAAGCATGCCCTTCAAATAGATGAAACGTGATAAAGGGCCCCTCTAGGGTGTCTCTGCAATGGACAAAAGGCAGTAAAGTGCCCCTCAAGCATGTCCTTTCAGTTACCAAACTGTAATTTAGAGCCCTCAAGGGTACCTTTCCAGTGGGTGAAACGTGATACAGTGCCTTCTAGAATGACTTTTTCATGGATAAAATGCAATAAAATGCCCTCTTGCATGCCCCTTTCAGTTGGCAAAAGACAAAAAAGTGCCCCTCTGGCATGTAATTCGAGTAGACAAAACGTGATAAAGAGCCCGCTAGGACGCCCTTGCAGTGGACCAGTAGTGATAAAGTGCCCTCTCGCATGCCATTTCAATGGACAAAATGCAATGAAATGCCCTCTTGGATGCCCCTTCAGTGGATATAAGGCAATAAATTACCTTTCGTCTACTTTTTCAGTGGATGAAACAATAAAGTGCCCCCAGGCTGCACTTCCAGTGCTGGAAAATTAGTTGGCCTCCAGGTGATCCTATGTGCGACAGTATATATAGGCTTTTTATTTATTTCAGCACAGAACTCTCTCCACCTCTCTCTCCTCCTCCAGGTACAGTAACATACTTTATCTCCACTAAGAACTGGATTATCTTTAGGGATTACACTAATACTGAGTTAGATTATGATTTGGAATATATCAAGTAGTGGGAAGTAATTTAAGAATTTATCAAAAACTACTTTCCTTTCTACGTCTCCTTAACGGCATATACAGTATATTATAATAAATTTGTTTGACGGAATTAATTACGAGTTTTTGCAAACAAAAAACATGAAGAAGAACAAGTCTAAAGGATAAAGTCAACAAACAGTCCCCTTCTATTAAATGTTTGTCATGAAAACATCAGCGGCAGCAGGTCATTCATTCATTAACCCTGACAGAGTTTCCAGGGTATTCTTGGATTATCACAGTAAAAACAGTACAAAAAACACAAAACACATGTCCTAACCTCGGAAATATGCCGTGCACATTATCAAAACTGTCACCGCTAGTATACGTCATTATCTCTCGTATGCCGACATCATTTGTTTATATACAGATAGAGCCGCTCACACTGTATCAGAACCACTGTGAAACATAAACAAAGCTCACTCAAACCTGAGCACAAAAACAAAAACAACATTAGTTTATACACCGTCCTGGTCCATTTTTCACCAAAACCGTGTGTGCGTCATAAATTCAAACACAGAAATCGTCACATAAATCGTGAGATACGATTCAAAATTTGCAACCATTCACTTGGAGATTTTGCAATATGTTACGTAATCGTGTTTGTTGTGGTTCTTTATTCGCAGCTAATACATTAAGAGTTAATGTAAATTAATATAATAGCAGCATGATTGAGGAAATATGAATTGCAATAAATCAGACTGTACTTTCAGTGTTGGCCATGATAACAAAAAGAGTATCTGACTAACACATAACCTCAGCATCTTCAAAACAGCAGCCAGCAGATAATCTTAACTGCATGAAGCTTCTACTGTACCTTCACTGAGCGGTGGGTGGATGGGGGTGTGTTGGGCGGGAGGCGCCGGTGACACCGTCGGACTAAACAAACACCCGACTGCTGCGGCCGTCACAAAATTCAAGACGGGCGAAGACAAAAGTCTGACTGAAGTGGATGCTCCTTTCTTTGTGGCCCCTCTCTCTCCGTCTTCTATCGTCAGGGTCGCTAACTCACTGCCTCTCCTCAGTATACACACACACACACACACACACACACACACTGGGCTAAAGCCATGTGGCTGCTGACACACACAGTCTGGCTGCTGCTGGTCCCCTCCCTCGCACTCAGTTTCACTCACTCTGTCACTTTCCCTCTCTCCTTTTCCACTACACACACACTAACTATCCAGCTTGTTACGACATTGCAATTCCTGCCTAACCCTAACCTCAATTCAAAACATTTTTGTTTGTTTGTTTGTTCTTTTCTTTTTTGCTTTTTTGACCCCAGCTCCTACAAGGTCAGTGCCAGAAAGTCCCCAATCAAGGATAACAAAACACACACACACACACACACACACACACACACACACACACAGGTGTTCCTGCCTAAGACTAACATCAATTCATACCATAATCCCAAGAACTGGTCTTTGGTCCCCACAAGTTTTAGTGTTTATGTCACAAACAGACCCCAATAGGTAGCATAAATGTGTACACAGGCACACACACACACACAGGTTTTTCACAGGTGTCCTTCCTGTCTGACACTAACCTCGATTCAAAACAGAGGCCAAGAACCAGTTTTTGGTCCCTGGTCCCTATAAAGTCAGTGTTTATGTGTCCCCAGTAGGTAACGAGAACGCGTACACACACACACACACACGCCTCTCTCTCCCTGCTCTCCCGTCCGCTCAGCCTCACCCCACCAGCCCACCACACCAACACAAGGTGCTCATTCTTTTCGAATAACGCCGTGTTGTTCACGAAAACCTGCAGAAACGTTGGGCCGGACTGGAAGGTAAACACGGCGGTGAGACACAGCGAGGGGCCAACGTTCCGCCGGAGAACAGTCGTTTATTCTCCCACACTGGAGCCACTGTGAGCCGCACTGAGCCACACGTTCACCTCTGGGATCCCCCGGATCTATTCTAGTCCGCTGCATTCTCGTATTCAGGCCTCTGTTTATTGTTGTGCCGTGGTGGAGGAAGCATTCAAATATCAGACTGTGAAAATATTCTACTGCATTCAAAACCTCTAAGGAGCAAAATGGACTTGAAAGTATGAAAAGTAAAAGCACTAATTGTGCAGTTAATGTTTATCTTAACCAGTTTATCCTGCAGCAGAGCATCTTTTTCTACTATATCATCATGTGTTTGTAGATGTCCCATTTTATGTCCTGTTTTCAACTTTGGGCATTTTCTAACCAACACAAGAGGGCTTTTTCAAAATGGCGAATTTTCTTCGCACATAAAGGAACCTTTTAACCGCAAACGTTCAGATTCAACTCGTTTTTCACCGGACGGGAAGGAGATGTAAAATCATCATAAAGTCATCTCAAACGTGAGGAAAGGTGTCAGACAAAAATAAACAGATTCATCCCAGTAGCAGAGGAATAAAAAAAGAAAATGAACTATATTCACGATTCGATATGTATCATCATACATTAATATGCCAGAATTCTTACTAATTCATTCTTTAAACAGTAGTTTACTGAATAATACTGATGTTACACCACTGCAGAAAGATAGGATTCACTTTTGGGTGAAAATCATTGATGGAGTTCTTGTGAAATAATAAGTCATTTCTATTCTGAACTAGATGTTATTTAATGATGTCACATGATATATATTTCAAATAGGATATGATTTAATTAAGGCTTTGCGGTGAGATTATCATAGTTGTCATATTGTCAGATTCCTAACAAACAGACAAAAGAAACATGACCAGAAACCTCCTTGGTGAGAGTATTGCATTAATTTAGTTGTAAAGAAAAAGTAATTTATGGGGCCACGAGATCTGGAATGTAAACCAGAGCAATTTGGTTTTAAAGCTGCTCAAGACTGGGATGGAACATGTATTTTATTTAATATTCAACCCCCACAGACCAAAAAATATGGCTCAGGTTGAAAACTACCAGAAGTCCCCTGTACGACATAATTATATTAATGCACAAACATCTCAAGCATTTTGCTGTTTCAAACCCAATAAAATTATGGGCCGCATAATTAAAACAAGAAAAGGGCAAAAACGATTTATTACGACTGTGATAAACAAAGAATACATGAATCTTTCTTAATTAGGTTATGAAAAAATAAATAGATTAACTTTTATTTTGAGTTAGTTTAGTGAGTTTCTGTTAGTTTGATAGTTCTGATATGATGTTTTACTTATTTCTTTAGCTTTGTTTGTCGTCTGATGATGCACAAGCTGCACTTTGACCCTGGCAGGTGAGAACTGATGGTGTCTTGTAAGCCCATAATGAAAAATGTCATTAGTGAACCTTATCTGAGGTTCGCTCACATGACCACAGGAACACCTTTCAGGAAGTGTGAATACACTTTCACACACTTAAATCACTGCCCCGAGGAGACAGGTTCACTGACTTTACATTTCCTGTAAGATTCAACTCACCCATATTGATAAATTACCCATAAATCCACTGAGTGGGTTAAAAAAAAATGCTCCGTCACAAAAGGGAACACCCGCTTTTCAGGCTCAAACTGCAGGTCTTACATAATGTAACACGTGACGGAACCCTGAGACTCTGGAATGCTGACGAGAGGCTGACAAACAAACACACTGGCAGCACATCACCCGCCAAAAAAAAAGAAATCTGGTTCTTGTTCCCTCACATGTTGTCGCCAGAAGACATTTGCAGCCCGCCAATGACTGTGAGCACCATGTTGGCTCAATCAGCACGACATAAACAACTTCAATAGGACAAAAATGTCCTGACAGAGAGTCACAAACAAGGCTGACAGAAATGAAGGCGTGCACCAGTAAAGCCCACTCTGGTGTCGCGCCTTCGGAGGAATATTTACCGTACATATTCTGTCGGACTGATTCATCAGCGGCTCCTCTCTGAACAAACTGGATCTAACTGTCATCTATGTGAGGCCAGAGGAGCTGACAAACTTGACAAACCCTTGACAAGCTCAAAACCATCTCCCAGCATGAGGGCTAGCAGACTAGTGCCTCTAGTGGTGAAAAGTGGTATTACAAAGCAGAACGGGCCGCGGCTACTTGATGTTTCTTCACATTCTGTTAAAAATGTCGATACGTTTTTTATTTAAACAGTTCATTCTAAAATGACGTTGATATTTTACACATTTCTGATTTCTGCTGAAAATCTGTTTTTTGACCTTGTTAGCACGTCCATCATGACCCTAATAAAGTCAAGGCCCAGGATTTCTCTTTTTCATTCTGCATTCTAGCGATGGCAGCCGCTGGAAAATGGGTTCTGATGAAAACGCAGCGTTGAGGATGTGCAAAACTGCCCCCGGGCAGCTTTAAATATGCATGCAGTGGATTTTCAAAGAGAAATAAGAGCGTATGAAAGGGCCTAAATTGTCTTTTCACATTTCCCTCTCAGCATCCGTCTGCGTGGAAAGATGCTAACCAGGAGCAGCCAGCTTCCTCTCGTGTCGATGCAGTAAAACAAAAAGGGCGCCAGACGTGCAGCTGCCGTCACGCCGCTCGGATGAGCCTCCAGGTGGGCACAAATCACAGGAGGTAAATTTCCCTTTAATGTAAACACACACACACACACCCTGGCACTCAGGATAAACAGCCGTCTGAGAGGGTAAAAGCTCTCCCTCCTTTCATCTTTAATGAAAAGCATATTTGGCTGCTCTCCACTCCCACGCATCCATTCAAACCCTCACGCCGTGATAGGAACAGCTGAGCTGAGGGAAACGCTCATTAAACGCCCAACATCAAACGCCGGGACGGGCGCAGACTCGATCCTGTCAGGTGATTGGAGCATCTCAGTCAGGGAACGAGAAGCTGGGACGTCCCGGCGCAGCAGGATGGAGGTTTGGGGCGGTTCAGGGGCCGTCAGCGGGGGAGGAAGAGGAGGAGGAGGAGGAGGAGGAATGTAAAGATTTGAAGGAAGTGGGTCATCATTTTTTGCCAGGATGTGTTTGCAGTTGTGGCGGATCAGACTCCCACGTGCTGGGGGGGGCCATGCTGTGGGACGCTGCAGCTCTGCTGGGGCCCCACGACGTGGCCCCACCAGAGAACCGTATTGTTGAGCAGCGCCGTCAGCGACTGAATTCCTACAGTGATCGGTCTGCGTGTCGTGATCCGTCTCTCAGCGCCGGAGCGGTGTTCCCGGTTTAGTGTCCGGGACCTCTGCTGTTCTGAGGGATTACTGGGGCTCTTTGCTTCAGGCAGCAGCATCTTTTTTTATGACCCCGTCCAGGCTGCAGAGCGGGGCGCTACTGCCATCTAGTGGTGCTGCCGTAAACTGCGTCAACTCTGACAGCAGACGTGAGCTGAACTTTGTGTTATTTCTCAGAAATATCCTGCAGAAAATGTCACACTTTTACTCCTACTGTCAATCGATCAGAAAGGCTTTATAGACTGCGATTATGATGAATCACATTTGGTTTTGGTTTGTTTGGGAGTGAAGGCGAAACAAGAACACGTTTAGTGTTCGTATAAAGAAATGCATGACCAACTGGTGAGACGTTTCCGCCTAGAAAATTGTAGAAAATTCTAACTAGAATCTCTTAATCTGTCGAGTACAAAGGTGTCATGGAGAGCTCGGTATTGTCCACGACCCCCATAATTAGCAGAAAGAACAAAATAACGTCGGTTTTTAACACACAGTTGGAGCTGCTGCCGTCTCAAGCTTTACTTTAAAGTTGCCCGTCATGTGTGCTAAACGTCGGATTGGTTTCCAAAGTGTTTGTGATGTCATAAATCCTGCACATAAGCTCCGCCTCTTAAAACCTGATTTTTTTTTTTTTCAATGAGCCGCACAGAAAATTGACACTTTCAGCAACAAACACAAAAGTGTGAGACTTCCTCAAACACAGCAAAGCTCAAACACTCAGCAGGAGGAACAAGAGGAAAAACAACATTTGAGACTTTAATGTATTTATGACAGCTGGGCTGAATTTTTCAAGTGAAGAGCTTTGGTGGAAGACGAAAATAGTCTTTCATAAATCACAAGATAAAACAGCATCAGCCTTCTGTCTTCGTTCAGGCAGAGAATCATCGTACGAGCAGAAGACGGACAGACGGACAGAATGTCTTGCGGCCGTGTGAGCCGTTCAAACGCTCACAGAGGAAATTCCACATGCGGACACGGAATTCATCCAATATCCTGTCTGTGCTCTCAATGGCCGCCTCGGTAAACAACAACACAAACCGTCTCCTTCAGCATCTATTCGGTTTTGGTCCTCGGAGAAGTTTGTGGAAAAGTTTAAAGCGTCTTTATGGCACTCCAGAGGACGTGTCCCGGGTCTCCTGGAAGTAAAGAGCAGTGGCTGTCTGCTCTCCTTCCTGCCTTCGATTGAATTATTCCTCACTTCCTCTGAGCAGGGAGAAGACCACAGGATGGAGAATCTTTAACATCTCCCCATGTGTCTACAGGAGGCCGCGTTAGATTCAGACTTTAATTAGGCCACAATATGCAGGAAGTAGATGCCCAATATTTAAAAAATAAAACAGCTTTTATAGGCTACAGTGAAGTCCAGCAGGACCTGGTTCAGCTTCATCGAGACTCCGAGTCGACTTTCTACAGCTAGAAGACGCTCGACCAGGAAAGGTCTTTGTGGAAGTTCAGCAGAGAAGAAACCAGGTTTCCAGAAGTCAGATACGCTAAAGCTGATGACGCACTGACACATCTGAACATCACAGAGGCTTTTTTTGGTCGTTTACTGAGCAACAAATATGGATGGTCATTAAAACCGTATGAAAACAACAAAACCAATGGTGGCCTAAGACTTTTGCACAGTACTGGAGCTGTTCAGCGAACTACAGAGCGACACGCGACCCGTCCTCTCTGGTGTTTGCTGACTTTGTCACACTTTCTCCCACTCTGTGGGAAAAGTGTCACCTCTCGGTGGAGGGCAGCAGCAGCTGGCACCAACAGGTGAGAGCGTAAAAGACACAGAACGACGAGACGGCAGCAGGACGACGCTCACAGCCAAAAGTAAAAAAAAAAAAAAGATGTATTTTGTTAAGTTTAAGAGTCCAAAAGACGACATTTAGGACTGAAGTTAAAAAATACCGGACAAACATTTTGTTTCATGCGACTCGACACTGGCTGAACTTGGTGAACTGCTCCTTTAAGGCAACGCCACAGAGACGTCCACGGTACGTGTCTGAAGGACCACGATGTAAACGTGCTCCACCTGCCTGAACTGGGAGCCTCCCGCCGTGGACCAATCATTTAGGTCGATTATCACCTGATGTTGATATCTGGGGGTCACTTGTGTATTTAGCTGCTTTGATTTCTTCCAGGTCATCCCAAAGGTCCTGACAGAGGTGTGGTTTTTAACCCCGAGGTGCTTTTAAACAGCAGGAGGACAACATAAAAACCCGTTTTCCTACCTTGAATCGCACTTTCTTGAGCATCATCCTTGAATCGGGGTGAGCAGACAGTCACAAAACGGAGATTTCACCAAACTCTCCTGACTCTACGCTCCATTCCGGAGGGCTGGGGGGGAAGACGGAGGGACAAAAGCCGTCAACAGAACTCCAAATGAAGTGACTGAATCCCAGCCTGAGTGTTCGACGAGCCAAAGACAACAGTGTCTGCCCCAGTGTGGCCCTCTGAGGCCCCTCACAGAGCTTATCAGCCTGCTCATTCAGCCGTGAAGCAGACACACCCTCTTTTTATGACTGGGGGGAAGCTATTAACACCCCCCACAGCCCAAATATGGCCGCCCGCCCCTTTGACCCTTTACAGCCCGGCTTCCCCCCGTCCCCACGCGCTCTTCCTCTCCCGCGGTCGCTCACCCATCTGTTGGACCGCGGCTCAACATCTGACTCATCTTCAGCCTCGTGTGTCACACTGTGATAAACTGAGCAATCAGTGTGTGTGTGTGTGAGAGACAGGGACGCTCAAACTGTCCCAATCTGCCAACTAAGCCAGATTTCAAAAGACTGACAGACATTAAAAAAAAAGAAAAGAAATGCTCATTAAAACATAATTTCATTGATCAATTTTCATCTGAAAATCCCCAGACAAACATGTTTCACCACAAGTTCATCTCTAGCATGGACATCTGCCACTGCTTGCTAATGTCTGTCAAAGCTAGCTGACAGATGCCACTCGTTACCTTTTGTCATATCTAGCTCGTGTCTGCAGCAACCAGGTGTCTGTAAGCTAACCACTGCTACCGGAAGATAATACCTGCCACCAGTAGCTAATGTCTGTCGCCAGAATCTAACGTGTACCACAGCGAGTTAACATTGCCAAACGTAAGTCTGTCGCAGCTAAGTAACATCTGCTACTAGCAGCTAATGTCTGCCACAGCTCGCTAACATTCCAAGCTAACAACAAGAGGAAGAAGAAATGTAATTCAGCAATAAGCGGAGCAGATGATGACGACTAAATATAATAGTCGGTAACTGAAAGCTTCTTGTCTCACCTTAACGAGCTTTACATTGTGCCTTCAGTCTGTCATTTAACATTGGTTGAATTAGCCAGCAGAGTAGCTTAGCTTATGTTTTATGTTTTATTAGCTTAGCGTGTTATTATTTACAGTATAACTGAATGGTGATGAAGACCAGTTGGGAATTTTTGCCGAGGGCCCCTACGGGCTGAAGAGTCGCCTCCAGTTGTCAATCAGAAATGGGCCTCACAAAAGCCTGACAACCCCTGATGGAATGTGCTTTGACATCTGAAGAAGTGTTTGTTTGACCTCTGACCCTGGGCTTCTGCAAACACATAAATGTGCCTGTGAGACCAGCGTTGAAACAAACGGTGAGTCAGATCTGCTTCCATGACCTGAACGTCTCAGTAAATTTCCGTTTTCTACTTTCAAGCACAGCTTGTATCAAACGTGCAAACGACAAAAAGTTCAGGGCCAGCGCATCATCTGATTGGCCACAGAGTTAGCAGTTCAGCTAACTGTTTTAGTTATTATCGTCGTTATTGTTTTATTTTAAATCACATTGTTAGTTAATAATAATAAATGTTTTTTAAAAGGCAGAATTGAAATTACCTTTTTAAAAGAGCCAGAAAAACATGTTGTGCCAACACGCTCTAACGTGTGCCGGAGCTAGCTAGTGTTCCTTCCGATGCAGCAGTACAAATTTATTAATTTTTTTTTTTTTGTGGAAATATGTCACCGAATACAACAAATTGTTTTCAGAGTTGCAAAATTCCTGAAAGTTTCACTACCATAAAGATGGTCGGAAGTTAAAACTGCGGGGCCGCAGAATGTTAGTCAGGATAGGGGAAAAAACCCCCACCTGTTTTACTTATTTGTTTCCCTCTTCTTTCTGCTTTTAGCCACGTATTTTATCGGTTAAATTTGGCACAAATGCTCGTAGCATTATTCCCTGTAACCCGAAAGCGGCGCTCTCGTCGTAGCCGTTCTCTGAAGGACCGGACACGTGGGAGCAGCCCTCGAGCTGGCTGTTGTGGCTTTTTGGGAAGTCCCGCGCTGGGGTCAGACGTGAGTCATACATGTGGAAGTATCGGCCGTGTGGCTCACAGCTCCATGTTTAGTCTGTCTTCGGTGACCCTGGTGGCTAATGCGGGCCAATGATGTCTCGCCTGGCTGCACAAGATGAGTCAGGAGGCTTTAAGTCACTGCGGAAGACAAAACTTGACGTTTCTGGGTGACTTCTTTCGCTGTACACAGGAACTGGATTCTGAATGACATTTGAACACAAATTCTGTTTTATGTGCAGTCAAAGCTCAAATATTCTTCATGAACTTCTTACATACATCTTTTTTGAAAAATTACTCCATTTGTGAAGTTTGGATGCAGGGTAAATAAATCAATTTCTCTGCGGTGACTTCGCTCATAATGTCATTGTGCGTTGCCTGGTAACAACCGTGTGTTGTGGACTAAATAACTGAAGATACTTGTATAGAATGAATGTTTGTACAGCTGACAGTGCATCCCAGACACAACTGGAGGAGCACTGTTTGTGTAATCTGCCAAAAAAAAAAAAAAATCACAGTTTTGGAATAAATGTACATAATAAATCTGGAAAACAGTGCCCCCCTCAGGAACTGACTGGTCATGGCGGGTGAACCGTCAGTAACAGGAATTAGAGAAAGTCAGGTAAATCAGTCTGTACAAAACATTTGTGTTCTGTAGTATCTTTACCATTATGTTGCCAAACAGTTACCATGACATTTTGAGCGTTATTAGCACCTAAAACAAAGTGGTTTGGTTCTGAGGCGTCCACTTGCAGCCATGTTGGGTTAAAGGGTCATAACATCCAAACTCAATACTGGACGTATTTTGTGAAAGTATAGATCCTTAAAGACAGAAAAACACCAGAGTTCTCCTTTAATGTCTCTGGATGGCTCTTTGAGCTGTAGCTACACTGCGGTAGAAGACAAAACAAATTGTGTTTCTAAATGCCTTTAAAATATAAACAAGTTGTCTTTGATGCAGCAGGAGGACAAATATTGTTCACTGAACTTCTTCAGACACCAAACAGACTCATTATCTCAACACCTACACGGAATGGAACTAATGACACGCTCCGAGCCAGAGAGCTCGAACCACTGCATTATTCATGACGCCCTGCTGCTAATTAACATCACCAACACGAAAAAAAATAAAAACTCAAATGAGACTTAAATCTTCAATAATACATTTTATTCCATTAAAGATTCTTTTTTTTTTTTTCTCATCTCTAATTGTACACTGGAATGTTAAGATTCCCCTTCTGTAATTTAGTCAAAAATGCTCCGAGTCATTTTCGACACCACATCCACACAAACCATTTCTAAAATTGAAATTTAGGGAGTACAAATGATGAAAGAAAAACAGAATAAAAGCAAACAGAAAATGAACAAGAACATGAGAGACAAACGTTACGTTTTGAGTATTGCTGATGAGGATGGTCAGTAAAGGATGAAGAGGGGCGGGGCTCTGATCCCCGGTGTGTTTGTGTGTATTTGTACTTCATGCCAACACACACACACTTCCACCTCAGCCGTGAAAGGCCTGCTGGGACAGCAGATTAGAGGCCGATGTTGTTTCTGGGCTGCGATTAAAGCGAAACGCTGCGTCTCTCGGTGGACAAAATGAGGAGTGGCGGAAATGGAGTCAGAATAACAGAGATAAGGACAGATGCAATGTTGCCCTGCAGCTGAGGATTCCTAACCAAGTCCCGCTGTCCAGTTTCAACATCTGAATACAGCAAACAGTGTAAATGTCCCGACACAGAAGAAAGAACTGTTTTGGCTGATGATACCTGCAGACAGAACAGGCGACGTACTGGGCACCGTTTACTTTTTCAGAAAAGAAACTGTTTACGTGGACACAAACTGAAAACCCACCGTTTACACAGGAAAGAAAGAGAAAAAAATCATCTGAAGTGAAATTTATCCCTTATAGAGGACGATTCCGCAGTGATTCTGGGGAGAAAGAGAAAAGGTCCAAGGGTCTTGGAGGATGTTTGATTCTCAGGGGATATTAAACTACCAGCGCTGGCTCCGGCTTCGCCTCCCGGGAGGTGGACAAGGAGGATCCGCCGGCCTCTTCCTCCTCCTCCTCCTCCTCCTCTACTTTAAGTCCTCGTTACAGTTCTTCTTGGCGAACGTGACAGCGTCAGCGTGGTCTCCTTGGTCGTGTGCTGAGATTTTCTCCTGCTCAATTAACTCTCTATATATAGATGCTCCTCTGTCGTACAAACATATAAATACACCGGCGCCGCTCTGCTCCACCACAGGAAGAGGCTCCGCCAGGGGCTGGCGCAGTCCCGTCGACGCACAGTCTCAGATCGTATTCAGGGCGGGCAGGCAAGAAATCTGCAATCTTTCTCTGTAGCATACAATTTTTTCTTGGTGATTTTTGTTTTATTTTGATGCTTTCTTTGAATTTTTATCTTTTTGTATTTTACAGGATTTCGTATTTGTCGACAACAAAGGAGGTTTCTGAAGAGAATCTAACGGAGCTGTCGCCGTCCACGTGAGTCACTTTGGTAACCTGGGAACAATGAGAAACAAGCACGTCAGCGCATCATCGTCAGGAACTTCACAACAAACAGTCAGCAGGGACTCAAGAGGTTATCTGCACAGAACAGCTGTCGAGCAACATAACGCCATATTGGATTTTTGAGGCCAAAAGTTGCTCAAGTTGCCAGCCAACTTAATTGTGACAAAAGAAGTACGTTGTATGTTGGAGCAAACACCACTGTAAGCTAATCATCTGACTTTATGTAATTACTTTCAATGCCAGAAGAGGGAGACAGAGCTCTCACACTCTATTGCTGCTGGCAGTGAGCTGCATTGTTTTTATTTTGGTCTTGTCTCTGTTGACATGCGATCTACACTCGGTCACCCACCTGGATGTCGCAGTAGTTGCGCTTGGACACAAAGGACACGCTGACGGGGAAGAAGTCGTTAGGCTGCCCGGCGATACTGAACTCCAGGCTGCCGGTCTTGTTGTTGGCATCAATAACAGGTAGGCACCAGTCCAGGATGTTTCGCCTGCTGTCGTGTTTGTATTCTCCATCCAGATCGCCAATCACAGGAGCTCCCACACCAGACCTGCAGAGGAGAAAGAATGCAGCGGATTGGAGTCAGGAAGGCACAGCTTTAATAAAACAAGTTGCAACATTTTTTAACTCCCATTTTCCTCTCGAGCCTGTTCTGTAAATCTATGCACCTCATTTTCAGCTACATATACTGAGTCTTATATACTGTTTTTAAACCTGGTCCTACAAGAATGCTGTTGGTAGAAAAACAAATTAGCCACTGATCTCAGATCACAGGATACATTAAGTAATTTTAATGCATCAATAGCCACAACACAGACTCAATCAGAGCGTATTTGTGTAGCACTTACGGTACAGGGATGCTGATGACCACGTCGTTGAGCTCAAGGTTCTCCTCTTGCAACTCGTACTCGATGTTGACATCACAGCCAGTTCCGCTCTCTGACGGCCAGCAGTTTACTGTGGAGGGACGACAGTCATGTTACTAACAAGGCAGCGTTTCCCGTTGCTGACCTTGACCACTGCGGTCTGGATCCCCCTGCCACAGCAGTTCTCTTAACATTACACATCTCTAACGTTGTGTTTTACACTGTTGTTTGCTGCACTGATGTGCCAGCCTATAGTCTCTTCAGTTTTACTGATCCAGGCAGTACAGCTGTGGGTCTGGACTTTGTGCCTGAGCAGAGTGTCACTGAAATGCAATAATCAAATTAAATTGAGTTTTTCTAGCAGCTGAGACAATATGAGTGTGATGGTAATCCTCAGAGAGGTCCAGCTTTTAAAAACAACGCTAACTCCTTAGAAACAGGTGACAATGGCATGCCTGGCCAGTAGGTGGCGACACAGACCATAAGAACAATATGTCATTCTGAGCATGCCCATTGTAGCATTTCTCCTTCAGAGGAAGTTTTTTAAAAAATAAAATGGATTGAAGTATTTATTTATATATAGTTATTTGACACATACTGTCCAACCTTTTTAAAAGACAGCCTGAGGTATGATGATTAAAACAGTGCAAAGCATCACCCTTGTTGCTCTTGTTTCTTGTGTATGCTCATTACAGACAACCAATGGAACTGAGGTGTGACACAACCTTCATCCCAACACCTGTTAAGTGTACACATAAGTGCAGGGAAATGTTCCATTTAGCAAAATATCTGTTAGTGTGGGCAGGGCCTCAAAGTGCACCAGATAATATGGTTACACATGTGTCAGAGTCTCCTGAAACCAGCAGGATCATATCTGGCTGGGCCAGAAGAAGCACATATGCTGGCACTTACTGGTTAGAGGTATGAGGGACTCGTCTGTGGTCTGTAGTCTCCACTTCAGCACGCCGACATCACTGTTGAGAGGGAAGGACTTCTCTGGGTTCTTCAGGCCGATGACCGATTCAGCTGTGAACAACTTCTTGTCCACATTGGGATGTGTCTGAGGGGACGGAAATAATCAGCACAGAATTGTTTTAGTTCACAGAAATCACTTATAACTTGTTTAAATAGTGAAATTTTCACATTTTTGTTGTTTCTTTTATTTTAAAGAATTCGGAGCTACATTTCAAAAACTACTCTTGTCAATCCTAATAACATATGAAAGAAGATGGCTAGAAGTGCACAGTAATTAGCTCTGAATCTTTACTGTAATAGATGCCTCCTATTCCTCCTCCCTCTACTTGTTCAGCCTTGTTTCCATCAGCTAGTTCATTTCATTAGAAAGAGTTATTTTGGGGTTTCCATTACCCAAACTGTAGATAGGGCCAAAACATTTATTCTGTATTGTATCGCTCATCAGTTGATGTTATCAGTAGACTGATCTAAAGTTAAGAGGTGGAGTTGAAACATCAGGTATCTGCCAGAGTTTTCTCGCAACCTGTGCTCTGATTTCCCAACTTCCTTCTTTAACCATTATTCTCGTCTTAAACAATGCTTGTCTCTGTTCTAATAAACAAGCCCGCACCAGGGAGAAAGAGCAGGAAATGTCTTTCATGAGTGTGTGAGAGAGACAGAGAGAAAACGCAGTAGAGAAGTGACCATGAATACGAAGACAATGGAGGAAAATATTGAAAGAGCTGTACAATGACTCACTGAGCCACAGGCAACTTGTTAGACAGTTAGCAAATACCGAAGCCTCTAAAGACTGAGAGAGGTCTCCTCTGTTGTTTGCTAGCCGGTGGAAAAGAGAAAGTGGTTACACCCAACGCTCCGCTAAAAACTCTGCCTACATTAGAGTATCTGCAGTGGAAACGCTCACATATCCAGAATTTCAAGGAGAGAACTCCACTGTTTTTCCAAACTAAGCTCCATTTCCTGGTCCTTTATGGTCTAAATTAGAGATGCAAACCAAGAAACTCATTTGCTTGCAGCGCCGCATTCTGAAGGGTAAATGTTGACGGTGACACTGTGTTCAACCAGTGTGCAGTTGAACTCAGTCAAGACACACACAGCACATTAAAGCTCCAAATGTGAGTAGTAAAGCTGATTGCCTGCATGTCTTTCAGTCCCTTTGAAACGTACTCTCTTACTGTCTCGTAAAGTTTTGGGAGAGCCATTTCGGAGATGTCTCTGTGACCTGGCAAACAGTAATGTGGCTCCAAGTGCTCAATTAAGTGGCGAAATCTCACTTTTCAACATCCAGGACAATCAACTCGACAATTTTCTCAGTTATTTTTGTTGCTTTTTCATTGTCATTGGGAATTTCTCAGAGTGCAGCTTCCAAAGTTTGCTGCTGAGGTTCGTGGTCTTTCCCCTTCCTTGAATCGGTGAAGTCGCCATTCAAGTCACGCGTTTGTAAATGCTTTATAAGGTTGTTTGTGTTAAAATTGGCAACACTTGTGCCACCACACAAAAGTAGAGCCTTGCATGCTGTGCATATCCCTGTTTCACTGGAGGGATTATCGAGACTAAAATACCTCCAAATAATGGACTTGTTGCGTATCAATTCTTCTTTGTTGCTCAAAAACAGTAGTTGCTGGTGTTAGCAAAGGGCAACTTCCAGTGTCTGTTTGTAGAGCGGCAAAGAAGAAATGACTGTTCTGGAGTAACAGGTGGCTGGATGTCAGCTGCCACTAAACAGCAAAATAAGTTCACTGGTATCAGACAGTCGTAAAGTCAGTACTCGCCGATTCCAACACCAGTGTTTTCGGCAGTATCGGGAATATTTCCAATACTGGTACCAGAACAACTCTAGGCTAATTTTCACCTTTTATGAAAATAACTGCAATATGGAGTTTGGTTCACTTGGTCCAATTAGCCTCTCATGTTACAGAAAGCAATCGAAAAAATGCACGACGTTACCGGTATTTATTTTGTTCAAAACATGGTTTGTGAAGGTAATTCATATTTTTTTGTGCTCATTTATTGTGATAATCATCAGTCAAAGGGGTGTTAATTTCTTGATTTCAGCTACTGTACGGTCATGTTAAAGGTTTAGAAATAAATGTCATTGTCAGGAATGTGCTTGCTCTGCTGTTGCTCAATGGGCATCACACGTGCACAGTGACCCCTGCTGGACAGAGGCTGCAACCATAAAATAACTCTACAGGCCTGCTAACCAGTAATATCGCTCGTTACTACACCGTAAAACAATATTAATTAGTCTCTGCACATATGCCAAAACAAATATTCACATGACATGCTAATATCGACTTATAATATCATTCACGTGTGTTTTACCTTTGATATCTAATCCATGTTACCACACAGGGATTTATTTCGGACATTTCGACTTGCCTACAGCTTAGGTTGAAAAACAGCAAAGTTCTTATTTAAGGCAACATATGTCACTCAATGTCTTCTTACAAGACAAATGTAAGGAGGACTGCTGAGTATAATACTGAATTATTGGTCAGTTTTACATTTAAAATGTCTCCAAAATCAGTAAAGAATATTAAAATGAAGTCCCACAATGTAGCATTCTCTTTTTTAAAAACAGAAAACATTAGAAATATACTGTTGAATGACAAATCATTGCCCCCAGCATATGAACATACGGTGGACCTACTTGCAGTTGCAATCCTTTGCCGTCATTGTTGTTGATGATGAGGCGGATGCGTCCATTCTTGTCATCTGTTACTCGCAGCGTCACCATCCCCAGCACCTCCATGTTCTGTAGGCCGCCGTCACGACCGCAAGTCAGCGTGATCTTCTCCTCCACCCGCAGGTGTACGCTGGGGAGCAAACACATCCAAACCGGCAGCCAATCAGCCACACTCGACCGTCAAATTCACGGAATACTCTCTGAAAATATCAGCGTGTAGCTGATGTCTTGATATTCTCACACTGAAAACGTTTGACCATTTTCATGCCACAAATAAATAACAAAATGTGTGTTGACAGAAGTCAGAGGACAGGCTTCAGTTCTGTAAACACTTTAAAATACTGCCAAGGGGAAAAAAACATCTGCTTATGTACTAATATTACCAGAAAACCATAAAAACTTGATTAAAAAGAGCTTATCCAGTGGAAATATCCATTTATTAAATTTGAAGGGAAAGAAGCTATAACATCACAGAAACAAAAGATTTGTCTGACTAAGTGGCTGAAGTTGACATTTGGATAAGTCACAAATATTTACTCTCTGGATGATGTTACACTTTACGTGTAGTAGTGAGGGCTGAGCCAATCAGGATTAAATATTGGCTCAAAGCTCTTGTATGGCCGGATTTTGATGAAATATCCACGAAAGGTGGGAAATGGCCGAAGGAACAATCAGCTAGATTTTGGAAAGTTGTTTTTCCCTATAATATTCTTCCTTTCATTTCCCCTGAACTGTCTTCTGGGGCCCTGCTGTGACCTTTCTTCTTTGACGTCTGTAATGTTACGTCACCTAAGAGAAACATTTTTCATTCACTAATGGCGGTAATTTTTTCCTGGATCTCTAAAACTACAGGTGATGCGTGAAATGTTGCTCTACTCAATCAGCTGTGTGTTTGCATGTTAGTTGCAAGTCTGTTGCCTCATTACTTACCTCATCAGAGCAAGTTAACCTTGACATAACAAGAATAAAGTGCACTGTGAGTAAAATTTGCAGGCGATATTTTAGCCTTGGCGGAGGTCTGTGCTCTCTGAGTGCGTTCTAGGATTTAAAGGCAGAGAGTGAGTCACGCCTGGTTCTGGACGCTGCTGTCAGACAAGAGCAAACACTGCGTCACACTGCATCACACTGCCCTTTATTTCATTTAATCCACAGTCTAGTCATCTTCAGATGAAATTATACAAGTTTATAAACTGAATGTTGTTATAAAATAAAGTAGAGGAGCAATAATTAGTTAGTCAAAATTAAATTAGTTGCTATAAATGAGTAATTTTTCAGGCTAAAATGTCAAATATTTTTGGCTCCAGCTTTCTAAATTCAAGGACGTGCCTCTTTTGATCATTTATGACAGTAAAAGGAGATTCTTAATAAATGTGATGAAATGAGCAGTTTACACACTTTGACATATTAACAATTGAATCATTGGCTGATTATTTTCATGAAGAATCAATAAAGAAAACAATGGTTACAGCTCTGCATAATGTGGCTAAAACAATGAGCAAAGATTTAGAAGACAAAGTTCAATTCATGTTCGTCTCAAAGCTCCTTGTTATCAGATGAACAGAACTGATGATCATCAGTGCCACAGGGTTAATGTTTAGTTTATTATTGGATTCTGTAAGAACAACAGTTATCGTTTGGCTCTAATTAAATGAATCTGAGAGGACTAATAAAAAAGTATCATTTGTACCTCTCCATGTTGACAGGTGGTGGCAGAGCTTTAGATACATCGGAGCCCCTCTTTCCTGCGGTGGGCATGATGGTTTCACCCTCAGACTTGAGCTTGTCCACAAAGTTGTCCACCTCTTTACCTTTAGCGCCCAGTTTAAGAGCCTTACTGGGTCCACTTGGCCTGGAAAGGTCAAGAAAAAAAAACCATTTCAAAACAATGGTCTTCTTCAACTTTAACTTCAAAAGGAGCTCGAAACTATGAGTGACTAAGAGTTGCTGAGCATCGTTATACAATCTAACAGCAAACAGGGATTTAGTTGAGTATGCGATGTGTTTCCTGGAGCACCTGACGGGAGCCGGTGTGATCTTGGGCTTCTCAGGCTCGACAATGGTGTCTGTGATGATGGACCCTGAGGAGATGCTGGTCACGCCTCCGCTGCCGAAGCCGCCAAAGGCCGGCAACTTCTTTCCAGAGCGCTCGGCGTCCCTTCTAGCCTGCTGCAGCTCCTTGGCCTTCCTCCTCATCTCTGCCTTCGCCTCCCTTTCCTGAGTCTGTGGATCATCAAAACAAATTCACAAATGACCTCAATCATGTGATATCATCCACACAAGTGCTCCAAACTAGTGCAGAGTGAGGACATTATTCAAACCATAATGAACAGGATGAAAACATCATTTTAAATGTCTGGTTTGTTCCGATAACACCACGAGGATTCAGAACAGGGAGGACACAACAGTGCAATCTCACCTCTCTGACAGCACGGAAAACCTTCTCCTCATGGGAGTCCATCTCTGTGAAGGTGCGGATCTGAGCCAGGTTGACGTTCTCTCTGTAGCCCAGCGCCACAATCTCATCGAAGGCAAAGATCAGGTCAAAGCAGTGCTCTGAAATTTCACTTTCCTCCAGCACACGACAGTATTCTGGGATCTGGAGCGGAAGGGAAGAAAGAGGAGTGAGGACGAGTGAGCCGGTGTGACCAATTCAGTTTAGTGATAAACGGATGTGAATGTTAAGGACATTTAACTTTGTTTCTACATGAATTTACCACCTACAATCATTACTGATCGGACCCTGAATAAAAAAGATTGTTTAAAATCTGACTGTTCATGCTGATGATTTTGTTGTTGTTGACCTCAGAATAAAACAGCACTTTGTAATTTCTGCAAGCTGTCTGTTTATTACCATATAAAAAGTAATAAAATTAAAATGGGAAATGGGCTATTTTAGGGCTGCTATACTCTGTCAGGTGTTTCGTAATTGAGAGAAAAAGTTCACACTTTTCATTGTCAATTACAATTAAATACATTGTGGTATTTTTGGGGCTTTGCCATCACGTTCATTAAATAATGTCCCGTAACAATGATTCTCATATTTTTATGTACTTGTGGCAGCCAAACAAGGTATCAACACTTGTCACTTCACAATAATGTTCTATTTCTGCACCCCCTCTCATCTGTCCGTCTGTCTGTCTGTCTGTCTTCACCAAATATGAAAACCATTTCAGTCTCGCTGCCTAACATGTCAACATATGCCAAAATATTTAGTTGCACATTTTTTATATACTAGTGCATCTTAAAATATTAGAACATCATGGAAAAGTTCATTTTCTCCTAATTTAATTCACAAAGTTCAATGTTGATTCACTCTACAGTCATCACACGTAGAGTGAAAGAATTCTAATATTTGGAGATTTTTTTTTAATGATCAAAATTAAAACAGCAAAATGATTTTAACATTTCAGTTTACATGTTATGAGTCTAGGATATATTAAATGTTTACTTTCATAAACAACTGATTAAATGATGGAGAGGAGACATTGAACCCCCCCTCCTAACCCTGGAGGGGAGAGGAGAGTTGGGTACCCGGAGGAAACGAAACAAACGGGAGAAAAAAAAAATCCATCTGAGAAAACGACTCATGGTTGATTATTTAGTGATCAATCGAGCTTCGCTCCAATATTCCCTCTACTGACAACCGTCCTGAGAGAAACACACACAGACACACACACACACAGACACAGAGACACACAAACAGAGACACACAGACACACAGACACACACACAGACAGACACACAAACACACACACACATAGACGCAGACACACACAGACACAGAGACACACACAGACACACACACAGACACAGAGACACACAGACACACAAACACAGACACACACACAGAGACACACAGACACACACACACAGAGACACACAGACACACACACACAGACACAGAGACACACACACACACACAGAGACACAAAGACACAAACACACAGACACAAAGACACACACACAGACACAGACACACGCACACACACGCACAGACAGACACACAGAGACACACAAACACACACACACACACACACAGAGACACACAGACAGACACACAGACTCACACACACACAGACAGACACACACAGAGACACACAAACACACACAGACAGACACACAAACACACAGACACACACACACACACACACACACAAAGACACAGACACACAGACACAAACACAGACAGACAGACACACACACAGACACAGACAGACATACAAACACACACAGAGACACAGACACACACACAGACAGACACACAGACACACACAGACAGACACACAAACACACACACAGACAGACACAGACAGAGACACAGAGACACACACACACAGACAGACAGACAGACGCACACAGAGACACACACACACACACACACACAGACAGAGACACAGAGACACAGGCACACACAGAGACACACACAGAGACACAGACACACACAGAGACACAGACACACATAGACAGACACAGACTGACTGTGGAGCTTCCTGTCATATTTACTGCCACACTGCTTGTGTCTTTATTTTAGCTTTATGAGCTGATGTGATGGTTTCCATGGTTTTGTTAAGCTCTGACATTTATAAAAAGGATTCTCTACAAGCGGCTCATCTGCTGTTCAACAAATGGAACAATGGTTAAAAAAAGTATTTTTGGCCTTTATAATGTTGCTACAGAAAAAGAAAACAGGCCAAACTCAGGGAGACACAGAGGAGGTGGAGGAGGAGGGGCGGAGCAAACTGGTGTGTGTGTGTGTGTGTCTGCTAATGCCACCAGATTAACTGGTGTTCAGTACGCAGTCATACTGGTGTCTCTTAACTAATTTAGTTTTTCATATCAAATGTTCTGCTTATTCGCCAAATCAGAAGCTCTTGATAAAACACGCATTTCATTTTCAGTCCTCCTATAAAACACTGAGCCTGGTGCTGAACGCAGCTTTGCCTTTATTTTGGTTCCAGCTACATCTGAACTAAAGGCTATCGAATGGTTGTACCTAAACATTTATGATGGATTATTAGAGATTAAGAAAAGAATACGTACTAGCATGCTGAAAGTAGTTCTGGGTTAATTTAGAGGGGACAACAGGAAGCAGGTGTCAGGTTTCCGTGACGGGGATGCAACATTAGATGTGAAGTACACATTGATTAAAAGTATCCATGGACATTGATCTTTAAGTGAGTGATTTGAATATACAACTACAGACGGGGGAAATCATTAAAGTCACTAATTTCCTCACCCTGCCGTCAGTAAGGTTTACAAATATGAATTCTGTGTACAGAGGGAAACAGGAGGGCAGCTCTCTTACCACACGGGAGAACAGTCTGAGCGTCTCCAAGTCCTCCAGGATGTTGCTGTTCTTGGTGGTGATGAGGACCATGTAGAGTTTCTCCAGCGGCTGGTACACATAGCGGACACTGTCTGTTTCCACAAAGGTGTGCTGCTTGCCCGTGTTCATCAGCTTGGGGAACGCGGCCAGGAGACCCTCGATACGCGTCCGGGTCATTTCCACAAACTGCCGGGACACAATGGCCTTTCCGGCCTTGGTGCACACCGCCGCTGCCAACAGCACCTGCAGGTGGAAGGAACGCCTGACTGTAATGGGGCCGAATGGCCTTAAAACATACAGTTTGCAAATTGGCGTCTGCAAATTACTTAATTGTGAGCTAAATTAAATTATGGATTAAAATAAATCGACAGCAATGACAAGTTGTGGTTACCAGAATTCCTATTATTCTAGTTAAGACGTGCTCTAGCTAGAAAAATGTAAAAGTAAACATTAACCAATTCAATATGTTCTTGAGAGAAGATCTGGTGGATTTGATGGAAAATAACAAGCAGCTCAACATGAAGTTTTCAGGCCACAATTCTTGTTGAGTTATGAGCATCTAACAACAAGTTATACAACCTGATTCTGTAGTAAAATTATTGAAAAAGAGATGGCATGTAGCCCAAACCTAACCACGGTAAGAAGTGAATAACAACAGGTTATATTGTGCACATGGTGCTCATGCATGTCTGGAAAAAAAAGTTAAACTAATTTGGAATCACCAAAAATGTTAATGGCGTTTGGTAATAATGTTCTCATCACACTGAAGACAGCAATCAAACACTGCACGTTACAACCACAATGAATCCACTTTTACAGAATGTTATGTTTTGGCTAATGTAATTAAGATTAATGTAAAAACACTATTATTTCAGACAGGTAGCCCATTTAAGGAACTGCACCGTTTCCACGTTGACAATGGCTGAAGTTCACAATGAAAAACAACGTCTGTGATCGATCTGAAATCGATATATGACGCAGCAGCTGGTTAACCATAATGATAACACAAACGTGAATGTGTTTAAGTTTAAATCAATTGCTAACTATCACTTTCCTGGCGGAGGACAAAATGACAGAAGGCAACGTTAGCTCGGATCCGGCTAGTGACAGCAGCTAACTCCGGCGCTAGCTTTGAACGCTAGTAACCGTCAGCAACCCTCTGCACTCTCATCTCTGCCAACCCAACTCAAACGTTCATCCGCGTACTAAATCGACGTATGTTCATTTTATTTAGGCGAACACAGAGAAGGTTGCCGCTGTCAGCTCAGTGACAGCTCAAGCAGCGTTTACGTTTCCTCTCCGTTTCGCTTGTCGGAGAACACAGCTAACCATTACCTAGCTTAGCC
Source organism: Mola mola (assembly GCA_001698575.1). Lineage (NCBI taxonomy): Eukaryota > Metazoa > Chordata > Actinopteri > Tetraodontiformes > Molidae > Mola > Mola mola. The sequence goes on from KV751404.1 coordinate 901,348, forward strand.
CGCGGTCCGGTTAGCAAACTGTTCTACCTGCTAGGCCTGATAAAAGCGCGCTAAATATCAGGATTCCTAGCTGTCACTCACCATTTTGGTCTCTCTCTTTGACTACGGCGATCTTCCGTCACCCGCAGTTCTTGCCTCGGTGATATCTAGTCCCCGTGGAGCAGCGAGGTGCGGATATACAGCTGGCTTCCACTTGTGTGATTGTTAGCTAGCCAGCGTCAATATGGCAGCAGCAGCAGCAGCAACGCAGAGCCACGTCTCCACCGGAAGCGCGGCGCAGGATCCGCCCATTTCACAAACCAGTGACGTGGTCCCCGAAATGTTGGCTGCTTTTTTTTTTTTTTCTTTTTGTAAACAAGTTTGTCAAGGCGCCCTTTTTCTAGTGCTTCCCAGAGGAGCAACAACTTAACCTTTCTGATGCATTTAGTCTGTGTTGACAGCAGGTGATGTGGCAGTTAACCTGTTAACAATTATCACATCCGCCCAGCAGCTCGTTTTGCATGGAAATATTAGCAGAGCTGGAGGTTTTATTGGGTGGGGGTTGTTTGAACCAGATCAGGATCTGATTAAAGATTCTTCAGCACACTTTAACCGCTCAGGAATATATAAAAAGTAGGGTAAACCACCGCCACTGTCCCTACCTAATGGTGAAATTATGAGGAGCTAAGATGTATTATAACTCTGTCATTAAGGAAATTGTGTTTTTAAGGTCGAGGAATTTAAATATCACACAATATCTAACCTGAGGTGGGGTCCAGACCCAGCTGCTTTTCAACGTGTGAGTAAATCACTGATGATGAAGATAGATTCACTCCTGAATTTGGTTCTGATTTTGAGCTAATCAGCGTCATCAAGGTTTTGCAGGTCGTGCTGAAGTAGATTTTATTAGCAAAATATGATGAAATGATGTATGATCATTTCAAAAACTGAGGACGTGACATGATTATTATATATGAGTCCAAATTTCAGTGTTAATTTTTGGGAATTTCCGAATGTTTTTAGGTTTGTTGTTTGTGGAAGCACACAGAACACAGAACGCTGGGTTCTGTCCTGTGCGAGAATAACATTATAAAGTTGGACACTGTGTTATCATGAAACTGATCATGGACAACATAAACACCATCGGAGAGCTGAATCTGAAGTAGCTACAGTACGACAACAATCCTCATGATCTAAATAAGTCATCATCTTTACGCCACACAATCAGTTCAGCTGGAAATGTCATATAAATGATATCAAACTTGTCAAAATCCAGTGAAATACTGTAAAAAAAAACAAAAAACATTATATTTTTCACGACATAAATAACAAAGACAATTTCAATTTCCTACTGCAAAAGAAATATGATCAAGCCAACATTCTAAAAAACGTTTTCCCTCTCTGATTTCATAATTAGTGGCATAAATGTAAGCTGTTAAACAAAGTGCTCATTTAAATTTAGTTCCTCTTTCTTGCTTTTCCACCTGATTTGAAATGATACATTTTTTTTATGCGTTTTGTACTGAATCACCACAATCATGAATAGACGTTTCGAAGTTGATCCGGAAAAAAGAAAATCACAGCTATAAGCCAACAAGAATTCCTAACAAAATAAATATTTCTCCAGATATTTGGGGCATGAAAGCAACGGTGGCGGAAAGGAGCAAGAAAGACAAGAAAAATAAAAGCAGCGACCAGATTTATCTGACCCAGAACCAGCTGCTGTCTAAATGCTGCCTATTTACAACTAAGATCTTTATTTTTACAATAGCACTGATGAAAAGCCAGATTGAGAAGCTGATTTTTCAAATTAAAATTCCTCCATACCTGCTCTTGAGGAAAACATGGAGAAATTAAGCAGCTAGACTGTATTAGCAGATGTCTGACATGTAACCACCACTGATCACATCACAGCTGAGAACAGGCAGGAAAAACCTCACTAAATTTCCTCTGTGTGTTATTCATTCAGCTTTAAGTGACTCGGACGGGTGTGTCAGGTAGGAGCCTGGAGAAAAACGAACTGTTTTAGAGTTCCAGTAACAAACAGTGTTACGATGATGTGATAATTGACTTTATTAAGTCAGAAATGATGCTGATAAAGGTGAGTAAATGTGTTATTATAACTTTATTTAATATGTGCGAATTTGACAACCTCAGAGCGAATGAAGCTTTTGGGACCCCAGGCTGGGAATTCTATGATGAATATATATGTAAATTTACTAAAACCTTTGATACTTTACATCAGAGTGCTCACGTTATATTTCTATGTGTTTTTTACCAAAGTCATTTTTCAACATGACGTCTTTATCTGCTTTTTTTCTTCTTTCAGTGCTTTTATTTGTTTTAATTCTCTTCATCCCAACATCATGTATTATGTCATATATCTTGTTTATGTTTTATGTCTTTTAACTGCTTACACCATATTTTAGCGTACTTCTGCTCCTCTTGGTCTCCGTTTCTGTTGCTGGGTTGCTTGTCTCTCTGGTTTGGGTTATTCTGCCTTTGTTTTGCTTTTGGCTTTAATGCCAAAGCACCTTGTAGGACCTTGTTTTTTTTAAAGGTGCTTTAGACATAAAGGAATTATTATTATTATGTCTTCATGCACTTACACTGCTATTAATAATGTCACATTATATAGGATATTTTGCCATTTAAAACTGGCTTTTCTCACTGCAGTTGGATTCCGTCTCATTTTGACATCAATTACTGTAAATGTAAAGTAATCCGTTTATTGTAGCATCTAGTGTAACATATATCATTAAATGATATATTATTGAACATTAAATGACATTTTTAGTCTGTCATACACATCATGTTACCGAGTGAAATTCTTTTTCAAATAACCTTCATTTGCAGAATGGAGCTAAAACAAGGCTAAAACATAGATAATACATGTCTGTGATGAAGAACAAATAGAATAAAATGTAGTAAAAGTAAGTCTTATTGTGAGATTTTATAGATGAGAACATGCTTACATCTTTAAACATTAGAATATTGTCATTTTTCATCAGTTATTGAAAAAGGGAACATACAATATATTATTTTAGAATCATTACACATTAACAAAAATATTTCAGGCATTTTACTATTTTACCAATTATGGCCCACAGCTCAAAAAATACAATTAAAAAAAAAAAAATCTGAATATTTCATTGCCACTATGGCACTAAGTCATAATACTCAAAATTAAAACACAAAAAAAGCACCTCGCATTTAATGAATATATATTAAAGTTTAGCCTTTGAATAAAATTATGAAAAAAGACAACATCCACATAATATTCTACCCCCATGGGCTACTGGAACAAGACGTACATGGAGCAGGCTTGACAATGTGGGATTAATGGGATGCTGCTATACAAGCAACCCCAGTCAGAGGGGTTACATGCAACAGATGTGGGACCTATGGATGCTATGAAATCCTACATCCAAGCTAACGAAGAAACAGCTCGTAACTCAGTGTTCCAATGTTCGCAATCGACAGTTACTATTAAAAACTAGAGATCGATGAGGTACAACAATGATGCTACGGCAAGGGGGAGCCAGGACGACAGGTCAAAATCCCCCAACACTCAGAGATTGGGTTCCAATCCCCAATAAGAAGCCCGGAAAACATTAGTCCAAGGGCAGCTCACCTGAGAAGGAAGATAATGGCTAACATGGATACTGGTGGACAGGGGAGTCTCTAGAGAATCTAAAACCAGGAAGACCAACCTGTGCACTGCCTGGATACCCCAACAGGAGAAGGAGGCGTTAGTGGTAGATGTCGCAATCCCAAGTGATAGCAACATCAGGAAGAAGGAACACGAGAAGCTCGAGAAATACTAAGGGGCTGAAAGAGGAGCTGGAAAGGATGTGGGGAGTAAATGCATCAGTGGTACATGTGGTGATAGGAGTACTCGGGGCTGTAACCCCCAAGCTGGGAGAGTGGCTCCAACAAATCCCAGAAATAACATCTGAGATCCTTGTCCAGAAGAGCGCAATCCTAGAAACAGCTAAGATCCTCAGGCTCCTAGGCTTCCGGTAGAGGACCCGAGCTTGGAGGTGACACAAGACCGCCCACAAAGGGCGAGTGGCAATTTATTTTTTAATTTTCATAATAAACGTATATGAAAATAATATTTTCAAATTTTCATCACAGAGCACCGTGTTGCAGTAACTGCCTTTGGGCACAAGGTGGCAGTATTTATACTGTGTATGATCGGTGAGGAACATTAAACGGAAACGCACGTTTTCGTGCGCGGAGGACTGTTGTGTGTCATTATTAACCTACAAATTCTCAACCTGCAGGAGTCAAATATTAACTTTTGCCATTTTTAATAAAAGTAGCTGTCACCAACTCCTTAAAGTAGTTTGAACGTTTACTTTGATAATAGTATACGTGGTTTATTGTGCCTCCATCACATTTCACAAAATGCAGCAGTAAATCACTTTTCCTTCACTGGGAAGAGTTTATTTTTCCCGAGGTTAAACTTGTATTTCTTGTGAACTCTTATCTGAAGGAGGAAAGCGATAGACGGAACAAGGAAATGACCTCTCACACCGATGTAATGACATCACAGCTTCATTCATAAGTGCGGCGTACGAGAGGTCGCTCTCACTGCGTGCGCGGGGTATTTTTTAATGCTTTTGATGGCTTCCGTGTCAAGAAAAACACGTAGATAACACTTACAAGCTTGGCAGAGTGAACCGGGTCACCGACATGTCGGGGGATGCAAGTTCTCCGGTAAGTCTTAGCGATAAAAGGAAAGAAATGACCTGGTGGTTAGCAGGCACACGGGACTTTGGCTGCTGTAGCGGCTGTTCCACTTCCGCATTTGGAGCGCGCTGATTGGCTGATCGCTCTGTCTGTTTCAGTTCCCTCCTCGCAATTGGCTGAATAAAAGTTGTCGATGAACAGTCTGACAAACGTTGCAAGGGAGGAGTAAGAAAAAGAATGAACATTTTAACGGGAATGAACCGATCTTAATGAAGATAAAGGTTTATAAAATATGATGTTTCGTGTGAGTCTTCCATCAAGAACGAGTTAGCAGCTTCACCAAAAACATCATCTCTAGGTCTGTTCAAAACTCCATATCGCCGGTCAGACCCGAAACTTAGGGACCCAAAATATCAGCTCCTGACCTGTCGAAACATAATTTCAGCAGTTGATCTTTTAGGCATTGAACGTATGTTTGAATTCGGCCGAGAAATCTGAGCAGAAACGTTTGATTTCTTTGATACCTGCGTAGATTTACAGTTTAGCAAACAGGAGTCCCGCCCACCAACGTGCGCATACTCCGGTAGAGATCTGTCTGTTTATGTGTATATAATGAGTAAGCATAACTGCAGAGTTCTCATTGGATTAGAGTTTTTGGTCCACTTCATGCCTGCCGAATGGACGAATGCGTCCTAACTTACTGACAACGATAAAATGATCCCGTGTTACGGTGTAATAAGTTGACACCTGGCAAAGCAAAATTAAATTACTACATTTTTGAATGTAGTTTCGTAGAGATAAAATCGGCCGCTTCAGTGGCTGCTGACGGGAAAACGGTGTCTGGTAACTTGGCCAGTACTTACAGAAAGAAGGGCAAACTAGATGTAGATTTTACGAAAATGTATAAATGAATCATAAATATTTTATTCAATCTCTCAAAAACCCAACTCATATAAACTGTACGACAACCAGAAGAAGGTTTACTGCCAAGTATATTTTCAAGAATACTGATAAAAAGCTCTGAACTAATTCAACAGACGAATGAAATGATTTTCAAAATTAATATAAGCAGTAGAAAATGAATGAATGAATGTTATTTAAATGACAGAGCTTTGCAGTTTAGTATAGGAACGTAAAAAATATTAACCAGCAAAAGCCAACTATAGTATGAAGTATCCAGAATATTAATAATGTTATCCTAATAAATGTGTGTTAATGATGTAACACATGAATATTATACTCTTACTGTCTATTTTAATAATTAGATTAAATGTTCATTATAAAAGTGTTTATCTGGAGTTGGGGTCATTTCAGGCAAATGGGCTGTTATTAAAAGACTTTTCTGCACAGTGTCGTTGTCACCAATCCTTTTTTTTTTTTCCATCTCAATATGGATATCATAAAGATATTAAGTTTTTCAACATTGCATTAGGGTTAAAAAGTCAGTCTAGCTCAGTTTGTTGCCCAGTAAATATATTTAAATATGCAACGTGATTTTTATATATTAAAATCAAAGAAGCAGCAGCAATGAATTTGCTTAAAATCGTCATATTTGGTGGTTGTCGTTACAAAGTTCAGCGTGTCAGTGGAGAAAGGTGTCTGGACCACGCCTCGCACACAGGACGCCGCTCGGCTGCCCCTCCCTCCCTGTAATAACGGCACACTTATCTCTGGCAGCCAGAGATGTCTTGGGGTGGAGGTGCTGGTAAAAAAGACCACTGTTCAGCGTCTGGAGGCTATATGACCTCAGCGCAGCTGCTTACCAGGACGCAGCCAGTGGACACAATAGCCCCCACAGTGCACACGCTCAGTGCCGGATCATGGACGAAGGACCCTTCAAGTACATCAGGGTGAGGCGGGCCGAGGACGCGGCCCACAGGGTCTGATGTAGCAGAGGAGGTGACATCAGCGAGAAGATCAGAAAAGTTTAAGAGTTTAAACAGCTTTCTTTCTTCTTTTTTTTTGGTCCCGGCAGGATGGGAACGGAAAGGTTAGCCGGGTCATCCGGATTGGAACCCGCAAGAGTCAGGTACAGTAGCGCTTTACGTGTGTGTGTGTGTGTGTGTGTTTTGCATTTGATCTCTGACCCGAATGTGAACATGAGCCCTGCAGCGCCGCCGTGAGAGTGGATGACCTGACGTGGTGTGTGTTTTGCGTTTGATCTCTGACCCGAATGTGAACGTGAGCCCTGCAGCGCCGCCGTGAGAGTGGATGACCTGACGTGAGCTTGTGGAGATCACAGCTCTTTGAAAGACGAGTGAGATGTGATGCTCACCGGCTCTGCCGATGGCTGGATGTGTGATATTATCCCGTGGTGTTGCTCTCTCGTCACAGCTGGCCCGAATCCAGACTGACAGCGTTGCCGCCAAGTTGAAAGAACTGTACCCGGACGTCCACTTGGAAATCGGTGAGGAATGAACCGTCATTTTAATCTTCTCTTAGTTTTACCAAAGTATCTTTTTGTACTTTCGACACAGGCGATTTCAGTTTCTCTACCTGGTCAGACTTTATCCGAGGACCCTCCAGTTAATGGTTCTGCACGTTTACAGGCGTCTCACCTGATGCCAGAGTACATTCGTGCAGCCAAAGTTTAGTTTGACCGTTTCATCATACTGGATATTGTATTTATTAGAGCTGCAGGTAACAATAACTGTCATTATTGATTTATCAGCAAGTTATTTTCATGATTATTAGCAAATCTGAGTAGTGAAAAATGCTCATCGCATTTTTTTCAGAGTCCCAAGTGGTGAAATTGCTTCTTTACGCCCACCAATAGTTAAAAACCCGTTTACTGTCAGGAGAGACAAAATAAAGCTTGAACCAAAAAATGTTTGATGGTTTTTGCTCAGAAAAAAAATGGAACAGTTATTTGAATATCAACATCCTTTCCATTGACCAATCAATCGTTACGGCTTTAATTTGCTCCACTTAACCTTTCTCACTCTTGCCTTCATGAAATGTGTTAAAGCTGCAAAATTTTCTACCTTTATTGTTTCTGTCGGTTTATAACAACTAGTGAAATCTAACTGGACAGAAGCATAAATACGTCCCCGTGTTTGTCTAGTTTTTAGGGAAACGAGGATCAACGTTTCTTGACAAAAGGCTTAAATTGACCATGTGTTGTAATCAGGAGTTTTCTGACAAATCATTTTTACAGGAACCTGAAGTTACTGCTCCCAAGAGTTCAAATAGAATTGGGAACAAATCAAGGATATCAAATTTAAAATAAAGGACAGATTTTATGTTTTTCGCTGGCTTGGGTTCCACTAAAATGCAGTGCAAATTCTAACCTAATTAAAAAAAAAAAAAAAAAAAAAAAGCGCATTAATGTGTGTTTCCATGCACAAACATTATGCGAACACTTTGAGTTAGTTCATCAAGATAGCCAGCAGGTGGCAGGCTTTCCCAGTCAGGTCAGGTGTCGTTGTTTCACATAAGAAGAAGACCCAACCGATGATGCAGTTAAACAGCGACACTAAATAAACGCAGAGAAAGAGGAAAGTACGAAAAATACCACAAAAAATAGCACAGTCGTTTCTGGAAATACTACAAATAGAAGTTCTCACCTCCTTCACACATAAAAACATTTATATGATATTTCAGCAGTTTTTTTATTCAGTGTTTTCATTCATGGTTTTAATTGCACGATCAAATATGCACATAAAAATTGGCTCATGGAATCCAGCTGCTGTCATTTCCAATCAAAAGCTTTTATCACAGGCAATAAAAAACTGTGTATTATCTCCAAAAACATGTACAATATTCTGTTTTTTTCATGAACAACTCCCATCAAGCGGAATGACAATATTTTAAGCATGTTGAAAATAAATGAAATCTGGTGAATATGTGCTAATATTTCAACCATGAATATGTTATTGTTTGTTCTTATTTCCTGTTTTCATCTGCGTGAGAGGCTGACAAATGAAGGTTTTCATGAACGTGGCTCTTTCTGTCAAGTTTTGAGATAATTCTCAGAGGGTTTTCTCCTCCGGAGGGCACCTCAGCTGACGGGCTTTTAGTGATTTTGCCGCGTTTTGTCCCGTTTCAGTCGGCATGTCGACGACCGGAGACAAGATCCTGGACACGGCTTTATCGAAGGTGAGCGTTAAAAAGAGGAAATCCGAGCAGAGCAACGCGTCGAAGACACTGTCGGATTACTGGGCGCCTTCTGATCCGGTGCTCCTGTTGTTTGTCTTTGAATCCAGATTGGGGAGAAGAGCTTGTTCACCAAAGAGCTGGAGAACGCCCTGGAGAGGAACGAGTGAGTGTCATTCGTGACGGACGCTTCGCTCTGACAGGCTCCTCCTCCTGTAAATGCTTTATGGACATCGGAGGTGAAGCAGCGTTCATGTGACTGTGCTTCCTGTGTTTCCCGCAGGGTCGACCTGGTGGTCCACTCCCTCAAAGACCTGCCCACCACTCTGCCGCCGGGCTTCACCATCGGCGCCGTGCTCAAGTGAGTGATGGCGCAGTGCGTCTGCGTTTAATCCTTTTTCCAATGCTTTTTGATGAGAAAAGTTTGGAGCCTGACCGATAAATCAGCACGTATGTTATCAACAAGACGATGCAGGAAAACCGTAACTACAGAGATCTGTAATCATTAAATTTACTGTTTCACTGCGCTGCTGTCATCTAAGCCCGTTAAATCATTGTTGACCTGTAAAACAGTCTTTGCTACAATTATTGGTTAACCTCATTTAAGGGATCATCCGAAAAAATAATTGCATCATTCTCCCTAATATTGGTATCTTGCTGTCACTTTGAGTTTGATGCTCAGAGATCCAGATTTATGGGTTTATTTAGTTTGACCTGAAATGTTCCGTTTTGTTTTAAACCATCGTTAATGGCCGTAGTCCCAGAGAACCTGGCTAATAAACTGCTTCTCTCCTCGCTAACTACACTCAAACTGTTAAGTGTCTCGTAACGTGGAGTGAAACACGCGTGTTCTCTACTCCGTGACTGTAAAAAACGGATGTACGTAGAGTTATCTCTGCTCGCGTCGATGGCCCCGCGGTCACGATCAGCCACACATGTTGTGAAGGCTTCACAACTAGGCTAGATCCATGACGACGTGCGGAATCCAGAATCATTTCTCCCGCCGTGACTCTGTCCCTCCGGCTGTTTTCAGGAGAGAGAGCCCCCACGATGCCGTGGTCCTGCACCCAAAACACGCAGGGAAAAGCTTGGCCACCCTGCCAGAGAGCAGGTACACACTGTGTGTGTGCGTGTGTGTGCGTGTGCGTGTGTGAGCGTCAGACCCGTGGTCATTTCACGCTGTGTGTTTGTGCAGCGTGATCGGCACCAGCTCGCTGCGCCGCGCCGCCCAGCTGAAGAAGAGGTTCCCCCACCTGGAATTCAGAGATATCGTATCCTTTCACGGTTGCGCGCCGTCAGTCGCCACAGGAGCAGCAAGTAGAGAGTGCGTACGCTCCTTAGCCGTCGTCCGCAGCGCGGCAACCTGAACACGCGCTTGAAGAAGCTCGACGACAAGGATGACTTCGCCGCCATCATCCTGGCTGCCGCGGGCCTCAGGAGGATGGGCTGGGAGAACCGCATCAGCCAGGTACGCTCCGGGATCGTCCTCCCCGGCTCCCCGCCGGGTCGTCTCCTATCTAACACACCGTCTGCTTGTGTCCACGCGCAGGTCCTGGAGCCCGAGGACTGCATGTACGCCGTCGGCCAGGTGAGAACGCCGTCACGTGACCTCACGCTGCGGCCACAGCGCGCGTGGCGTTGAGTAACATGGAGGTGTGTGTGCTGTCAGGGGGCGTTGGCGGTGGAGGTCCGGGCCAGAGACGCGGACATCCTGGAGATGGTTTCGGTCCTCCATGACCCCGACACGGTGCTGCGCTGCATTGCTGAGAGAGCCTTCCTGAGGCACCTGGTACGGCACGCCGAACGCACGCCAAACACACACACACTCCTTATCGCGCTGCGTGAATATGAAAGTGCATTCTGTGTCGCTGCAGGAGGGCGGCTGCAGTGTTCCTGTGGCTGTACACACCGAGGTGAAAGACTCCCAGGTAAGGCACGCGCATTTGTTAAGCCCCGCCCACGATCAAATGGGGTTCAACATTTATGTCGAACTGACGCTCTAAAACGGGGTCAAAGGTCACGAGCAAACGCCAAATTTTAATATCGTATCGGCGAGGGCTTTAACAGGTCACAAAACTCACGTTTCAGATCTTATCGTGGTTTTTGTGCCGCAGAAAAAATCATTTTTCAGTTCAACCAAAGGAAACATTTAAAAAATGAGTGGAGATATGTTGTAACTTTTCTATTTATTATGGCTGCTACAACAAATCGATAAAATCAATAATTATCGATTAGCAATGAAGTTGCCTACGAGAAACCTTGTTTACAGATTGTAATTTACATTTTTGTTTTTTTTTTTCTTTTATTGTTTAAACAGCTCAGGTCCATGTAAGATACATAAAGTTGTGTTTTACACAAACACAGCCGACGTTCAAGTGCTTCAGTCTGAAGCGAAGCCTGTTAACTTTAATTTGTTAACATGAATTTTACTGTGAAATAAATCTTCACGTCAAATGTTTGGAACCAGGGACGGAACTCAAATATGTCTTTTTAATATTGGATTAATCCATCATTAAGGTAATTGGTAATTGCAGCTCTTCATGTTCTTTAATTAAATCAACATTGATTAAGCCGAATATTAAAACGGAATATCTCATAGGTCAGAGGTCACTGCGGCCTCGTGTGACAGTTAGAAAACCAACTCAAAGCCTCTGACGTTTAGCTTTGATCAGTAGAGAACAATATGTCAAGAATGCATGATGGGATTTGGGATTTCTGGCCTCCACCTTCCCAAACAGGCTCAGTAGAATAAATGTTGATCTCCACCTACACGTTTATATAACTTCGTGCTTCCAAAATACCAACAAAACAAGAGGACTTCCTGTTCCTGTAATTAATCATCCCAACCAATGAAAAACGGAGAAATCCAGGAATCGTGCGAATCTGTGTAAATGAAAAGATCAGCGATCAGACTGCAGCAACCCGCCCAGTCCCCTCACACCCTGTTGAACACTGATGTGTGGCTGTAACCGTGTGCCCTTCCGTCCTGCAGCTCTACCTGACGGGCGCCGTGTACAGCCTGGACGGCGCCGACAGCCTGAAGGAGACCATGGAGA
>KV751404.1:913266-927462 GCA_001698575.1 Mola mola
TCGGCGTCACAGCCGGCAAGATCTCCGGCCGGGCCCAGGACAGGGCCGAGCGCCTGGGGGTGGACCTGGCCAACCTGCTGCTGAGCAAAGGTGCCAAGGAGATCCTGACGGTGGCCAGGCAGCTCAACGACGCCAGATAATCCGGCCCGGCTGAGAGTCCCCGTTCTGACTCACAGAACCTCACGGAACCACCTCCTGGGCCACGGTGACACAGACGTATCGGGATCATCAGTGAGAATCAAACTAACTACCATCACTGGCCCTCGTGTTCAAACCTCCTTTTTAATGCGTTTTCAAGCATATCAGCATCTGGTTTATAGTTTTTATATCGTGTCTATATGAAAAAATGGAATGCCATTCTCACATGTACTGAATCATATGCAGTTAGCACCGTTGTTCCCCACAGGCAGGGAAACATGGGAGAAGAAGATGAGTTTACGAGCATGCGGGCACATTTTCTCAAAGTGAGATGTAGCTAATTTAGGTGTGAATTTTTGAGAAGGGTAAATTCTGCTCCAGGCTCCTTACTTTCTCACACTGCTCTATCAGTTTAAAGTGTAGATTCACACCGGCCTGCTGAGATATCAAAGTACCTTCCCTGCACACGTTGGAAGGAGTTAAAGAGCTGAGGAGAGAATATATTGAACATGTGTGATGATGCCCTGGTCCACATGTTCTGTGACATGGCCAGAGATCCCCTCCAGCCTGCTGCTCTGATTTTAACTGTGCACTGGCCCCGTCTCACTGCAGCAGTTTGTCCTGCGTTTGTTTGTTTGTTTGTTTGTTTGTTTGTTCTCACCACAGATGCAGCACTGCAGCGCCACATCAGGCCTGCAGTGTGAACTCTGTCTCCCCCCTCTGGCAGTGAGAGTAATTACACAAACACTTCCGACACACTTCCACTTCCTGTAGCTTCTAGACTTCTATACTGACGCCTCCTCGGTTGCTATGGTGACTCCCCTCCTCTGCTCTGAAAACTAGAATTAGTTAAAACACATGAACATTAGTTTAAAAAGCTCCACTTATGCTGCGAAATACAGATTTGTCTGGTGGTGATTGGCTGCCTGAGACCTGAAGCAGGGGATTGTTTAAAAAGAAAATGTCCCATATCGCCGGTTCGACCATCAGCTGGGATTTTTTACAGTTTGTACATTAAATATGGATCTAAATGTGGATATACAGTAGTGTTGTCAGGTATTTAAACCGTGAAAGACCTCAGCAGCAAACCTGCTGCGGAATACTTTTAGAAATTAAAAAAATAAATACATAAGAGCTAATTTAAGAGAAAAATGTCATAGATTCTTATTATTACCAACAGTGTTTTTCATGCCTTCATGCAGATGGTACATGTTACTTAGCGTTTAGTTTTCTTTGTCATGAAATGGTGTCCTCATAATTGTGATTTCATTAAGGATCATAATAATGAGAATACTCAAATTGTTGTGTATCTAAAGAAAACAAAATGTGAACTGCACCTCTGCCTTACATAAACAGTGCCTGATCCAATCACATGACACCTGTGTCCTGCCTGATTCCTACTGAAACTCTGTCTACATTTCATCTACGCCTCCTGTGAGGTGTCGTGTGTTCGTCAACTGTCCTTTCTGTATGAATTAATGTTTTGAAAATGAGCCTGTAAAAGCGTGTTAATGTCAAACCAGGTATGTGAACGTGTCTCGTTAAACCACCCATGTCATTAAAGAGTTACATCTGTTTTAATCTTGTCTGTGTTGTTGTTGATCATGTATTTATTAGGTACAAACAGCCTGTTTAACCTGCGACGGATATGAAAAACTGTAAATTGATTATTTACTCCAGTTATCTGAAGTTATCTGAATTGGGTTTTTGTTGTTTTTTTGTTTTGTTTTTTGTTTTTTTTTTACAGATTACTGGTAAAATAATTTTAAAAAATGTGCCCGTGTGATGCTAATGTTGCATGCTTTTTTTCCCCCCAAAGTAACTAAAAGTAAACTAAAAGTAACTAAAACTAACTAAAGTAAAAAGCGAAGTTCAATATTTCTGCACAAAATGCAGCTGAGTGAACGAATGAATGCGAAATAAAGCACCTAAAGAAAAAAAACAAAACAAAAAAAAACCCCTGAAAAAATGTGCGTCTCGGCCTATTAGCATGCTAACGTTTTCCAATCCAAACACCATGTGTTTGGTTGTAAACAAGTAAATGCAGATAATTGAATCATAATCATAATAAATAAGGGTCAAGATTATCTGCACTATATTTTAGGCCATATGACCCCAGATTTCAGTCAGAACCAGATTTTTTCACATCAGATTCAGCCATGGACCCCCAGTAGTGATTGTCCCACTCCATTTATTATTATTTATAGTCATACCTCCTGGTATAGTGAAAGTATATTATTCTCTTTGTTTCTGTTTTATTAATATTATTTCCTTGATCTCGTTTACGTGTCCGTGTTATATTTTGCGTGCACTACGACGCGCATGGTGAAAAATATAAGCATCGACATCACAGCTGATTTCTGCTTTCGTTCTGAAATGAGTCTCTAAAAATGAACTCTGACAGCCTGGGTCTTCTACCTGGAAAACCTAATCAACCAATCCTGATGACTTGTGTGGGTGGGGCTTAACACTGATGCAGCTCCTCCTCTTCCTCCCGGGAATCCTTGTCTGGTTCAAACACTATGGCCGAATCACTCCAGTGTTACAATTTGCCACTGTGCAGCATTTAGTAGACTAGTTTCCAAGATGATAGAGCAAGTGAGGGGGCGGGGCTAAAACGGCACATTCTAGTTGAGGCGAAGGTGTAGAATTCAGAGATTTTAAGGCCACAAAGGGACCCACACAGAAAAGTGTTCAACCAATGACTGGGACAGAACTACGATTAAATATTATCCTTTAATCTTATGCCAGTGCTCATGATTTAGCAGGTATTTTGGCCAAAGTAACACAAACGTAGCGTAACACATTACATCGTGAAAGCAACATTCTCGACACTGCAGATGTCTATTGAATTAAATACCGATGACGTGCCAAAGATATAAACACGGGTGTGTTAGTATCAGCGATCCCGTGCAGATGTTAAATCTTTTCTATTGTGGTTATATTTTAAATATTCATTGTTTTTGCACACTTTTGTACAGTTACGACAGCGATTTTTAAAGCCTCCAGTGTTATCAAAAAAGACGGTTGATGCGTGAGACGCTGTGTACTAAGTTCAAAACATGCAGCTTTTCTGATGTTTTGGGAAGCTGCGTGTGTTCCAAGTATCAGCCTGAGCAGAAACAGAAACTCCACGTTTCTGTTTAGCAGCCAGGCAGCCGTCCGGGGATCAGGGAGACGTCGCTTTAATTCCAACCATAGGTACTTACGACAACACGACCACTCGATCAATGGAACACGTTTCAAATGTACACACACTTTGTCTTAAACGCAGTCAACACCTGAGATACAGAGCATAAATTCTTGCATGCTGCCGACCGTGAAGATGCTCTTTTTAAATATTTTTTTTTGCCTGTTACATTTGAAGGTAAAGTGTATAAATAAATAAAACTGCACATGTAAGACTCTTTGTAACAAATACACACAAAAACATGTGCTGGACCCGAATCGAGAAGCTACTGTACGATTGTCATTAGTGCAGGTTGTGCTGTTCATCTGTGCATACACCGAACGAAGAGAAGATGCTGCTGCATGGGACGTGCTACATTATCTGAGGAGCATTTGGAAAGTCCCAGTTGAAGATTTGAGCCGGCGCAGATATGTGCTCCCTCAGTCACTGAGGAAGAGCAAGTAGGGCAAAGACACCAAGGATTCTCCTGCTGCTGGGATTTGTGTGGGAAAGCAGCACTGGTGCGACACAACGTCGTCATTACACAGTCCCGACAGTCTCGTTTAACTTTGAGAAATGAGCACAAACTCAAAGCAAGTGGCTGGCCCACAATCAAACAGCCACGGCCACTTTGCAGCTAACTGAGTCACAGAGGCTGCACGTTGGTGAAGGAACAATATTCTCGTGCTATCCCCAGTAATCGGAGGAAGGCTACAACGCCGTGTTATAATATTTAGCAAAGGAGATTAACCTCAGATTACAGTTTAGTTATGCTAACGTTAGCATGTTCCTCAGCAGAGAACAGCTCTGTTATGCTACTTTTAGCTCAGAGTAGAGCTCTGTTGTGCTAATGTAACATGCGGCAAATTTTATGTTTGAACGATGCTAGCACAAGAATGTCTTTAATCAATGTCTTTAAGCTAAAATGTGACGGGAATGCACTACATGGTTCCCTCTAAAATGTGTAAAATAGAATGAAAAAACAAGTGTTCGCTGCAGGAACACATTTTTTTGCTGACGAATCCACAAAGTATTGCATCGGATTCTGTGGATAACCACAATTTGTTGTTAAGTTTAAGACACGTTGACTAATTTTTGATGCGTTTGGGGTTATCCAACATTCAATCAGGGAACCAGTTTTTGCTTTGTAAGTTTTTAGTAAATTAATCTGCTGAGTTAAAATAAAAATCTGATTTATCTGAGATAAAATGAATACTCTTCTGTACTTCTTGTAATACATTCATATTGGTATGAATTAATTCCCTTACTAA
Source organism: Mola mola (assembly GCA_001698575.1). Classification (NCBI taxonomy): domain Eukaryota; kingdom Metazoa; phylum Chordata; class Actinopteri; order Tetraodontiformes; family Molidae; genus Mola; species Mola mola. The sequence goes on from KV751404.1 coordinate 917,845, forward strand.
TCAGATCACTGATGCTAATTTCACAAAATTTTGAGACTGCCACATCATCTAGCTGTATTTTAGTGACAGTTTTCCCACGCAGCGCCGCTAACACTCGTTCTGCCCCACGCAAATCTCCCTCACTGACACAAAAAAATAACAGTCAAATTAAAATGGAATATTTGTTGGTTCACCGCCCGTTCACCAGCGCGGCTCCTCGTCTTCAGGCAGGAGGCTCCTTCACCCCGGCCCAGAGGAGGCCCAGAGGAGGAGGGGTGCAGTATGTGGGGGGGCGCCGGTCCGCAACCTGTTCCTGCCGTCTCTGCCAGCTGAGTCTGGGCTCACTTTGGATCAGACGGACGTCATTCCTGCAGGAGCGTCTCCCTCCAGTCAAAGCTGTGGTTGGGTCCGTGTGTGAGGGGGAGGATGGGAGGGTCCACTAACTGCCACACCCCCGTGTCTCCCTGCTCCTCACAGGAGCAGAAGCCCAGGTAGGGGATCTGAGGGCCAAGCACAGGAATGATCAGAACAGAAATCTGTCACGTTTTGGTTCTTTGTTTCCCTCCACTAGGACTGTCTGACCCGCCTTGCTCAGTTTCAACTGTGTCTCGTTAACTTGCATTTTTTTTTCTCCTTCAGGCAGCAAATAAGTTCCCAAAAATGTCTTTAGGTGTGGATTTTTTTTGTTCATGCTAGTGATTCTTTTAGTACCTTTCCAATAAAATGTCAGCTCATAGAAACATAGATTCTCTATGTCTTCAGTGGGCTTTTGAGTGCAGCCGTGTTTTTGCACATGAAGGGGAACAGACCTTTCGCACCACTTGGATGAAGTCCTTGGGGTTCTGCGGGCTGCGGCCCTGCAGCTGGCGCGTGCAGGCCTCTAAGGAAGACGCGTGCGCCACAATCAGCACGTTGTTTCCTACGAAGAGTGAAGAACACAGGAGGCAACGTCAGCGGCGGACGGACGATACGGTTCACCTACACAGGCCCAACAGGCTCGGCCGTGCGTCTCTCACCAGTGTTCTTGCAGTCTGCCATGATGTCTTTGGTCACTTGGTAGCTCCGGCTCATGTAGTTCTCGTAAGGCTCGGACACGGTGAGCTTGCTGACGGGGATCAGAGGTCTGTGGAGACAAGAAACACAAGTATTACGCAGAGCTGCAGTACAGCTGCTCCCTAAAAGCCAGTATGGTGTCTCGTGTCACCTGTACGTTGTGTCCACACTGAAGTGGGCGGCAGCCAGGTCGGTGGGGGGTACCCACGCGGGCAGAGAGTTCCCAGAGACCCACTTGGTCCACTCAAAAAGGCCCGGTTCCACTCGCACCTTCAGCCTACCGTCCTGCTGCAGACCTGCGGAGACGAACCCGATTCATCGCAGCTCAGGGTAAAAAAACACGGACTGGAACCGGACTCGACTCTTCCTACCTCTCAGGATGTTCTGCGCAGTCTGGACGCATCTCAGAGACGGAGAGCAGTACACGAAGTCTATCACCGTGTTGCTCTCTAATAGAGCCTCACCTGCAAAAGCACACATTTCATGAGATAAAGGCGGCGCGGGCGTCGGGCGCAGTGCATCGCTTCGAGCCATCGTGGTGACGTACCCACGAGTCGAGCCTGCGTGGCCCCAAACACGGTGATGGGAGCGTCCATGTCGTAGTCTCTCTTGTTTCCCCACAGCGGCAGACTGGGAGGCATGTTCAGATTGGAACGCACGTATCTACCTGTGCAAGTACATGGGAGGAGTTTTCTTTAAACTGATGGGAAACCATCCGTGGTTTTACAGCCAAATATTCCCACTGTGAGACAAGTCAAGGATTATTATCCATCTTATGTCTTTGGTGAACAGAAATGTGTGAAGCGTGTATGGAAAACAGCGAAGCACTTAATAGTTGGAAAAGAGCGAATTTCAGGTTAGGCTTATCGGATTCAGGCTCAGACTGGACTCAGAATGCCGACTCAGCACAGGAGGACAATCGGAACAGGCAACAGTGTCCAAAATCGGCAGGCAAGAACTCTAGTTGTAAACAAAACTGGATCAGAACAGACGCAGGAACACAGCTTTTATACACAGGTCCTAATGACTAACGGGCGCGTGGAACTCAAAGGCGGTGACACTTAACAGGAAGACGAGGCACAAACACAGACAACAAAGTAAAACAGGAAGGACACGAACAACAACCTCACTGGACAAAACCGAGACTGACACTAACAGACCCTGACAGGGGCTACTAATGCTAACTGAATGCTAACAAAACATCAGCAAATCACGCACGACTCGTCGGATTATATTATTTATACTGTGCTATTAGTTCAGGAGGTCTATGGCACTTTCACTCTTGTATATACACTTACGCTATGAATATTATCATTTCTATGTCGACTCTCAGCATCTCATTCATTCATGTTAAACTCACGGCACACGAGATAATGCCAGCATACAGCACGTTTATTTATGGTTGACATAGCTGCACAGTTTCAGATTCCACATTTAAAATATTGTCATTTTGCATGATGGTGTTAATGAAATACAGATCAACTTTAGATTTTCTTGAAATTTTTTGAGTTTTCTGGCTGTTTTTGATCGCCTATGATAAAGTGTCTTCACTTTGGAAACTGCTGGTAGAGTGGAAGGCTTGGAAAATGAATAATCCCGTCTTTTGTTTTGGATCTGATCTCTCGTTTGTTGTTTGAAATTCTACACAGCGTCTTGGGAGCACCCAATTCATATTTCTGAGTCATAATACCTGTGATGAAAACATGGTAAACATAAATGTTGAACCCCATTTGATCCCCTCTGATTGAGGTTGACCCCCCTGATGTAACTCACAACACAGTAGCTTGAACAACTGATGAAATGTCTCATTTCAGCTACCGACCTAAAATACCTTCTTACCTTTAAAAGAGCAAGAAAATGAAGAAAATGCTAAAGCTACATAAACAGTAGAGCTAAGTCTCATTAAAAGACATCACAAAACACGTAGACATATAAAGTTTCCCTGAGTTAGAAGGAGTTGAATGGGTCTAGAGTACCCAGTAATGCGTGCAGTGACACCATACAACCAACGGCCGGTTTCCTCCTACACTCGACGCTTTGATGATGTTGATGATGTCACAGTCCAGCTGTCGACACCTCTGACGTCTCACCTTTACTGTCGGAGCAGAGGGACAGCCAGTGTTTGCCAAAGACCACGTCCATCCTCTCACCGTGCCGACAGACGAACAGCGTCCTCTTCGGCTGCCGGGAGTGGCTGCCGGTGATGCGCAGGACCTGCCGGAAGTGAATGCCTTCGTGAATCAAAAGGCCTTGTGATGTGATATGTGAAGAGGCTGTATCACAGGAATCTTGGATGTCGTTTTTTAGTTATGAGCACCATAGCACCTGCATTGGATGGCAGATGAGACTGAGGGTGGGTGTGTCTCCGGGACTCGTGCTGTCAGGCTGTCGGCTGTCCAGCAGGCCGTCGAGCATCCCTCTCTCCTTGCCGGTCTTGTCAGCGGGCCCACAGCTGAAGAACGAATGGGAGCTGTGGCGGAGGAGGAGAACTTCCATTTTGTCCATTTCCTCAATTCATTTGTCATGAGAACATGCTAAGGACATGGAAAAGCATCACCAACTAAAGCGGCTCTCAGTAGTCCACAAGGACAAGGCCCAACAGTCCTCTCAAATTAAAAATCCTGGATCTGCACCCAAATTTAATGGGTTTGCCTTGGCCCAGCCTACCCTAACCCTGTTACGTCTGGCTGAAATGCACCTCTAGCTTTTGCGTAGAGGTTTAATATCATCCTCCATTGGCAGCTGATGTTTTCACTGCACAAGTTCACAAACCTAAATGATACAACATATAACTAAATGTTGCAGAACACACTCATATGTATCACATCGACGCACTGCTTGACTCCCGTTTACGTCTTTCTTCTGTGATGGGCCTGGTTGTCACGTTTCTGTGGCTTTATTCCCTGAATTCGGATTAGATAATGGCTGTACTGGTTATAGTAGCGTAACGGGACGGTGCTGGTCAGGGTGGCGGCCTCTTCCTGTTGTTTGCTTTAGAACGGACCTTTAGACTTTATACCTCCTTGTTGGCAACGGCCAGAGATGGAGGCATCATGTTTTCGAGTTGCCCGCCCATCTGAGTCATTCTTGCGATATCTCCTGAATGATTTGAGGGATTTTCTTTAAACTTTGCACAAATGTCGACTCTGACTCAACGATGAACTGATTACAGTTTGGAGGTCAAAGGTCAAGGTCACTGTGACCTGAAATCTTGTGAGCACGATATCACAAGAATACACTACCGGATTTTGTAACATTTGGCAAAAAGCTACATTTGGGCTCCGAGGTGAACTGTTTAAGTTGGTTTTTAATTTTTTTTTAGTTAAGGTCAAAGATCACTGCGACCTTACTGTCACAGTCTTTTAGAATTTTACCCCAATACACTTAACTAGCTAAGTTTATTGCTAAAAATGTACCTAAACCACCTCGGCCCTTCCTGTCGACCCACCGCTGTACTTTCACTGTCTGCTTAGTTGGCCTCATGGAGGCATAGAACGACCAGTCTGTAGTTCTTCTATTCCTGTTTATTTGTATACGTTCGACCTCTTTATAAATAAACTGCTCGGGACACTACTGAATTCGCTCTGGCTCTGCTTTTGGTATTGGGTGGTTCCTTTCCCACTACAAATAGTACCTCCTCCATGAAGCTGGTTGCTACAGCGACATTGGGGGAAACTGCTATGAACTCACCAGTACAAAACACCTGTACAACAACAACGATGGAGGATATCGAAAGGATTGGGTTTTTGATTTGTGGCATGTGGCCACCGGACAAGACAAATGTGCTTTGAGAAGAAGCTGGCAGAGGCGAGACAACGGACAGCCGAAGCGAACAGGAGAGTGTGGAAGCCATTAAGTCACCGTTCAGACGATGAGACTTAAGATCAAGCTGGGGTAACGTTAGCATATACAGTCCGATGTTACTGTTTAACGAACCGTTGCTACGCCCAGGGGTGTAGTGTTATCCTGTCTCAGGAGTCCTTTTAATGCAAATGCCCGAAGAGGTGTTAGCAGAATGTTTGCAGTAATTTGAACACTAACAATGTTTTTTGTGTCGTCTTCCCGAACTTTCCGATGGCCAATCTGTGCCTGGCTATGCTACTACATATTTAAATGTATATGGTGTGTAGTAAATTTGATTCTCTTTGACCAGTCAGTGGCCTGCAATAGTTTCCGTCACCTACATTTTCCCAAAATGTTGGTAACAGAAAACCCAAAAAGTAAGTTGAGTGGGCACCGTGCAGAGGAAAAGTGACATTTGTTCTCTAAGACTCTCAAAATAAGACAAGAAAGGATCCCATTTCAACTTGTATTGACCTTCTCAGTATAAATGTAATGTTTTATTAGCTACAGGATCACTAACGTAATGTGGTAGGTCCACAGCATGTAAAGATATCCTGTTTGATGTTCCCAGACTTCATGCTATGGAATAATTTGATTTTACTGCATTATAAAAAAAGCCTGACAAGGATAAATCAAGGTTTCAAATGAGAGCATAAGGAAGAGCGAGTGGTCTGCTCACCCGTGGAAGACCCAAGTATCTGACTCATCGGCCAGACTGACATAGTTCTCAGGCAGCAGGCCGGACAGCCCAGAGGCCAGCGAGGTCCCGTACACCCAGCCCTCACTGGTGCTACTCTGATCCAGTGGAGACATGAAGACAAAATCGCCGGGAACCAGCTCCAGCTCGTCCTCATTCTGGGGCGTATAGGGGTACATCGCCCGCAGCGTCTGTGGGGGCACGGCTAGCATTAATTGCATGTCCTCAAAAAATGCTTTGTTAGCATGAATATTAGCTACCTCATGGTTTGCAAATCGAATGTCCCGGGAGAAGAGAACTGCCAGCCAATCACAGCCCAGCTTGACTTCGATGCCCTTGGCCAGTTTCTCCAGTGATGGGAGGTGATTGGTGGGGAAGTTGTAGGCCAGGGTTATGTGGAGCTGCTTCTTATGGGGCTCCACGTGGACCTCTGGAGGTGAAACACCAGAAGACCGTTTGTTTTACAGAGTGCAGCAATAATGAAACGCACAATCTGCCGCTTCTGATCTGTACAACATGTTCAGTAGAGTAAAACTGACAACACTCGACATTTCCGCATCAGATATGGATGACATATCTCTAATCTGTTTACCATAAAACAGAAATATGACAGCACATTAGGTGCGAACGCCACCGCTCTAATCTGATTTGACACTTAGTTGTCTGAAATACTGTTTGGCAGTCGGTCTCGTTTTGTCCCGCGTTTAAAAAGATTGACAGTGACAGACTGAGCGGGAAAGCTTGTCGACACACATTACGCGGTGACCGCTGACAGGTTCTCGTGGTTCCTACCTGCCTTCCTGGCCCCCTCTGTTGCAAAGTCGGCTGCAAACTGCTTGAGGACCTCGGCCACCTGCTCCTCCACGAAAAGGCCGATGAAGTTGGAGGACGTGTAGAGCTCTAGAGGCAGTGGGCTGGGAAATCGTCCTCGCCACTGCTGGACGGTGTTCTGGAGAGCCTCGCATAGAGCTTCAACTTTCTGGTCTGCACACTGTTTGGAAGGTAGATTTAGGCACATATCTAACAGAAATTTCTCTCTTTCTTTCTGATAAACTGAGGGCTCTGGTCATCCAGATGTAGGAAGGCATGACGGTTAGCTGCAGATTTATTGAGAAATGGCAGGATTTACAATGGAAAGTACCGTAATGATATCTGGCATCTGGTGTATGAGAGAGATGCCTCTGACATAAATAATGATGGTGACGCATTGCCACTTCCTTCCATTGTACAAGCCAACATCTTGCGATTCGAGTGCTGCCATCTTTCACTAGTGACACCATTTGCTGTCAATCAGGATGTTTTCTACGTGTTTTATAGCGTCAAATAACTAATTAAAACCAAGCCACAAAAATAAACACTTAACAATACATCAGTGTGGTAAAAAGTCCCTAAAATGAAACACTCCAGTGGAGTAAATGAAGAGTAGAATGAGTTTTAAGTTTGGCCTGAGTCCTTTCTAACATACTGGAGGAGGAGGGGCTCGTGAACTATACTGAAACCATCTGCCGGTTAGATACTTAGGCTTTACTTTCTGGGCGTTCTCATATCATCCACCTTCATATACAGTGTATGGGCACGTCTGACAAATACACAGGTCTCAAATCCTCTAAATGTATTTTTACTGCACCTCTATTATGTTCTTTTTAGAAACTTGGATATATAAAAGAACGGTTGTTAAAATTTCCAGCTTTATGAGCGTGTAATTATTTTAGGCATCAAGCTAAAACATGGTATCATCCCGCCCACTCATTGTTTGCTCTTTGGTACAGTTAGCAGCAACTTCTCCGTGAAATGGCCATGAAAAGGGTGTTATTTCCGGCCGCAGCGCTTCCACAAACCACTGCTCAGCTCTCAAAAGGAGAAAATGTTGCAGGGCGACGGCTGGATTTCATTTTTGGAGATTTAAGGTGTGTCCAGCTCACTTTACAGTGGACTGCTTTTAAAAACAAGAGGCTATTCAACACTGCAGTCCAAATTAATACTGAAGAAAGATTCCACTCCAACATCCCAGAATCAGGCGACCCTGTCGTTACGGTTTACGTTAACCCCCAGTCTCCGCTTAATTAATCAGAATTCTTGCTTTTGAAAAGTAGGCAGTTATTTCCATTTACCAGTTAAATCCAACTACAAAAGGCGCACACACAACTCCCTGAAACAACGGTAAACCAAATCAGTATATTTTTTCTTGTTGACACAATTACGTAGAGCTTTAATATACAAGATGAGTTTGAGCAAGTTAGAGCTTTAAAAAAAACTTTGAACTTAATTTAATACTTTTTGTCTATTTTTGGCAAACGAATTACATTCAAAATACAAGTGAAGTGAGATAGAGGGAGTTTATAAGTATAACTGTTCAAAAAAGTGCTAAAGTTACAGTAATGAACAGTGAAAAGGCAACCTGCCAAACTGATGAACCAAATACCTACATCTGCCCTGGGTTATTTACTGGATTTCTTATATATTTCATTACCGCACTATGATATACGTATGATCAACACAATACCAATACACCGTATTCTAGTCTCCTGCAGATTATCAATATTTACTGTTCCCTGGAACACAGCGAGGCCTTGTGCGGTCCAAATCTCAGTTTGTATTGTAATATTTCATGGTGAAATACACTCAACATGTTTGTTAGACCTCGTGGGTGCAACCAAGCAAATAATCCGCTCTAATGAGTAACAAAGAATGTAAATACAGCTTTGTTTGTTTACCAGAAACCTTCACAGGGCGACATCCACTCTTATTGCAAACATGCTGTTGCATATTCGCTGGATGTAAAAGCAGCCCTGCAGCTGGAGAGAGATTGCTTGTGAAGAAGTGAACAAAGCAGTCAGAATCCGCCTGATATTTACTCCGTCTGGGGTTTGAGCTCAGAAGCTTTTGATTCCATTGAAGTGTTCAGAATCCTGTGTGCTCACCATGAAGAACTGGCACAGGGTGATGTGGGGGAAAATGTTGTGGGCTTTGTTTTTGCCACAGGTGACCCGGCTCTGCTGCCAGAAGTGGGACAGCTGGTTCTGTAGAGGTCCACTGGGTCGCAGGTAGAGGACAAACTCCCTGGGAAGGGGGTCGTCCAGGAACGGGTCATCCACGTGGGAAAACAGCCTGGGGAGAGACGGATGCAATAAGGGTACATTTTTGTCTTAGAGAAAATCACCTATAAGTTTAAAGGAAAAAATTAACCACCCTGCCTTGAATGCAAATTATTTAATTCATACAGCTCCTTTAGACAACTATGTCCAGTTTTGAATGTATTAAGTGTTTCTCACCTCGTCATTTGATGATAATTCTCTATTGCAGCAATGACAAAGATTTCAAATGAATGAATCCTTCATTCCACATTTCAAGTGATCTTTATACTTACACAATAATTCTGTGGACTTCTTTATTAAAATTTGGTGGTCAGAAACATTTAGTGAATCTGGAGCTAGAATGTAGTTTTTTTTAAATTCAGTCATGATTTAATTTGCTGTGATAGAGACTGCTTACATGGAGAGAAATACAAGTACACAATAAATCATTGATGATGAAGATGAGGGTGATACTAAATTATCCACAAAATACAGAAGGTACAGACTTTACACAACACACAGTGTTTTGCAAAACACCAAACACACTTCTCTATATCATCATTTAAAGCCTGTGTGTTTAAATGGCTAAAATGGACACAAATGGACGTTTCAGAGAAGAGTGGTTGCATTGGGTGCAGAGAGTGTTTAAACAAGAAGTTGATGGCTGTTTCCAGTTTATTCATGACAATAAAGAGCAAAGGAAATAGATAAGTTCACAACTTGTGTGAGGTAATCAATACTGAGTTTTTCAGCGGGAAAGTCGTTATTGCGACATGACATGAATGCGGCCTCAGGTTTACTCTGTAGCATGCCAACAACAGTGCTGGAAAGTTAGCGAGAAAGAGGAAGTCGTGTTCGAGGAAGAGAAGTAACAGAAGAAAGACTGCAAATAATGTAATACTATTTATTGGCTTTGTGTTCATATTTATAGCATCCTAGAAATGAAAATAATACTTAGTGATATCATACTTT
>KV751404.1:927619-949834 GCA_001698575.1 Mola mola
AACAAGATTTGGTAAAAATGTTTTGAATTGTGCAGTAGGAGCAATTTATTTGGTGTTTATGTGTAAAATTTGGAGGCATTTTTAGAGGAATTTATAGTTTTCAAAGTAGTGCTTGCTTCGTCTTGTATTTTGTGTGTGTGTTCTTGGCACACAGGGAGTTTCAGGGAGTTTGATTTTACAATAGTGAAAAACTCTAAAGAGCTATTTGTGAACAACCCTTTTACCATGTTTGTACAGCAGGGGGCAGTACAGCACAGCACACGCTTCTCATCTGAGGTCGCAATGCTTTTTGTGAAGGGTACCTTTAATGTTCTAACTCACCAGTCACACGCTGCTTGAACACTCCGACCTCCCGTTGATACCAGAGCCTTCAGTCTGTAAAAAGCACATACAGAAAGATAATTATTTTCTGCTCGACACTGTTTGCCTGCTGATTAGTGATGTGTGCAGTAACAGAGTGAACGGATTTAGGCCAATGCAACAGTGAGAAACCTACAGCAGTGACTTATCACAGGAATCTCTGTCTGCGTGTTTTCTGAACATTATTTGTATCCTCTGGAGTTCTCCTGGAAGCGGATGACAAATGACCGGAGAGCTGTACTGCATCCTCACCTGAATGTAAACTCTAAACTGTAAACAGTTTGAGATGCGAGCAAAAGCTTTAAAGTTGTTGACTTAACTGCCAGTGGAGGAGAAGGATAACCGATGAATTATTCACTATTTTTCACTGGTTTGGCTGCCTGAAATTCAGCAATTTTCAAACTCTGAGAGAAAAACATTACTGTTGAAATGGAAACGTGATGGGCTGTATTTGGGGGCGGCTGAACTATATTTTGTGAGACGCAAAAACGTAAAAGATTCTGTGCTTATACATCCAAGCATTTGTCAAAGTCAGTAAAGCTTGAATTTCATTCACTTCACAGTACGTGTTTTTAGGTTTACAACAAGGGTCACAAAGCGGGTTAATAAATGGCTAATTAAGATTTATTAATGCTTTATTAGGGTTGTGTGGCCATCTGTGTTCAACTGTTTGTCATTTATACTATTTAACTGTTGATAATGAGCATTACTGTGTTAACTAATGTTAACTGTCTGGTTGGAAACTATTGAATAAGGACCTTAGTTAGCATGAGGACTGCTAGGAAGTGATTACAAGACACATTAATTAACTGTTAGTAAATACCTATTACTGCATTAACCAATGGTACCTTTTTCAGTTTTATCTATGTTGTGTACTTATTGATTTAATGGTCTGTGGTCTTGTTTCAGATGTTACATGAGGCACTTTGACCTGCAAGTTTGTATGAAAGGTGCTACATAAATAACTTCCACAGCCTGTCTCTGTCAATTTTTATGAAGGGGGCTCTACAAGTAATAAAAACTGAAGTGATCCAGTTTTGGTTTCCTGATAAAATGTACCCATTTCCAGGTAACGATACTTCAGAAGTTTTCTTTTTGTTTTTTAAAATTATTTTCCATTCCCGCCTCTTGACCAGAAAGTCAGAGGTTATCGATGAGTAGTTGTAAAGTTATGACACAAACCGGAAGTAGGAAAGATGGCTTACCGGCTAACTAAGTCTGGGGGTAGAACAACAAACAGTGTGGAAGATGCATACGTCCCATGTGTAGGAAGACATTGACAAATTCATCATACAGTCTTTTCATGAGAATTTGTTGTTAATTAATGATGATTCCTCTGAACTGTAAGGACTCAGTTACTTGTGAAATCCATTTGAAGTGTGTTATTTCTCCAGTGATGAACTGCACGCTGCATATTAAGATTTTCTGCTGTTTTCTGCATGTTTGCAAGCCACCGGCGGAATAATTGAAGAGGCTGGTCAATCAGCCACAGAATGCCAAATACAGCATTTAACACATTGCCTTAAAAAGCTGTGGTGTGAATGATTAACATTCTTATTCAAACAGCTCTTTTAATTGACTAAAGCTGTTTCAGACCTGATTACACTAAACAAACAAGATTAAAGCTAAACTGTTGCCAGTCTTCTGAGTAAGCGGGAGGGAAGTGACATTTGTCCGTTCGTCATCTCCGTCCTTACCTCAGCAAAACCCAGAGGCTCAGCTGACGAGGACAAACGGCAGATCGGATCATTCATACCAGAGCGGCAGAATCTAATTAGTTGCCACTCGGAAGATAAGAGCTCGTACATGTTAATGTGTAAATGGGGTTTTCATCTCATCATTTCAGGGGAGAAAGTAGCTCCCTCAGCACGACATGAGGTGTCATTTCTGTGGGACGGGACGCTTGGAGGTGCAATTTATGTCTTGGCGCACATGTGCGCATTGATGACATACACTTTTGGTTTTGTTTTAGCTTCCCATTATGAAGTAAATACTGTATATATTGTACAGTGTAACGGGTAGAAAAATGAAGCAAACTGTGTTTATTAGGGATGTAAAGCTGCACTGCCAGTTAAAACTGATACAATTATGTGACAATGGGTTGAGATGTAAAATGAATCGATTTCTCACTTTCAACAGCAGAGGGCGCTTGCCTTATCTACCTCGCCACCTCGGGATCGCCTCCATTCTGGTCGCTATGCTGTTTTAAATTGCTTTATCTCAAGACTTATTCAAATGTTATTAACTTAGCGAACTGATTTAAGTGAAATTCCATTGGGTCTACGGTTGCTTATTTACACTTGAAATGTGAAATTCTGCTAGCTACTTTAGCCCAGGAACTAGCGACTCTTGCTCAGTGAATCAAATGTTCAGTTCTTCGTTTTTCTCATTAAGCGATAGTGCAACAAGTAATCAATGTAGCTTTTTTGCTATGTTGGAGGAGATGCTTAATAACTGGAATTGCAGCTCTGCACCAATGGAGCACTGGCAAGCTTCTGTAGCTAGCCAGCCCCTGGTAGTTGTCGTGGACCAGAAGCACGTAGCAGCACCTGAAGGGAAACTTTCATCAGTCAAAATTTGTTTCGTTGTCACATTTTGTTAAAAATTATGAGAAAATTGCACCGTGGGCCGAGAGTCATGAATGTGAACCAGTCCAGTGCCAGTTTTTGTGGAAGATGCATAACCCATTGCAAAACCAAGATCAAATTGAATAACTGTGGACACGCTACCCTGCAAAATAAAACAGAGCTCAGCTGATGGTAAAGAAACCACACCAGAAGTAGGAAAAGAGTTACACTATGAGCGATGCAAAGAACTCGTTAACTCGCATTTTCGTTAATTTCAATCAGGTTGTTGCAAAATTTGGCTGTCGAATGCTACAGGGATAGTGGACTTCTGTCCCGTGTTAGTGAGAAACACGAGTCGGTAGGAAGAGCCACCTGGTCGATCGTAGCAAATCAACCTTCATTTCGTCCCTGTTGTCCTTGTAAATCTTTTCCACCCTCATAACAGTTGTTTGCCATGACGGTGGCTTGTACTCAACAAGCCTTCTTCGCCCACAGAGCTTAATGGAAGCCTATCTTCAGTTACCATATTCATTACTAGTAACTAATTTTCTGCTATTTCTTTAATCAGCTGCCGTGAAAAAGGTTTATTGGAATTCTTTGGGATGTGCTTTTGCTTTGACATGAACTAGTTAGCCATTTGTCACTGTGGTTTAAATGCTATTACAGCTTGGGAAAGAAAGGTCTGGATCCTTCAATATATTATTTTAAAGGGCCATAAAATGTTGCTGTTCCAAATACAATTTGCAAATTTTGGTAAGTCCTTTAACGTATATTACTAATATGACCTTTTTTTCCCCATTAGTCTTGGTACTTTAGATTTGAATTGTCAGCAGCCTTTGCCCAGAGTTGATTCTTCTCAGGATTTAGAACATGATTAATGTTCATGAGACACTAAAACCTTCCACTGAAACCATGTTACAGTGAATCATCCTGCAGGAAGGATTACATTTTACATCAGCAAAGGGCAACTCCGATTATTTTAACAGTATACTCATATTGGAAGATCAAACAAAAACAGGTCTGTATACACAACACACAAAAAAATCAAAAAACACCTACGCTTTTCTATGCAAACACGTCACTGCAGTGAGTTCAGTGAGTAGCAGTTATGACCACAGCGGAGTCGGCTTATTGATGTGCTGGCTTTGGCGCGGGTTCTACGAAGCTGTGTCCCACAGGTGTAGACCTACATACCATCACTTGCGTGTGTGTGAGCGAATCTGAGAGAAGTGGGGGGGACTGGAGAGGCAGTGGATGAAGGAAGAGCATTAAAACAAATTAAGTTGGGAGAAACCCTTTGCCACAGACTAAACTGACACCTGGGTACCATGTAGCGGTAATGAAGATGTGATACCTGACTGATACACAGCAGGCTTTCACAACCATGAGAAAGAACTGAAAGGAGAAGTGATACATGTGACATTCAGTTTGTCACCACGTACAGTGAAGCAGCGTGCAAAACACAGTGTCACTAAGTACTCATTCACATTTAAATTCACTTTATGTGCTTAAGAAATACAAAGAAATGCAATCATAGTCTTATCACAGTGTGTCTAAAATGATATTCTATTACTCAGATGAGATGCATCACTGGACACACGTAGATTCATTTGATAATGAAACATGAGATTATGCCCACTTTAAAGTGGTAATAATTATTCAGTCACAACTGCAAACAGACTATTTTCCAGGATCCTCATTTTTGGTGGGCAGCTAAGCAGAAAAAGTCACTGCACAGCTGGAAAAAAAGCTGCTGTGACAAACTTTAAGATAGTATGTTAAATGATTTTTGCCAACTAGCTTATTAGACGGCAAAGGAGAGTTCTATACTACATTATTTTTTGGCTTTGTAAAAAAACAAAAACAAAACCTGTTACGATTATACATCCATTGCATAGTTGTGAACACTTTGGCTGAAGCTGTTAGCAGAAATGTTCTGTGGTGGGCAAGAGAGCTCAACGGAGATGTGACTTCACATTCAGAGGACAGGTAGAATGATAAAAAGGCAAAAAGCTTAGCTTTGTTAGACAAATATGAGGATGAAATGTGTGAATGTAAATGCCCTGTATTTATATAGTGTTGTTCTAATCAAAGTGCTTTTACACTACAGGGGTTTTGCATTCACCCATTCACTGGTGGCAATGACTGCCTCGCAGCGTGCCACCATTAACCATTACAGCGTTAAGCACTCATACACTGATGGAGCAGCATCACGAGCAATTTGTGTCTTGCTCAAGGACACTTCGACATGTGAACTGCGGGGTCTGGGATCGAACCAGGCACCTTCCGATCGCTGGACGACCGCTCTAACATCTGAGCCATAGCCGCCCGTGAGCCTGCGAACAACACTTGAATGATCCTCTGGACATCTGATATGAACTGATGAGTCACGCCTGGATATTTGTGGCTGCCATGACCCCTGTGATGTCTGCTGAAAAGCAAACACTGCATTCCACATTAAGACCCTCGCATGCGGTGGCAGTGATGCATCAGTTGGCACGCATCAAGACTTGCATGACTTTAAATCAGCTCGAGTTTTTCTCCTTTGATGGAGAAAATCCCGCAGAATGACACCAGGCATTGAGTTCACGTGGTAACGTGGAAGTGATACTGGGTCACATATGCATGACATCACCCAAAACAAACAAAAATTCTGCATCGAAACAGCTGAAATTCAGTTTGGAGTAGCAAAGTCCAAACTCCGGAGCTTGTTCAAGCAACCAAGTGTCGCAGAGCTGAGGTGGATTTATATATCGAGGACTGAGCCAACATTCTTTCATAGAGCTGAGAAACTGAGCAGGGATGAGTTTAACTGATTCATGCATCACCCAGGGATGTGTGATATTACATAACTGCCTCAGTAAAAAAATCATCTAAAGATGAATTTTTAAGGTTCTTCACTCTGGGTACTGATCACACCCGTCTGTCTGGTGATGCACTTCAAAAACTACAGCATCTTTCACCCGGAAAGGTTTACACAGACTACGTCTCCTTCGGTCCTCACCGAAGATGATCTGTCTGCAGATGCACATTGCAGAACTTCTTCGCAATTTGATGTTTTCACATATTATTACTTTCCTGTCAACAGTCAAAGCACAATGGTATAAAAACATCAGGGCTGATCACACCAATAAATCCCTTCAAATACTGCTGTAACTCATTTAGGCTCTAAATTTTCTTCTTCTTCTTCTTAATGTTTTCCACAAAACAATAACAACGTGGGCAAGTCAAGATATGACAATAAATTGCTTTTTTTCCAATACCTACTCTAAAAATGTTATTACATGTGTCTGGTAACAGAGAGTAGACACCTACACTGAAACACCTGTGTGTTTTTGACGCAATAACTATAAAGATACTGTATAGAACAAATGTTTGTACAGACTACAGTGTGTCTTCCATAGCTTTCTTTACTTCTGGCCACTGCGCACCAGAGTTTACCACTTCTTGCAAAAACACTTATTTGTATAGATTTATTTACATAAGTAACGAAATTCTTTATCAGATTACCACAGCATGGAATAAACTGTTTATTCCACAGGAAATACAGATGTTTGTATGTAGGTATCTACCCCCTGTTAGCAAAAACATTAAGTAACATGTTGAGTGTTAGTGGTGAAAAAAGTGGTTTATTTCCGATGTTTCGACTTGCCCCATGCATTTATATTGTACAGCGATGTCGAGCTAATAAGTTCTAGCAACCAAACTGGAGTTCAAAAGATGTATTTTGTAAATTATCAGATTTTAAAAGATCGGGAAAGATAAGAAAAAGATAAGAAAAAATCTACTATTTTTGTTCTTTATGCCTTAGAAATAATAAAAGGACACTCTTTGATTTTTAATTTGCCTTAATTTTCATTTTGAAAAAAAGAAATGCTTCGATTCGTATTTCGTATTGCGAATTTAGTGAATTGTTACATCCCAATAACAACTCAGTTCAAAAGTGGTTACCTATCAGCTTGGAGTGGATTTCACAACAGAAACTGTTCGTGACGATAACAACTCCTTCTTTAAGTAGGAGAGCAGGAAATGATAAATAAACGGGTAGTGGATAAATTTAAAGTGCCTGCTTTTTGTTCTTGTGTTTCTGAATCATGACTTAAATATTACCATAACAGAAAACAAACAAAAGAACAAATGTATTCGGATTCCCCCGTGGCAACCCACACTTTCTTCCTCTGCCTTTCAGGGTTTCCATAGCCGTGGGTTGTTGTTTCATAAGGCAAGCCCTGCGCCCTGAGTCAAACCAGGTTAGTGGGGGACTCGAGGAGGATCCCCTGTCAAGCGCGACACGGAGCTGTTTGAGGAGAAAATTAATTTCAGTCTGAGTCATAACAGAATTCAGACAGCCTGGCCTGAGGTTTGCTGCTTAAAGCACGGAGTGAGCAGTTCGATCTGGTGGGAGCAGAGCTGCCTCACCAAAGCCTCAAAGACGCTGTCCTTCAGTCTTAACAATGACAGCGTGGAGCTCGACGCTCGGCCCTCGGCGCTTTGATGCTGCCAAACGGCAGTGAGCGGCTTTGAGCAGTCACAGTTACAGCATAAAATCAAGCTGTAAACGGAAATTTCCTATTCCCTGTGTTCTTCTGATATCTCTTTCCTCATGCCCAAACCTGACCAACCCAACCATACGGGCACCCAATCACAGCAGACACGAACATAAAAAAACAACTCGGTCCACTTGGCAAAAAGCAAAAGTGAGCTACTCCCGATAATGTTGATAATTTTAAACTTACATGTAAAATGCTTACAACATATGTACTGTGTTTTATTACACACACACACAAACCACACTGGAGAATGTGTATTCAAAGCATCATGAATGAGTTAAATGTCAAATGTCATCAGAAAGAAGATTGATTTACAATTAAGTTAAATTAATTTCAATTGTGTGTGTGTGCCTGGTGCTCCTCCCACACAAGATCCAAAAACAACAACAACAACAACAACAACAACAAAAATCCATCTCAGACTTTATTTATGCAGTTGGCTGCTTTTCACTTCCACCTCGGCTGATCCAAATAAATAAATACTGCGGCTGAAATATATTTCGAGTAAATCTGATTTTCCAACTTCGAAATCTAACTTTAAGCCTCCAGGCAGAACTTAATATATGGTAGAGATATACAATATGGTTTGACATATTTATTCATTGGGCCAAACTAGTGAGAGCTATATACTGTATAATGTCTAATATAAACAGGAATCAGCTAAATAAATATTGACCTTAAATTTTCATGTGTATTTACACTCTTTGATTAAAGCTTCTGCAGTCAGTGCAGAAGCTAGTTTGACATGAGACTGATGGGCAAATCCCTTTTCCCCAAAGATCCTTGCTTGGACCATACATCCGTAAATTATGGACCAGAAAATTACTACAGACCGAGCTGCTTTTATTGGCAACACCCACCATGATCTGTGTGATATCAGAGTCAGAAACATAAGTACTACATCCTCTGCTGTTTGTACTACTTGCAACACTGTTGAAAGCCTGTTTTATACTTTTGAATAATAAAAGCAAATATAATACATTTTCATCTGATACTTCATGTGAAAGTGAACGTAAACTCCCTGCAGGTGCCTGTGCAGCCATGTTTGTATGCACTGAAAAACAAACCAGCTGTTTAAACTTTAAAAGGTTACGGTTGAAATATTAAGTTCACTGAACTTGAGTTAAGTTTGTATCACTGAAAAGTTACCTCACCATGTCTTTTTCTTTAGAATCAGTGAACTCAGTTCAGACATGAACTTTTTTTCATTTAAGTGCAAACAAGTAGTTTGTTTTTATAGTATATACATCATTTACTGCAAACATGTATAGACATACAAACATGGAGGTAAAAAATGATGGTATTGGCAGCAAAACAAAATGAACAAAACAATGCAATAACAGCAGCAACAGTAACAATAAAACAAAATTAGTTTCAGGATGTATTTATTCCTTCTTTGAGTCCATACATACAGATTCTCTCACACACACACACACACACACACACACACACACACTTATTGGTATTCTCAACCTCCCCCTTTTCTTTTTCTGCTTTCCTTTCTCAGTTACGTGCTTATTTACTTATACTTTGGGGTTTTACTCACTGGCACTGGCAGAATTATAGCTATACTATATAGAGTAATGGTGTTTATTTTGTTGAATTCAAGTTGATTTTTTGTACGGTTGCTGTATTAGGAGGTCTAACCATTGTGATGTAGTGATCTTTTCCACATTGGCCCGATTCGACAGTATAGTTTTCTTAGCATTATTTAGGGCTACAAGTTGGTTTTACATTATGTTGTCAGGTGGTGAACTACAGTAGTCACACCTATCACCACACATGACGGTGGCACCTATCATTTATTATCAGGTTATAATAAATTAATCAGCAACAATTCTAATAATCCAAGAATTATTTAGGGCAAATGTTTGATTTTCTGTTTTCCTCTGCAGTTTATGGACCAAATGAATGATGAATGACAAAATAATCAATACTAAAAACAATCTAAAGGCACTTATTGAGAAAAAACATTTGCACGTTCTCCCCCACAGAGATGTGAAAGCAAGTTTTCCAACCATAAAGAGTCCTCTGCTGACTGCTCAACTCAGAGACAGGAAGAGAAACAGGCAAGTCAGTGAGCAGCACGCCCACGCAACACAACGCTCACACCCATACATTACACTGAACACAGCGTTTAATCACACTGCTGCGTGGAAAATATACAACAGATTACTGTCATTAACAAAATAAACAGCAAAACGCACATATATTAATGTGAATAATGACGAAAGCTTCACTCTGACAGCCAGAGGAAGTGAGGTCAGAGGTTAGGGAGCGCAACAAGAAAACAGGACCCTTCTCTTGAGATCACCAGAATAAAATCATTTTTGACAACAGTCCCCATTTGTTTTGCTTTGTTGTATACATGTATACTCATATGCATATACCACCGTATGTAAATTCTGGAGAGAGAAACCAGAGTAGCATTTTAAGTTACAAGTAATCCTTTTATAAATGCAAAAAATGTCAGTTCATCCGTCTGTCTGACATCAAACCTTGAAGGGGTTTTGCAGGTGAACCGAGGATGTGCATGTGTACGATTTCAATAAAAATCTTCCCAACTTCGGGAAGAGTACTTTTTTTGCCCTTCTGAGGCGAGACTGCAACTTTGCTATTTCTGCCTCTGACAACCACAATGTGGCATGGGACTGCGTGAGTTAAGTTCACTGTACTAGTCCTAAACAAACAGTCCAGCCTCACAGCTTCAGAAACAAACCCAGCCATCTTGTAGGTGTTGAAATGAAACTATTTTCTCAGCCTCTCATCATCCTCGCACCAGTTTCTGGATTTCATTTTCTTTGTGTTACTTTATAGTCCCCATCTTGGAATGGTTTTTCATAAAGCCCATTTTCACTTCCGTGTGTGTGTATGTGTGCCTGACGGCTGAAACATATAAAAAAAAAGGCTACATTTAATGCATAGAAATAGTTTACAGTAAGTCATTTGACAACACGCACGCTGGGTGGATGGTTGGACAAATCATGTCTTATTTCTTATCATCTTTCTTATTATTACCGTCTTTTTTTCTTTTTTGCTATGGTCCAAAAGGTGAAAACAGGCAAGTATTCTTTTAGAATTTAGTGTGAATATCAAAGGCAACCTGTTATTTCACGTACAGTATTTTAACACTTTTAGGTCATTTCCATTAAAAGGAAACTTCTGAAATTGTTAACACAAATTAAAGTAAAACAGTATCAATTTAAAATCAGCCTTAACACCAGTCCAGCGTGTACCCAAAATACAGTTCAAGGCGTGTTTTAACTATCTGAAGGGCAGAAATAGTTTAACACCAGCACATGATGGAGTTTAGTAAAGCTCTGAAGGTGTTAGTTCTACAAAAGGTTAATATCGTTTTTGTGTTTGAACTTTGAGGGTGTAAAATCTGTCTCTATGGCATGCACAATATTTCCTACTCACAGTCCTACAAATGTAAAAAGACCACATAATGTTGGATTGTAGTTGTCTGACATTATTGGTAGTGAATGAGTACATTAGGAAGCGGTGTCAGAAATATACACTGATTATAGGAATAAATACTTCTGTGGAGCGCAGCACAAAAATTAGATTTTAACCTTAACAAACTAATTTAGCGAAATAGCCCTAACGGGATAAGCGGTAGATAAATGAATGAATGAATGAACAACTTGTCTAAACTGCGTGTTGTAGCTGGTATGGCACATAGAAAACTTGATTCCACGACAAACATTATGTACCAAATAATGTATGGAACTAAATTTGACATTAAATGAGCTACTTTGCACATTACTTTCAATGTTTGCTGGTGTTTGCTGCAGCTAGAAAGCTTCTCACACACTAAGTGTTCTTGCTCATTTCTTATAAATAGTCATGTGTAAACATAATAAATATGAATGGAAACTTTTTTTTTTTACTTTGAAGGATACATCCACTACAACTTGTAAAATATTTTTCAATATTTTCAATGGATTATTCATTTTTTTCATCTATCACGCGATGGGGCTTTGATGCTATCACTGAGCACAATGACTCGGAGTTCAAAGAGAAAAGAGACGCCACTTTATCAACAACAGGAAACAAAGGTTATCTTACATGCCCACAGCTTTAGTCATTTAGTCATTCAGCCACATTACTGAGCTGTAACCCCCTAAATGTTCCAAATTCAGAATTAAGAAATAAACTCAGGGCGGCACAGTGGTGCAGTGGTTAGCACTGTCGCCTCACAGCAAGGAGGTCCTGGGTTCGATTCTGGGTCAGGACATTTCTGTGTGGAGTTTGCGTGTTCTCCCTGTGTCTGCGTGGGTTTTCTCCGGGTACTCCGGCTTCCTCCCACATTCCAAAAACATGCAATTCTGGGGGTAGGTTAATTGGTCACTCTAAATTGCCCGTAGGTGTGAATGTGAGTGTGGATGGTTGTTTGTCTCTATATGTCAGCCCTGCGATGAACTGGTGACTCATCCAGGGTGTACCCCGCCTTCGCCCCAAGATGCTGAGATAGGCTCCAGCCCCCCCCCGCGACCCCTAACGGGATAAGCGGTAGTGAATGAATGAAATAAACTCACTGACATTTAGTCTAAACAGAAAAAAATCTAGTCAAAACTCTAGAACGAAAAACACAAATAGAGCGACGACACCAATATATACTTTTATTTCCATTTTATGCTACTTCATACTTTGACCCCCCTACATGTCTGAGGCAAATAATGTGCTTTTTATTCCACTACATGTGCTTGATAAGTTTAGTGCCCATGGTAGACATTTTGCAAATTCATGCTGCATCAGAGACAAAGTAGAGCATGTTAAATGAATTTCTATCAATCTGCAATTTTAACAATTATCTGAAAATGATCTGAATACAGATTTAAAAAAAAAAAAAAAGTAAATCTATGTTTAATTTGCTATTACATTTGATACTTCAGTACATAAGTCAGTACAAAACTTACTTACAGGGATGTTTTTGATTGACGGTATCAAAACAGACTTGTCACAACAGAGCTCTTTATGTTATCTGTAGCGTTGTACACATACTGCAGAGTACAACAACAACGTCAGGCTGCTGTGTGGGTAACACAATGCAGCAGCTTGATGCAGTGAAATTGATTCTACTCAGGCTTCCAGTAAGGCTTTATCGAGCCACTCCTATCTGTCTTCTGCTTCATACGGCTTCATAATGGGCCCTCCACAAGGGCACATTAAAGAGGCCAAAGTGTATATTTTATGAGGTAAATAAACAGTGACCATGGCTGAAGAAAAATGACACCATCTTTGTTTTCCCTGTGAGCCACACTTTCAGTTATTCAGGCTGCCGCTGGATCACAGAGAAAAAAAGATTTGATTTAGAGCATAAAAGAAGCGCATCAGCCACTGCTGAGCCACAGCAGGAAGAGGCGGTCACTGTCCTAAGGTAGAAGCGTAACAACTGTGTAAACTATTTAACCAGGCCTGAGCAAAATAAAATAATCTTAATACTAATAATATCAATTTAGAGTGAGACGAGAGAAACTGTCACACTTTCAAAGGGATTCAGCTCCTGTTTTCACTTCACTTAACGCAGTCTAGAGCAACAAAAAAACAGTCATGGAGGAAAGGTTCTTAAATTGTAGTACGGCATCTTTTGGCCCCGACCCTCAAAGAATGAGGATTCAGAATCGTTTAGAGCTGGAACCAAAATTCAGAATAAGACTCTAAATCCCAATTGCTAACATTCAAATGACACTCAACCTTATTTCGCAAGCTAACAGCCAGGATCAAAGGAGTTCAAAGCTTGTTTATGGACGACGACACTTCAAGCAAGGCATCGACATCCTCATTTAATTAATTAGAGTAAACAACTTATGACATACGGTTGTTGAGATATGAATTAATCCATGTCGCCGGAGGAGATTTTGTTCATATCGCCCTCTGCTAGATCAGGAATATTGTTATTATTATTACAACTGGGTATTTACTCTACAAGTGTTAACATTACTTGACCTGTCAATAAAATGTTGCAGATACTGCATTCCAATGAATATAATACACATTAAAATTAGGTTCTTCTCGTTTGAAACAATGTTATTAATTATGATTCACATATATTTAATGCTGTTATTACATCATTTCAAATATTCCGGTCCTTGATGTCTGATTCTACAGGTTATTCCTTCCAAGTATTAAATGTTAAACAGCTGCAACTCTGCGTATCCTGTGCAGGTATATAAATACTAATATAACCTATTATAAAAGAAAATCAGATGTCACTGATGTGCATTCTTTTCACCACAACTTCTCCAATAGTCAGGTTCAACAGATTTCGTAAATTGTGTCTAGGGAATTAATGTGAACTTGTATATTCTTCCCATGAGTACTCTCTCCAGTGTCTTGAATTTGCTGTTTTCTGTATTGCTTTAATTGTAGCGCCATTGAGAATGACAATTAACAATATTTTCACTTGGAGCTCTTTTGGCTGTTAAATAAAAAACTAGTACCCAGTCGCCATGGACAGCTACTTTTGACACAGCAGATAAATCAGGACACGCTGAGCCCTTCCCTGCATTGTCTGACAACTGCCGAACTCCAATTTGTCACCCAACAGACGAACACAAGACCTGTGGAAACAGACACAGAGACCACTAACTGCACTGACGCACGTCCCACAGACTCCAGCCGGGCTAATATCAGCCCGCACGAGAGCATTTTACCTGGCTAGATACCTTCTAACTACCTGCTAGAAGCCTTTAACATAAACGTTACGTATGGTGATCACATCAAACACACTGAGTCAGTGAAATAATTAAAGGTTACATGCTGTTTGTCAGCTGTCCAGAGTTTACGCCCATGTAAAAGGAAACACACACACACACACAGACATGCCACCCAGTTGTTGGAAGCCTCGTTCAGCTGAGCAGTTCTTTCACTGTGGGAAATCCCATGCCTGTGTGTCCTCTGACTGCATGCATCCTCACACTTCCTGTTTATAAACACACACACACACACACACACACACACACACACACACACATTTGCAAAGAGGCGCACATGCAAATGGCCACACGCACACTGCAGATATAGGGACGTATACTGTACATGCACAGGGCCGGCAGAGGTAAACCCACGAGATTCTTGTTTATCTCCGTCTCTCTGTGCTTTACACAGACAAACAGAGGAAGAAAGAGAACAATCTAATATGGTGTCTACAGTCTGGTAAAATTAGATACTATGACCCATTTCCTAACCTATTATAAGGTTTTAATTTACTTTGTTGGTGCATAGTAAGCGTTTGACCACTGAAAAAGCTCAGTACAATCCACCAAAGCTGCCGGCTGAACTGCCCAAATAATTGCAGAAAGTCCCCATTAAGTTGCATTTGGATCAGTCTTCAGTCCCCCTGACATCTGTTGATCCTGACAAGTTTGCATTGATTGGTTTTCTGTGAAGAGGTGTGAAAGAACAGAACGTCTTTCACCTGCTCTCTCTTATAAATTTAAAAAAAAAAACTGTATATCTCTTATCATGTACAACACCCATCATATCCAAACATGTATACCGTGATCTTCATATTTTTAAAAAGTCGTGTCTTCTCCCTCTACACACTAAAGCCAGCGTGATCGCTGTGACACAGCTGATTTCAGAATTCAGAGATCAAAGTCAAAGCTCTGAAATTAAAGTCAGAAATGTGAGATAAAAGTAAGAGTTCTGAAAATTTAAAGTAAAGGTCAAAAGTCTGATTTTTAAAGTCAGAATTCTGTGTTTAAAGTCAGATTTCTGAGAAAAAAAAGTCACAACAAGCAGCCCTAATCCTATTGTGCTAATTATTATTGTGAAAATACAGCTGTAATAATGTTACGAAAAACAGGGTCAACGGCTCACACCCTGCAGAGAGGAGTTTCCTGACGGGGCTGCTGCTGCGCTGCTGGAGCAGCTCTGGCTGTATTTGGCAGCAGCCAGTGTTTGTTCTCAGAGGCTTTGTTTCTATACTGAGCCACCATTGTGATGTGTGCGGTGGACAGGGATACAAACTTCCGTCCTCACAATAATAGCACTGATAATCTTTTTCCTGTGTTACTGTACATTGTTCCAAGGAGTCTCCAGCCACACAAAACACATGAACGCTCGGCTCGCGGTGGCCACCGAACACCAGGCTGCATGAACATATTTTTGGATTCGAGCTGTTCGCTTCTCTTTCACGCCAAATCAAGGCAATTTTGAAGGTGCGCAAATCTTCTTCTTCGTAGCTTTATTTTCTATGAGATGCTGGCAGTCACGCGGCCATGATAAAGCACTATGAGCACGTTAAGTCATGGACGAGTTCAATTCGTGGATGATGGAGTTTAGCGTGCAGGGACTTTCACACATTACACAATGGGACATTTGTTTATAAATCATTTCAATGGTTTTGAAATAACAACTGAAAACTGGATGCTATGTAAGATAGCATAGGGGTGTGTCTTTCTAGACACTTTTATGTTTGTTGGTTCAGGTTTTTGAACTCGTTTTAAGATTGGAAAGCGTTTTTTGTATTTGAGATGTTTGTATCAGTGCTGAATATGAGATATCAGCAGCCCAAATGTCATGTCTTTATCATATCTGCCTCCCACACTAAATGTCCAGGACCCCAAATGAAGTAAGTCATGTGACTTTATTGTGACATCCTAATGAATTTTTATTACTGTTAAAACATATTTGTGTAATTCAATTTGTCAAATAAAATCAATCAATCACAGTTTGCAATACTAACAACAATGATGTGCAAAAACTTCAAATCACATAATGTGCAATATTAACTAAAAAAGACAGGAACATGTTCATAAATATATATAAAAAAAACTTCAAAAAACTTAAATTTTTTTCTATTTCATTATTAAAATTCATTTGATTACCTATTTATGTATTTCTTTCAAATTGTCACTTTTATTTGACATTTGGAGCTGCAGTTAATCCTCGATTATTCTGTTGATTATTTTCAGGATTATTCGATTAATCAGTTACTCGAGTGAAAACCCCAAAACTCTTCATTTACTGCCAGAAATGTCAGACAAAAGCAGCAAATCTAGGAAGCTGCAACGGACAAATGTTTAGAGATTTTCGCTTAAAACAACACTCAAACAATTATCTGGTAATCAAAATAGTTGATTAACTTCGTTTGATTGATTAATTGATTAATCAATGAAAATTGGTGCTGCAGCCATCCATTCAATCCAGGGCTGGGCAATATGTACAATATATGCAATATATATCATTACAGTGATATGAAAATACTAATGTTTTAATTTACACGCATCAAGAAGATCATGTTTTGGATTATGTTTGTGGGTCCAATAAATTTTCCCCAAAAGTGGTCTCGGTCATTTTGGTTGTAGTTATTTGATACTATAAAATGTCTTGATTGACAGCTGAGCTCTACTGTGATTAGGTGGTCGTGTGGAGACTCTGGCTCCAACATTATTTACTTCATAACTGCATATTCTAATTATCAGTGGCCACTTTCAGGCTCTGTACAAAACAGAAAAGCAGCAGTGTGACTCTGCAATATCCCAATCTCCTTATTGCAGAGAACTGAAACACTGCGAGCCAATCAGGAAACACATAACATTATTAGCTTCACAAAGACGGTAATTACAACCTAGCTATCAAGAATTATTTTGTACAAGTGTTTTTTTTTTTTTTTTTTACTTGAACAGTTAAACTAGAGCTCTGCAGTGAATTGACTCCTGTTTCTGGGCCAGCTCTGCCTGCGGGAAGTGTTTGTAGAGCTGAAACGCTAATCTGCTCAGCAATAAAAGGAGTTCAGTTTGTTACTCGAGGAGAAAATTAACTCTGGGTCCTGTCTGTCACCGTCATCAGCAAAACAATAAAGCGTCTCTTTCTCAACTAAATTCTGTGCTGCTTGTCCGTCCAGCTCTTTAATCCTAATTGGTCATCGCTGGTGAAAGACTAGACGATGCAGCCACCCAGGTCCACAGAGAGCGTTCACTTACTGATTGGAGTCCAATTATGCACACATTACTGTACAAAAATAAACTAGTTCACAGACAGAGACACAGAAAGCAGGAACAGTGTCTTTCATATATTACTGTTAAAAGCTTGGCATTGACCTATGAGACCCTTTTCTCTCTGGCCAGATCGACACGTCACTGTTTGATCGACTGCTATAAAAAGTCTGCCAGTGTGTATCTCATTTTGTGTCCTATAAATCACATACAATTACGAAAAGACCACAATCTGCATTTTCTTTAAAGCCATAGCAAGCAGGATTTTTCCTGCAAAAAAACCCCCCAAAATTATTAGCATTAGCATATTAAACAGTATTGGTTTTGTCTCCAATATGTGCCGATATAATTAATTGGGTTTTGCAGCACAGCACAGTACAGTACAGTAACACCCATTAGTATAGACAATGTATTGCTTGCAAAACACAGTTGCCTTGTTTTTTTTATTGTTTTGAGTTGTACTTTTTAATACAGTTATTTATGATTTTTAGATTCCCAGAGTTTAGTGTTTCATTGCACTTTTCTTATTTTGGACAATAAAGGCTGTAAAGAAATCTTGCCAATCTTTCCAATAAATGTTTGATATCTGCATTTGAGGGGTCAATGCAATACGTGTGTGTGTGTGTGTGTGTGTGTGTGTGTACTGTATCTATCTATCTATTGCATTTATCGGGTGATCAATTGGGGATGGAATAAGATGGAGAGATACTGGCTAATATGTTGGTGTCTGAATTGTTTCCTCCCAAGTATTTGTATCCAATATCAGTCCAGTATTTTCTCATTTCCCGATTGTGGTGCTCTGTTCAGGACGGTCCTGGACGGTAAGCGTCCTGTAGCCGGAGTATGTGTTGACCCCAGTCGCAGAGGGCAGGGCATCGTAAATTGGTCAAGACCTGGCAGAAGAAACGTTTATAGAAGAAACAGCAAAGAAAAATGCAAGCTTAGCGAGGCTAAATGTCTGGTTGTTCTGAAACCGGGGGAGAATATGGGGTTGGCTTTCACACACTGGTGAGCGCTGAGGGAAGGTCCGGTAGGGATAGCTAAATGCTGGTGTTTAGCCTAATTAGCTTGCTAAAGTATTAGAATTTCAAATGTCCCTGCAATCGTGTAGCTTTCACACACCAAGGCCTACTTTCAAACAATGTGGGTAGTTGGCTTCAGTGCCTCTCAATCAATCAAGATCTGAGGACCACAGCCAAAATGAAAGAAAAGTCGCATAACAACAAAAAGCTAGCTAGTGGGGGAACACATTTTTTTTTTTTTTGATGAAACCCAATAAAATTATATACAGTGCACAGCTATAGCAACAGTAATACAAACTATTAGCTTTACCACTGCTTCTGAAGCTCATTTGAACTGTAATTCTCAACCGTAGGGTCCCGAGCCCCATGTGAGCTACAGTATCATTCCTGGTGTTTGTGAGATGGTTTTGAAAAAATATATTACATTGATTATTATAAAATATATACAAAATGTATTCAAAATAAAATTAAATATGTTTGAATTGTTCCAAAAACATGCAAATCTGGGGGTAGGTTAATTGGTCACTCTAAATTGCCCGTAGGTGTGAATGTGAGTGTGGATGGTTGTTTGTCTCTATATGTCAGCCCTGCGATGAACTGGCGACTCATCCAGGGTGTACCCTGCCTTCGCCCCAAGATGCTGAGATAGGCTCCAGCCCCCCCCGCGACCCCTAACGGGATAAGCGGTAGAAAATGAATGAATGAATGAATGTTTGAATTGCGGAATTGCTTTGATTTTAACTTTTCGCCTCTCAACGTTCTGAAATTATACCATATACGTGTGTACAAGCTGATTATTATAGTGATTCCCGAGTTTGAGATAATGATGATGCTCTCAGGTAGCATCGTGCACTGAAAACAGCAGTTAATATATCAGAGGGAGACAGTTAGGCACTAAAGGTTTATGATTATATAACCCAACAACAAGCTAAAATTAAATTCTATCCTGTGCTTTTATCAGGAATAGTGATATAGCTTCAAGTTCTCTCGGTTATCAAGTTTCCCATAAATGCATGATTGGTTCATAAATTCAGGCCCTGAATAATAAGAAGAAATAAAGGTTTTATGTGACAGAACACCATCACAGTTTAAAATCTCTGTTCTGTTAAAGCACTCAGGAGATCAGAAACGGCACTTGAAAGAGAATGGAGGAAAACAAGCCTGGAGGTGCATCATTATAATTAATAAGAAACCTTCCCGACGAAACCCGACGAGGATGCACACACAGCTTTAATCTCGGGATGTGCTAGAAAAGTAAATAAATAACTAAATAAATGATTTGCCTTAAGTATGTAAAATTATGATGTCCTTTTGTCCTTGCACACAAGTTATCTGACAAAGCAAATTCTTCCTCTTCAATATTTGACATTTTACAGTCTCACTCTACAAGAGTAAAACCGTTAAAGAGGATAAACCAATAAATGGAGTGTTAAACCAGTCTTCTCATGCTGCGCAACATATAGAGGCACATACACAAGTCACGGCGTGCTATATGGTAAGTGGGCGAAGCACCGATATGGAAATTAACAAACGATGTCTGTTGCAGTTCATAAAAAACACTACATGGACATTATTTCAAATAAGAAAAGGTAAACGTGCCTTTCAATCAGCCTCCTCAACAGTTGGGAAGAGAAAAAACGGGTTTATTTGAAAATGACTTCAGAGTTTTTGACTTAAACTGAACTATATAAAACATGTAGTTCATTGGGTACAAAATGAATGAAACTGGAATGAATGGAAATTAATTTTTTTTTAAACAAGTTCAGTTGCTAGGACCATTTACATTGATGAGAATATACAAAGCCACAGCATCTAAAACCTCAGGGGGAAAAAAAAAAAAATTTGCTTTTTTGCTGCTAACAAAGCAGCTAAACCTCAAAGTTCAGGAAACAGGGCTTAGGTTGAAGAATACCAAACTTCTTTATGCAGCATATCTGTACATCATCTACTATCAGTACTATCTATACATTATTTATCTCATCAGATTTCAAAGCTTTTGAAATATTTCTAAAATGCTAAAACACTGCAAAAAGTCTCACTTTAATCTTCTTAATAATTAATTCTTGCATCTCTTCAAGCTCAAAATATTCACAGGTTGTACTGTTTTCATCCACTCAATTTGAATGTTCCAATTATAATAATAATTAGTAATAAGAGGTATTATAATTATTAAGTGGAAACATAACAGATTACGCAATGACTGAATATAATATAATATAAATGCTTGGCCAAAAACCTCATCAACTACACAATAATTTCACATTTTCAGGATATAGAGGCGAGACATAAAAATGGGCTCCGTCATTTTGAATCTCTTGAATTCTAAATCAATGCATCAAAAATTCAGCATCTGTGTATTTCTGTGGAAGCAAATTGTCTAGAATGAAGCACACTTGCTTGAAAAATTATTTCAAAATCAAACATAGGTATAGAAAGCTACTAGCTAGTGGTGTGACATTTTGCAATGATGGTCTGACTATTTGAGACAGAAGCTCACAATAGATGTTACTTCCTGCTAGTCACTCAGGTGGACTATTTTAAGGTTAAGAAAGAACATTAAAACCTCATCTTTTAAACACACTTAATAATAAGTATTAAGTAATAATAATATCACGCTGCTATGTACCTCGTTTCATTCCAGTTCTTATGTACGTCTGACAAGCAGAACTGGACTCAGTTTGGTTTTAAAACCTTTCTCATATATTTCTCAGTTCTGTTATTTTTAAATCTGGGTTCTATATTTACATAATATCTTTTTTTAATTGTTTGTGCCTGCCACGAGTTTCGGAAACGGCCCAGTGGATCAGCCCGACTAGCAGCGGCAGCACAGCTGTAATGCCTGTAATGTCATCAGTTGGGGCAAATACAACTGTCAAAGATATGTATGTCCACTAAAAATGTTTCTTTTGCTTCTCACACACTCGGAATGTTACTTCAAGTGTCTGAGAACAAAAATCACAAATAGCAGTTTTGGTGGAGCTCATTTTAATTAGAGTCAAATTCTTTTTAGTTATTGATGTCATGTGATGTTTCCTCGTGTTATTATTATTGTTGGCAATGTAAATAGCAATTAGGAGTTCAGTAGTGGTGACAATTATACCTAGTGCATATAGTATTATCACCGTGATACATAATCTTACCCTGTGCATTGCTTTATTTTAAATTATTGTTATTTGTGTTGTCTGTTAGCTTAATTGCTGTTTCTGTTCTGGTTTAAAATGTTATGTCATTTGGAGAAGTGATTGAATTATTGTTTTTATTGAACCAAAAAGCAATTGTCTCAGTTGAGGAGAAGTCCTGCGAGAGGTGAACCGCTGGAGGAAAAGTGAGCCAGGAGTGTGAAGTCCTACAGAGGAACTGCCAGCTAGAAAATGCCCCAAAGTCACCACTTCAGCCTCTCACCTCACTTCTCCTTGAGCGTGACTTGTGTTTCCGTTTCCCCCCCCAAAAATGAGTTTACTTTTTAATAAAATGAAGCATCTCTGCAGGGATCATTTCCATAATGCTGTCAGACACACAGAGTAACAGCCTCAGTCTGTCAGTGTCAAACAATGATTTTTAGCTGGTGTAACATTGATGGTCAGAATTGGCCGAGTAGCAGCCGCTGGTGATGTAACAGACCCAAACTTAAGTGAGGATAAATCATTTACACTTAAAAATATAAAAACACAGGACTCGTCTGAATTCCCCATTAAGCTCAAATCAAATTTAAGATAATCATTATATAAACTGAGTGGAAAAAAATTTCTTCTTCTCTTTCAATAAAGCA
>KV751404.1:952368-963507 GCA_001698575.1 Mola mola
AGCGATGAGTTACAGCCAGCCACCTAACCCTTACCCGACCCTAACAAAGCATTTATCAACCTGAACTAACCATCCATTAACGAAAACATATTTTTCAAGTGACACTTAATGCATAAAAATATGTCACCCTCATGTCAGAAAATGCTCAAAATATAATGAGCTCCAGATTCTCATGGATATCTGCTTGTGTGCAAAAAATGAAGATCCAGCCTCCAATGTTTTCTCTGGTATCACACTGACAGGAAATATCCTCGATTTTTCGGGGAATAATTACACAACTGAAGAAAACTGCAATGGGGGTTACTGTGTTGATATGCTGACATGTGCAGTCATTGCAGGCTGGCTTCTACAGCAGCCTCATACAGCTTCACTACACATACAAACGCTGTATTCCAAGGATTAGGAAAAATCTCATTCAGTAATGGAGGATGTTTCTGTGAGGACATCAGAAAACTAGTTAAAAGCTTCAAGTAGTGAATGGCAAGAGTGAAAATCACTTCTATTTGGGTCTGCCAGAGGGAAGACATTAATTTGCAGTCAGATAATGCTGAATATCCCACTTTGACGATAATGTTTCTGAGCCCCATGTCATGGAGTTCAGGAGTTAAAGAGAAGTGCACAGTTATGTGATACTGATGGAGGGCTGTTGTGGTGGGGTGCAGAGGGAGGCAGAGGACAGCTGTCAGTCCTTGCAGACTCAAGGCCTACAGGAAACCTACTGCTGGCTCAGCAACTGTAGGCCGACAGCTGTCCTGGGAGCTGCTTACTGAGCCAAAAAGCATAGGCTATATCTTCAGAGGCATAACCACAGCTAACGGAGACAATACAAGTGTGTATTCTGGCCAGGGACTTCAACACTGCATTGATAACATTTTCTTATTTCCGAACAGGAAGGCCTAAAATAGACATCAAAAGAACCATTTTTATGGTGATTTTCCAATGTACATTTAAAAAAATGAAGGAAAGGAAATTTATAAAACATTTTTGTGCCCGACTGAGGAGGAAAACAGCTGTGAAATGAGAGTCAAACGGTGCTCGAGTATGACTTCCATGTCGACTGGAGCATCAGTGAAGCCGTGAAACAGCAGACGAAAACATATCTGTGTGGAGAGATGGGGAGAACAGAAGCTTCCTCAAATTAAATAAACAAACAAAAATGTCTTATTTCCATTGCATATTCCACCATCTGAGCTTTAACTAGAACCAGATGGGAGATTTAGCACCACCGACCGTTTATCCAAATGCTTCCGGCTTCTAATTTCTGTATAACGGTAGTGGGTGAAAACAGGCTTTAATTAACATTTTCTTTTAAGTATTTCTAAAAATTGGTTTACCCTAAGTTCACCATACCCTGAAACCAAGACGTTGATTAAATGACATATGACAAATAAAAGACAATGTACAGTTTTACTGCCTCATATGGTGCTTGATTTTCTTATACAGTGAGAAATATGCTGGTGAATCTGTAAAATACTGCACTTGAGAAGCTGCTTGCATCCAAGAAACATAGAAGGTTTCCAAATATGATCAAAATCTTTTGAGATACCTTTTATATTTACATGAGTAACAAAACAACATGCTTCCGATTAACTCACAGTATTTTTCAATACAATATTTATTATATAATTTTACGTTTGGTCTAGAAAACAAAAAATAAGATAGCCAACTAACGACCTATTACTATGGACCTAAAACAGAAATCCATATAGCTCACACACTGCCGCCGTTGTCCCTTTAATGCTGTTCGTGTAGTATCTCGCCATCTGTGCCGGAGGCCACAAGCTGATATCGACAGCGAGCCTCTGGATCCAGCAATAAATGACACTGAATTCAGGTAGTAACAAGAGCAAGATGAACACTGTGTACTCACTGTAAAACACTGACACTGTTATGACTGAAGCCAAACATGTTGCACACGCACGACAACTTGGTTACAATACAAGGCAGGTGGAGCCTTTTAAAAGTCCTCCTCCAGCCATTGATTAAACCCCTCAAACTCATTTGTTTCATAAAATTACATTTTTAATTTTTTAAGGAAAAGAAAAATCTCTCTGTGGCCTTAAAGTGTCTTGGATGCACTTCTACAACTTTGTCTCACTAGTGAGGTGAGGATCTATGAATGTTCTACCTTAACCACGCCCCGTCTCTGCTCGCCATTCTGCCGGAGTTTACCTGCTGTTATCTTCTGACTTTTACGGTAGTCTACTATACACTGCACAGTGGCAAGTTCTAACGTTGGAGTAATTCAGCTGTTTGAATCAGACACAGATTGACATGTATGAAGATGATGAAGAAGAAGATGAGGAGCTGTTAGTACTAGGTTGGCTATTAAGTTGATACGTCAGAATGGAAAGATTTGTCTCTAAAACTTTACGCCCACCCCGAGTCATCAGGATTGATTCCAAGGGTTCTCTAGAAAAAAAAAAGAAACCTGGGCTGTCTGAAGTCATTATTTGGAGACTGTCAGTGGTGGATTGCAGAACAAAAGCAGGAAACCTCAGCCATGACGATGACCTTTTTTTTTTTTTTCTTTCTTTTTTTATGCTGGTCATGACGTGTGCAGTCGTCCACAGGAAACGCCAGACATAAACAAGGTCAAAAACGTTATTTTCATCAGTCTTTAAGGAACAGTCCACCCAAAAATCAAAATTCTGCTGCAACACTCTCCTAAATAAGTGAGGTAGAAGAGAACTTGTTTTAAAACCCTAAAAAAACAACAAAAAATATAATATAAATATTGCGGCCCACTGTAGTTTGTATGGTGAAATCCATCAAAGTAAGCTGTAAGCTGTATACTCTGTTTTGCTGGAAGAATAAACTTCACCCCGCTTACCATGTGAGTGTTATCACGTTGGGTGATCCGTCCCTTTCCAGGAGGTAAAGGACATTTGTCAAGAGTTTGTAATACAAACTGGCTGTGCCTGGGCAGCTGCACTACCTTGAATTTCATAAAAACCAGAGATACAGTATATGGCTTGGAGACAATGGCCCCCCATAATCTGATAGTGCTGTCTGTTTGCCTGCTTCCGGACAAGGCTTCCAGTGGACAACGATATGATCGCCGGACTGCAGTGGAAGTGCACAAGGGAAGGATAGCAGCTATATCTAGACAGTGATGCACCTCTCCTATTTCAGGAAGGAGACTAATGACATTTATATGACCTTGTTAGGGAGGCGCCCTGTTGAGGCAGATTTATAATAATGACACGTTTGTAAAGGTATATGGCTTTGATTTTACAATGATATCTCAACACACCCACAGAGCTGGGAAAAATGTTTGAAGAGAGAATGAAGCGCACAGTCATCTGCATTTCAAAGATACTGAGCGAAAAACAAGGGGATGACTCAATAATTCATGAGAGATAGCAACTCCACGGCACTTTAGAGTTCCCATGGCTGGGATATACTGTGTGCAGTCGTCAGAGGGGAAGAAGACTGTATGTAGACGTTTTCCTCTCTACCTTCAAATCAGTAAATATGCAAACCTTGAGCTCAGCTATAAAGAAAAATACGCTTCCTATGTGCACGATTCTTAAGAAATTGGAGAGAAAACACAAAATCAGTATTGAGAAAGTGTAGAGTACATGTCATACTGTCTTTGACCGGAGCCCTGTAGTTTATTAAAGTAGTTCTCTGTGGTTTTTACCACCAGTTTAGCAATTGTAAATAAAAAAAAAAAAAAAAAAAAAAAAAAAGAAGAAGAAGAAAAAAAAACCCCCCAAAACACACATTATCAACACAGGAAGCAAGTGGGCCATCAGTTTCAAATCTAACTTGAATCTTATCTAATAAATTGACAGCAGCTAAAATAAGGTCACGTACACATTAACAATGTGCTGTAGGTTACAAGTTTGCCATTCGATGTCTGTGACTTTGGCTAGTGAGTAAATACCACATTGGCCCATCACTGCAAAACAGTACAATATGAATTTAGTCTGATTTTAGCTGCTTGAAAAGTGCTATCTGGCATACTTTGTTAAGGGTTATACAACATCTCTTGTATACTGTCTACTCTAGTGGGTGTAAAAGAAAAGAAGACACCGTTTCAAGCCTACTTTAATTATTAAGCTAAAACTCCGATCTCAAGATACTAATAAGACAACTGTGGGTCCAATGAAAGCAGACTGGGAATATTGTGGTGAGGCAACGCAAACTAAGTTTCACTTACTTATATGTATATTTTTCTTTTAGTGCTTAAAATTCTAACTGCTGCCATTAGAACTCAAAACATCAAGAGTCGCAACAAAAAACACAATGGAGTTGGAGAATGTTCTGATCATTTCATTCATTCATTCATTCATTTTCTACCGCTTATCCCGTTAGGGGTCGCGGGGGGGGGCTGGAGCCTATCTCAGCATCTTGGGGCGAAGGCGGGGTACACCCTGGATGAGTCGCCAGTTCATCGCAGGGCTGACATATAGAGACAAACAACCATCCACACTCACATTCACACCTACGGGTAATTTAGAGTGACCAATTAACCTACCCCCAGATTTGCATTTCAACCATGTAAAATTTAAAATGAGTGGAGGTATATGCTTAACATTACATGTTCTGAGATGTAGGACTAAAATTAGGAAACGTGATGCATTTACTCCGTTATATTTATTTTTCTGCTTGAACGCAATTAACCATAGAGCCTCAAGATCACAACACCATAGATCAATATAAAAAACCGAAAATAGAAAGAAAAAAGAAATATAACCTAGAAGGTTATAAAAGCAAGGGCGGAAGCTTGTTGTCAACTTTGTCACATCTCTTTTAGCCTGTACATAAAAATTACAACAGAGGATGCAGTGAATACACATTCTTATAATAGAACTACAGGGGTTAAATTAGGTCAGTCATGTAGCAGTAGGTGTGGCTTAAACACTGCAGAACTGATGTTATGTTTGATGGCGTGTTGACTCCAAACCATAAACCGTTTGAACAACGTTTAAAATTAACGTCTATCGTAAAGTGTGGGCAGGCCATCCAGACCAAGGGCAGCTGGAACAAGTGATAAGTGACCAAAGAAAAGCTCACACATTCGGGTAAGCACAGGTCACATTTTCCAAAAACTCTTGTCTTGATCCCTACCATCAACCATTGAAAAAATCTGTCCCTACAGCAGACAACGGGTCTGTCCAGCAGCTCGTCCATGTCCTGTAGCACCAACCGGTGTGGTTGCCCTGTTGAGGGCCTCCAGAGTGTCAGTGTACAGGTGCTATGAATTGATGTACAAGTCAGCAATTAATAGAGTTTCTTCCCACTTTAGATGGTCACACAGGATTTGGAATTAAAAGCTCTCAGAGGCATCTGCAGGAAGAATATTGCCCAACACTAATCTCAGTCTTGAGAACTTCGGCGTATTCGGACGAATGAAGTCTATAATCATAAGTGTTGGTACTCTATATGACCACTCTTGACCACCTCACGACTCAAATATTGACTCGGCTGCCACTTACATCGATTAGTTTGGTTAAAGTCAGCCTGTGACTGATTGTTCGTCCAATCGCCTGACCAGTATTTTACACAACTATCTGCCATTTTCCCACGGACGACTTCTCAGGTGTTTCAGTTTAACAAGCCATCTGTCAAGTCAGGTTTGGCACAAAGATAATAAGAACTCCTGTCACCAATTATGACTTGCACTCCAATCATCGAACACTGAATGTGTTATTTCTCTATACTCTATCATCATGTTCTTGTAGAAGCCAGAATGACTTTGCTTGTTTGTTGTTTAATTGATTGCTACTTTCAGTTATTTGTCTGTCATTTACAAAGTCAGGCAGATGCACCTTGTGATTGCTGGAAGCCGTTTCTCTCCCACAGACAGTAAATAATGCGCACAACCAATTTAATTTCTTAAGAGTGATTTAACCCTATTGATAGACAGTAAACCTGCAAGCTGTTCACGGTTCCGAGAAAATGTCAGGGCTTATTAACAACAAGGTACTTTAGTTTTTTGGTTTGAGATGATTGTGACCATCTCAGATATTCCACAGTATTGTGGTATTATATTATTATTATACAAATTCTAATGCAAATCCTAAAATAACAATAATTTTTATTATCGTTGTTGCCTGTAGTATCGCCACAGCTATGTAGAGTCAGAAGCGGCCTTCTCGGTTGTTTGAACACCGGTTGTAATGTGGCGATGCCCTGTAACAAAACAGCAGTGTGACAAGAAGGGACTACAGATAAATTAAATCTTTCTACACTGAAATAATCCTTCTACAAGAGAATTGGGACACGTGAAGTCGGTCTGGAAAATTAGTGGGTCAGCCTCTTCTGACAGAAAAAAAGGGGGGAGAGGGACTGACGGACAGAGAAAGGGAGTTTATAAGTGACTGTGTCAAGGCCAAGCATGTGCTGATATAAAAGATGCCGTGGCCTCCCTGAGGGAGCGTGTTCTAGGACAGCGCTGGCTTGCCTGGGGGCCTATCATCATCTGCTGTGTCCATTCAGCAAACCCAAACATACTTCCTCTGACACACACACACTTGCAGCGACTCGCACATGCACACAAAGATTCTCATTTGTGACATCTGTCTGGGTGAAAGGGGTAGAAAGACTCCCTTGTGTATGACCTTAAAAAAGCGTGCTGTGAAATTTCCCACAGACTTAAAATCATGCAGACAAAAAAGAAAAAAAAAATCCTTGATTAATACGATGACACAATTCTGATCCAACCAAGGAAGGTTAAGAGAAACATTTCCATCTGCTAACCCTAATGTCAACGATTCAGATAAGTCGAGGTTCTGGTAGTCAGTGGCAGTCTTCATGCATGGAAAAATACATCAGTAACTGATGGCACACCAGCAGTTGACAAAACAAAATAAGAGAATACGTGCAAGAACCAGACCTATAAAATCACCATTTGATATAAGCTTATCATATATCAATATTGGCTCATATGTGCAGCAATATGCTCCAAGAAATTGCTGCACTGAAATTCAGACCTAAATGTAAAAAAACATAATATTCACCGTTACATTATTCCTTACTAAGATCCCCGTTGGATCCCACATGACATTTCTGATTTAAAACTCTTTCCAACCGGTGTGATGTGGAAATGTGGTGTGAAAGATCCACGTACAATTTTTTTCTGCATGACAGCAATGTACACCGGGTCGGGTGCGAATTATCCATGGTTTCATTTTTGTCGTAAATTTAGATAAGAGAGAAAGAAAAACAAAACGTATGAAAGCGAATATGTTTTTAGGAATGTTCACAATTAGATTTACACCTAAGCTCACGTATGTTTCCAGAATGAGGCCCAGAAAGTTCTCCCCAAAGCCCAGACTTGATGCTACTGCTTGCTGTTTCGGCTAGCCGTTTTCCCTACCAACATGTAACGTTTGCAAGCAAACACTGGCTACATCTTCATCGTAGCCTAGCTTCTTGGTGATCTCAAGCTAGATGGTGTCATTGAGTTGATTGTTCGTGTACTCATTGTGGTGTGTTATCATACAAAATTGAACCGTCTGAATATTTTCACCGCAGCGGTGTGCATACATTTTAAGAACCCATTATATAATCTTTTATTTATTTCTGTGCATATTTTTCATGCAAAAATCTGTGTTTGGTGTGAAAAGGCTTTTACTTTGACCCCCAGTCACTGGCAGATTTCTGAGGTCGACTTAAGCTCTTTTGGTTTTGCAGTGAGTTATACCTCGCATTAAGGCTCTGTGAGCTTGTCCCCCCCCCCACCCACATGCTTTCTAAGAAACCCTAATGCAGGGAGAGCACATTTTCTTGCCCTTCCATGTGCCTACATGGAAAAGCTAAAGCAGGGAGCATTAAATTACCGTTACTTTTACAATTACCATTACGATTACCGTTACTGATACATGCTACAGTGACAGGGTTGGATGTAAACATTAATGGTTTTCTCCTTGACTGAGGTGTAATGTTAGTTAGCTCATTTAGCCTCTCATCCACATGAAGATGCAAGCACAGGTTTGCCCTATAGACAGTGAGGAGTTGCCCCTAACTATATTTTACATGACAGATTTGTCCTTTGGGAGTTATATT
Organism: Mola mola; assembly: GCA_001698575.1. Classification (NCBI taxonomy): domain Eukaryota; kingdom Metazoa; phylum Chordata; class Actinopteri; order Tetraodontiformes; family Molidae; genus Mola; species Mola mola. The sequence continues at coordinate 960,388 of KV751404.1, forward strand.
CCAGCGAGTCCGCTGTACTTTGGAAAGAAAGGCCACCAATGGTTCTGGTGCTTACATATGGGAGGCCTTGCCAATATTTGAGAGCTGAATTTCAGCAAAGTTGCTCATGGTGCACTGCTTTGAGAAAGGCAAATGGCTTTGAAAAGAATGACTTTTGAAGCAAAAACAGCAAAACATTTGGTAAATTATTCGTAATAAAATGTTGTACAAATGTTGTGGTCAGTACATATTTCACCACGTTCAAAAGACCTTAAATGTGAGGGATAATCAAGGCAGCAAAAAGCCAGTGTAAAGCACTAAATCACAGACAAAGCAGTTAATCGGAGAACAGTGGAGTGTTTAGCAGCTGCATACAGATAATTCCCTTAGGTGTCAACGGATACCAAATCACAGCTCAGAATTAATTGTTGCTCTGTGTCTGTGTTGGACTGTTTGGTAATGTGTTTGTGTTGCCACATCATCAGATGAAAACGTCAATTCTGTTTCCTGCTTGTTCTGCTGATCCCCCAAAAACTGCCACTAAGAGAAGAGTGTATAAAAAGAGAATATAAGAGTTTGGAGCAACTGATGCCTAATTAATCGAAATCACTCATCTCCACAGGGGTGTCCAATTAGCCAAAATTTTATTTCAATTTTGTATTAAAACAATCAGAAAAACAACAAGACAGAAAGAGAGCAAATATTTTACCACATTCTGTTTTGCAAGCGTACCGGGATTTTGCTTTCTGTTGTGTATTGAACTCGCACATTCACCTCTTCCTAAAAAAAGTTAAAAATCACCCTCAGCCCACACTGTCAGGGAGAACAGTGTGTGTGTGTGTGTGTGTGTGTGTGTGTGTGTGTGTGTGTGTGTGTGTGTGTGGTGTTTAAAAGTTCAGTGTGGGTCAAAATGACAACAACAGCGAGAACGGTAAAACAAAATCTGCGTATCATTGAAAAAGTGCAAGATGCTTCCAACGTCAATGAGTAATCATGTTAAACAATTGTGACGTTTGCCGTAACTGTGCATCTTTACCACCCCAGCAGCATTCAAATGTCGCAAATGCAAAGTTTTAAATGCTGAAAAAAAAATAACAAGCACCTTACATATACTAAAAATCTGTAACTGAACATCCGACTCAATGTAATTAACCGTAACTGTCAACTGGGTTTTTTCTACCCCCAAAGTCAGTAATTCCATTTGAGAAGTTGACAGCCCTCGGCCACAACCAGAGACAAACTTTGCAAGTGATTTATCAGCCAAAACCATTAATTGTTCTGCTAGTGCATCTGAAAAAAGTCAAATACTGAAAAATTAAATTGAAAAAATAACAACTTTATTCAAACGTTCAACAAAATTAAACTTTCATATATTGTATATTCATGACATGTAAAGTGTTTGTAAAGTATTTCAAGACTTTTTTTATTTTAATCATGTTGGATATGGATTATACACTTCATATATTCTAACATTTTAAAGTGTGAGCTGTTGATTTTTTGAACTGTCAGCAATAATTAACAAAATTTAAAGAGCACAATACTTGACATATCAAAGTTTACATCTAATGGGTGTAGAACAAGGCCATAATTATGATAGAATGTATATATGTCAAGGTCATCTCTCCTAATAAACCAATATGCACCAAAGGTCTTCTGCAATATGTTCCTAAATTTTACCTGAAAATAAAATGTGACAAAAGCATTGCCATTGCTAATCATTATTAGCAAATAAAGTAATAACTAAACGATTCTGTAGTACTACAGTTACTTATGTACTTCATTCTATCTGAATTAAATAGTTACTGAAGTAAATCAACTCACCGATATGCAGCAAACTGGGGAAAACAATGCAGCTGCAGTTGTAGCTTTCATTTGTCACATATCAATACTTTATAGCATCTGCTTTGTTTGTGGACTGTGGCAGGTCAAATTGGGTTTGAACAATTGGGTGCTGACGCCATGGATTATGGCCTGTCCCTAGAATATAATAAATGTTCACTTTCTTTAATAATTAATTTAGAAAAAAAACCCCACAATTTTTCTATTATTTGTGATGCACTAGTACTTCCAGCACACATGTGCAGCCAGAGAATCACTACAAACTGAGTCCACTCAATCAATGACCTATAATCAGGGTCAGGAAACCATTACATTGTGGACCCTGATTCTCTAGAGGCGGCCAGCCTATTTATAGAGGCAAATTCTCCCTTCCTTTCTAGAATTACTAAGAGAAAAAATAATTATATAAATTACATTCAAATGAGAAAATCAAAATATCATCCATAAGGGCCCAGCTGCAGCGTGTGAAGCAGCTCGGATCCGGCCACATGAGGGACAGTCGGCCCGCTGAGCCGGAGCGGAGGACAGCAGCTCGCAGTCATCATGACTCCGCTGCTTAAAAGTTTCCTACCGAGGCGATGGCAGCCTTGACTCACACACAACTGACCCAAAATAACGTTTGTCGGCAAGTTTAGCTTGTTTTTAAAATAGGCATGAGTTCTAATAAAGGTTGTGAGCGAGAGGCGCGAATGCAGACTCGGTTTTCAGCCGTTTTTGCGGTATTTTAAGCTAACTGTTAACTTTTGTTTTTCGCGCCTCGGTCACTTAGACGCGAATTTACTCTCATATTTAAACGTTTAGCCATTCAAATGCCGCTCCATCCCACTCAGTTGGACTTTGTCATATAACGACACGCCAGCTAGCCGCGCACGGCGAGAGAGGCGAGAGGCGATGCGGGGAAGCGGTGGGCGTACGGAGGGATGCTGCGTCCGAGCCGTCCGCTAGCGCAACGTCCACAGCGAACGTTACCGTTGCTCAGTGTTCCCAGACCGGCCGCGTCCCTGCCGGCTGCCCCGCTGACGGCCTCCGGCACGTCTGTAACCACCGAGCACACACACACACACACACACGGGCTGGCGCGGTGTTTGGGTCAGGCTACTTACGCCCTCGGTCTGGGGAAGCCCATGGACAACAGCACGTCCAAACTGGAGCCACATTTCACCGAGCCCCGTCGGTTCTGTCGGAGCCTCCGCGGGAGGATTTTACTGTAGAGGTCCTCTTTGGCAGCCATGCTCACCCGTGTCCGCTACGAGCCCGGTACAGTCCAAGCGCCGCACCGGCTCTAGTCCACGAGCGGCGGCT
>KV751404.1:989980-1015246 GCA_001698575.1 Mola mola
AGCATATAATAATAATAATAATAATAATAAAAACACAAAATGTATATATTGCTATTATCGAGCATTTACATGTAGCTACATTTCAGTTGATTGTTTTCTTGAGTCCAATTAATATAACATTAGTGCTTTTTTCCATTTTCATAACAAACTAGGCAGCTGACTCAACGCACGACTGCAAAGATTTATCCCCGACGTAGAGACAAAAACAGCGGGAGACGCGTCAGGGTGTCACCATCAGAGTCGATGGTCAATCCTGATATTAGAAAACGCTTTAAATCGAAGCAGCTCCAGTTCCCATCAATACCTGTTAGTGTGCAAACGATGAAGATCGGGCGAAGGATCTGTGGCAGCACTGCTGATTCCCATAACATCCCAGATATTCAGGGATACAGTATAAATATTTAGACCATTGAGCCTGTTGAATATTAAGCCAACACGAGAGTTTTCTCAGTTGCTTTACCAATGTGACTTTATGTCACAAGGTAAAAATGATTTAACAGGATTATATTTGAATTTCTTAAAACTACTTAAGAAAAATGTCAGATTTGACCACTGTGACATAAGATCTGACCCATCCTTTTGAGCTGTCCCCGCTCTTTCAAGTACTGCAGGTTGTAGAGGAGCATCCAACATCTTTGCATGGAAGCGACAGCGTCGCTGCAATCAGTCTGCCGATAACGCTCAGCAACGCTCAGCAACGCTCGTGCACGGAAACTCAGGTTTACAGGTAGAGAGGGATACTAACTTTTTCCCTGGCGGATACTGTAGTCGATGGTGATGTTCTTCTGTTCCCTCCTCTTTCTTCGCGTCAGCGTGCAGGTGTAGTTTGTGGTTTTATTGCCGTACCGTCGATGGTGTTCAGGGAGAACGAACCAACACATCTCGTCGGACGCTTTGGCCAGCAGAGACCCGTCCGGCGTGAAAAATTCACAGTCGAAGGAGGGCGATTTTGAGCAGTTTGCATAATGGCAGTTCAACCTTCAAAGGATCAGAATGTTGTGGTTATTTTGTGTGGTTAACACTTCATTTCCTGTCAAAACCATTGACTGCATATAAAGATGGCTGACATGAGGGCTCCACAGAGGTGGAGCCAAACATCTTGACTGCCCCCTGTTGGCCGGATGCGGTTTGTCATTAGATAGCAACTCAATTACAAGTCAAAAATACCATAAAAAAGTGGCTGAAGTGTCATGAGTGACAGCTGAGCTGATGCAGAGGCTGCAAACTGAATATTCGGCCTCATTTGGATGTCCTTATCTAAAACATACTGTCTCTTGGGCGCAGACTCTGGCGTCCCCGGTGCGAGACGAGACTGCTCCTATCTGGGCTATTACCGCTTCATTTTTGTTACAACGAGAGAAAGTGGAGCCCCATCGTCCATCTTTAAAAACGTCAGTGGTCAAAACCTGCAGCAAATGCGTACCACATCAGTGCAAAGAATGTGAGAACTTGTGTTCTTGTGTCAGTGAGTAGGCTGGATGCTTCAACCTGAGGCTGTCTTTGATGGTGCAAGCGGAGAAAATGCCAAAATCCCCTTCCTTTTTGGCAAACGCTGAACCTGCAATCAGACGGAAGGTTGTATAAATCGCTGAAATATTAGCAGCGTAGTCAAGGGTATTGACATTTTGGGGGTTTTGCCCAAGGTTTGTTGGCACAAGGTTGATGCCACTTCTGTCTGTGCATTAAGTTTGGAGCTAAAGACGTCTGGCTATTAGCTGATGTTATTAGCATCACGCTCTAACACTCTAATGTTCTAAAGCTCAAATTTTAACAGAACTGTGGTTTGAGAGGACAAACGCTCCCTGGAGGCCGCTCGTCAAGATTTAAATTAAAGCACGCACAGTAATGGCCCCTTAATCCACAAATTTGAGATTTCAGATTCCAGTTTTTTTGTGGATTAAAGGAACCAACTGCACCACATAGGGTTTTTGTTTTTTTTTTACATGCAAACGTTCCTCCCATTTGTTTTTGAAGTTAAAAGACAACACTGCCGTTGTGGATATCCATTTATGGTTGCAGTCAGACAGGACAGTTAAAAAGAAATTGAATTCAAGAAAAATGACCTAGAGATGTTTCCTTTTATTCCAAGTACGCTTCCTTATCGAAGCCTGGTTCCGTAATACGTCCTGTAATACGGCCTTAATGACTGACTAATTAGATTGGCAGTGACTGCCAAATGGACATGTCTGTTCCCAAAAGAATCAGATCAGTGGAGAACACCAGTAATGCTACACCTCTGTTGGCACAGCCTTCTGAAACAGACCTCGTTCGGTTCAAAGGTTCAATGAACCCGCGGTGATAACTCGTCTGCATCACCGCTGCTGTGCGAGGGGTTCAGGTGGAGAGGTGGGACCATCAATCCTCTCCTGCACCTGGCAATGTGGTGTTTGTGCCTAAACGAGTGGATAGTGTTTGTGCGCTAAAAAGAAAGAGACGGTTGCGGAGACGGTTTACGAAAGGCACAGTGGCTGGTGACACCAGAAGCCCCTCTGGTTGGTAACCCGAGTGAAAGGGGACAAAACTGATGCGGTACAGTTCGCTAAAGTGCTGCCTGCTGGAAACAGGCCTTATGTGATGACTTGGGATGAGAACAAGTCGCGCGTTTATGTCACAAAGCTACTTGGTTAGCATTATGAAAAGATCATAGTTTCATCTGAAATCGAGTGTTAAATGACATAAGTTACGATGCATACATACGTGGTGAACACTTAAAAATAAGGGTGCGTTGATTAAAATTAGTCAAAGCAGTAATAAGCATTTACTAACTTTAAATGAATGTATCTGGTAATCACCTACTAACTAAGGCAACTTCATAGTTTCTAACCACACTACTGACATTGGTTAACAGCAGCTACTGTCAACACCTACAGTCTTCCTTTTACTCTAAATCAATCCAGCCCTTTATACTTAATGCACAGATATACGTATCATTATTTATGAGAATTTATCATTATTTACTCAGAAAAGGAGCAACATGTATTTCCCAATGTCTTGAATCAAGTATGTAACATTACACAGGACAGTAACTGCGGGAGGTGGACAACAGTGACAGAGACTAAAAGCTTTTTTAATCAATTACGAGGCAACAACAGTGGAAACGCACAGAAGAAGAGTAAAAACAACTCAATAGTTTAAGGAACGGAGGGTGACGTGGGGCCAGTGATGTAATCCAATCTCACAAATCTTATTAGGGCTGTTTCTGCTGATTGATGAGCTCGTTACAGAAGCAGCAGTAACCGCTGAAATGTTGTCAGTGTCTTCCTGAATCCTAACCACCCGTGGCTACCACCCCATCTTAAGATTTATTACATCGTCATCATATATGATATGATCAATACTTAATTGAGATAAAAATGATAATAAAATAAAATCTGCTCCCTGTCATTTGAAGTGAGCTCAGCTTACCCATGAAGACGAGAAGAGACAAATAGATGCTCATTTTCCTGATGTGAGACACAAAAGCAAAATGGCTATAAGAAAAAATACGTACTACACCTTAAAATCACATTCATGACCACACTGCAAGTCTGTCCATCACGACGAGGATTAAAAAAAAAAAAAAAAAAAAGGAAAAAGTGTCTTATTTAGCTCTGGCCGCTGAAACTTGCAAAAACACGACTCACTAGTTCGAGTGAATCATGTCAATAAGTTCAATGAGCTTGTAAAAGCAGAGCAATCAAGCATTTACTTTGCCATTAATCATAATAATTGATAACACGCTTCATATAAATAGCCTTCAAACTCAAAGGTCAGACAAGATTCATGCCTTCCGACAGGCCTCATGCACCATTTAGCGTGAATATTTATACAGTATTTGAGAAGGAGAAATGTGTCTTACCGCTGTTCACTCCCTGCTCAGTGTGTGGAATGGGCTGGGCACGATGAGGGAGGCGGTAGGATGGAGGACAGCCTTAAAGAGCCGCCCTGTTGTGCAGACCGTCTGAGCTCTGCACATCTTGTGTGCCCTGCAGTGCAACCATAATAGCAATGTTTCTATTTTCGAACAAGCACAAAGAGCCTCACAGAGAGATTTAAATTAAATACCAAACAAGGGACAACATAAAAAAATGAACCAAAAGAAAAGACAAAAAAGAGTTTTAGGGACACGTTGAAGATTGTGAGAATAAAGTCACAGGAAAGCAAAAGGGCAGGCAAATCATGCAGGTCCTTGGACAGCCTCCGAGAAGAGGCGTTTTCCTCCAAGTCAAATTCTTTTTTAAAGTCCTGATGCTGATGATAATGTGGTGCTGATGTGGCAAGAGACGAAGAACTCCCCTGTTTGTTAGGTACACCTCCACAAAGTTCTCCACAGGCCTCATGATGGTATCTGTCCTCTAAAGTAACCCCCTAAAATTCCAACTTTCTTCTCAATATATTTCAGCTTTTTTTCCAGTTTTTTTTTTTTCTCACAGTATGACTTTTTCTTGAGCGTAGTCTCTAAATGTATGACTTTGTTCTCGGCGTCTCCAATTCTCTAAGAAAGGCAGCGCAGATAAAATTAGAATTAGGACCTACATTTCAATAAAAAAAACACATTTTTTTGAAGAGACATAAGCCTTCAGTTTTCAACTTTTGGAAGAGACGGGAGAGCAATGTCCAAGAATGTGAAACCATTGTTTGGACTGGTGCAGCGTTCACACTTAAAATCTTGCCTATTTTAACATTGAGTGCCTTTTCTTCCTCTACCCTTCTGAGCCAAGACAAGTACAGAGGCACTCTGCCTTTGCAGCCCCGCACTGTGGTAGAAGATGGGATTGCACGTTACGGAGTTAGAAAGTACATCTCAAGTCTTTCTTCTTTGAGGTCTTTAATATAGTTCATGTGACATACACAACATGAAGTGTTTTGATAATTATTACCTCGGGTTAATGAAGTCGTTTATTAACCGGATCCACGCCTTAAATGCAAGATTAAACCCACAGGAGAGGCTTAAAATGTTAAACTTCAGTTTATGTAATTCTTTGTGAGAAAAGATGTTTGTTGCCTGCACTTCTGCATTGCTTGCAGATTTTCAAACCATTTCTACCCGACTTTTGACAAATTCCTAAATGGACCATCATGAAGTTATACTGTGGAAATATGTATAATATATACTGCAGAAGAAATAAAAAAAATAATATATTGCCATTTAGATTTCCCAACACACAGCAACCCACATGCTGCATGTCTGTATTCTGATCAGTCAGCATCCTGCATGCTTTTGTTTGTGACATGCAGACCTAATCTGATATTGTATGAAATGCATTATGCAGTTTAGTCTGGTCTTTGCTGCTCAGTCCAGCCGCTCACTTTCATCAAACCACATAGGCCAGGCTCATTGTGCATTCTCGGAGCGGCACATGCAGGTTATTATACAAAGTAGGCTGAGGCAGGCAAGGAGCTCACACAAGAATGCAAACCAGAAGTTCTTCTTCTGGGTGAAAGTCCAGTTCCCTCCTGCTGCTACTCACTTCACCTAAAAATGACCCACGAATTGAAAATGAATTCCTCGGGATGTGCACTTTAGCTCCCACACACAGCAGAATATGTACTTTTGCCATTTTTAACTTTAAAGCAGTTAAAGTTAAAAAAGTTAAAGTTAAGAAAGGTCCAGAAATATTTGCACAGTGACAAAGGTTAAAATTATTTGAAATGCAGCGATCAAAATGGGATTGAAGTGCAAACTTGCAACTTTAATTCCGGGGGTTAAACAGAGTTATTTAGCTTTTAGAACAATATCCAGACCTTTAATCTACTTAATTTGTTCTGGAATAATGAGGCTGGCAATGAAACTGCTTGTCAGTCATTTTTAGGCCTTTTAAAATTGTGGATTATGTCTAAAAACATTTTTTTTAAAAAGTTGAAAAAGGTTAATATAGTTGTTTTTAAAAAGACCGGAAAATTAAAACAGCCTGGGTCTTCTTCAGTGAACACCTAAGCAATAAATCGTTACAACTTTCAGGGGCGGGGCTTAACGTTGTAGAAATTAAACTTACATTTCTGACGCACCAACCTGTGGACGATCCTTGTGCGAGTAGCTCCTCCTCTTCTCCCTGGGAATCCGTGTCTGCTTCAAACACGTAGGGCTGTATCACTCCACTCTTAGAACTTGCCTCTGTGCAGCGTACAGTAGACTAGTTTAAACGTCAGAAGATGACAAAGCAGCTAAGCTCCAGTTGCAGGCGGATTGCACAAGCTAGATGAGGCAAGGTTTAGTATTACATCCAAGCCATATTAAGGTCTCAAAGGGATAGTTCATAAAAAGAAATATAGTAAGGCCAGTCCCCTGGTGTCAATGCTCCGGGAGATGGATTTGTAAAGAGGTGCCCATCTATCCATTATGGATGGGCATTTTCAGTCATTTCAAAATTCAAGTATTTGCATTGCCTTATGATCAAGGACATTCATTACTTTACGAATGTACCTTAAACTGATAAGATCACTGGGCAAGTGAGCGATCGGGGGCTGCCATGTCCTTTCATTTGAGCACTGAGTCTTTCAATTCAGTTTAATGCCATTTAAGTTATGCTTATTTGTTTTCTTGAATGCAACTAAATTAAATACATTTTATTGCTAAAAAGAAGTACATACATTTATGTCTAAGAGAATTTAAGGACTCAGTTTTGCATGGCAGCCCTGCTGAAAATCCACCGGGATCTTTACATCTATGACATTTCAAAATCGCACTGACTTCATTTTGCTTTGAAAGACCACAACTAAGCGGTTTTTGGAGAGTCCCACAAATAGCGCATACAAGTTTACATTTGGAGTAAATGTCAATCAATCAGGGATCAATTTTATTTATTATCTTAGGTGGGCTGTTTAGTCTGTGTACCATTCAATATTGTATTTCTTAAAATTTATTACAAAGGGAGATCTTGTTAGAGGCATAAAAACACTTTCTCCAAATGTTCTCTGTTGTGTGTCGCCGTGTCTTATGCTGCTGTCTTTCTCAGGAATCTTGCCCCTTTGGATGTCCTCACTGATTAGTGAAGACATCAATATATTTTGGGTTTTCTCCTTGTTTTCTTTTTTCCTCGAATTTTCTTTCTTTGTTCAACATTCCACTTTCGAATGTCAATGTATATATATGTACATATATTTATATATATTTTCCTTGTCTTTCCTTCACGTGTCCAAGACAGAAACACCGGAGTCAAATTCCTAGTATGTTTACACATACCTGGCAATAAAATCGGATTCTGATTCAGATTTTATTCTATTTTGGGTGGTAGATCTCTGGTAGTTCAGTTATCTGGTCAGTCCCCTTCTTTTGTTCTTTTGGGCTGGGATCTCCGGGTCCAACTTGCAATGTTTCAGCTGCAAATGAAGTCGTCTTTTATATGTTCCCGTCTCTATTTGAGCCATATTGTCTAAGAGGCTGTAACATCTCATCAACAGTTTGAAGGTCCTTTTCCCAGCAATCCACCACATTAGCATTATTTTGTTTATTATTACTCAGAAAACAGTAATAAAAATAAGAAATAGTACTTTTTTTGTATGTGAGATAATCGACTTTTCCAAAGTCCACTCTTATCTTGTGGTATCTTAATGTGTTTATTAATAACGTGGCGCACCTTTAATAAGCAAAGAAATCTTTGTGAGAAAAGTCAAATGTAGTTTTCACCATTTCATTAGACACAACAACATCTTTTAATATACAAGTCTCCTGTTACTATGGTGCCTCTCTCATACCATTAATGGAAAAATTTTACTCTTAATTCCCAGTAGGAAGTTCCTGTCTTTTATAAGCAGAGTTAATTATGAATCTGTTTTTGATTCAGTTCACAATATCAGCACAACAATCCTCATTCCGTCCTCAGTTCATGTAACTCTGCATCTTTACAGCCTCGTGTTTGAGTCATTAAGTGCATTAGGACTAATGGATATGGGTGAGATTATGTTTTCATTTCCTGCATCTCCCTTCCAGAAGACAAATTAGAAAATAGCCCCGCCCACCTTGATGAGTGTAAAGTCTCCAGCAATTAAAACTTAAACTCCCCCAAAGTAGAATGAGTGAATGTAAAGGAAACTAACTCGTAGAAAAAGCTACCAAAGAGAACAGTCATGATATTTTCATGGAGCAAAAAGTCGAGTCTCATCTTCATTATGATTACCATCGTGTTTTCCTGAATATCTCTATTTTGTGCGGACTTTGCTAAAAACACTAAATAGACGTGTTAAGAAGGTCAAAAATGAAATTTTCATCAAAAGGTTTTTTTAAGGTTCCAGCCAGCTGTAGGATAGCAGATATAGCCAGTTCAAAAATGAATGACACCTTGGATTGTTATCAGACACTGGTATTGGTGAATGTAACCTTGCTAGTGGGCAGAACACAGTAAACCACGGCAACATCAGCTGATACGGTTACTGAGCCGATAAATTGGTGCAGCCCAAGATTCACCCACCGCCCTGAGTGGACAGAACGATGATTGCATAATAAAGCAACTCCACGATATGATGAACCGATGTGTACCTCTCCGTGTCACTGTGTTAGAGGTTACTCTGAGCCTGTGGAGGTACCCAGAACAGAACGAGCAATGAAGAAGGAGTTTGTGACCTGTACTAATCTACCACCGGAGGACAATGAAGCTATTCTGGGGAGCTTTCATGTCGTCCATCTTTATGTACATCAATGGTATAGATCAGGGGTGCCCAATACGTCGATCGCGATCTACCAGTCAATCGCAAAGGTAGTGTGGGTGGATTGCGTGGAATTAAAAAGAAAAAAAAATAGATGTCGGCCAATCATTCATCCTCAGTATGACATTTGTCACTTGATCGACGGACAGCGCAGGTCAGTCAGAGATCTCATTTTTTCTAACACAAAGGGGGTCACCACGCTTGCGCAGTCAGCAACGCATGGTATACTACTGCAAATCTCCAGCGAGATGTTGCGTTCCAATTGATTTCTACTAAAGAAAGGGTATGGAAATGAGTGGGGGACATAGACCAAATAAGAAATCAAAAACGTACCACTTCAATATGGAATGGGAAGGGGGATTTTTTTTTTCCTCACAATGTCATATTCAAAGTGCGTTTGTCTGATCTGCCATCTCTATTCCGAAGAAGGGAAATGTAGAGCGGCACTTTCGGACTGTTCATAAATAGTACGACACTGACTTCCCTCCAAAAAAGTAGCTCAGACAGAGAAAGGTGAAGGAACTAAAATCACAGTTGTCCGGACAGCAGTCATTTTTCACGCAGCCGACCTTAAAAGCTAAGGCAGGCTGAGTCACACCATAATTAAGCACAAGAAGTCCTTCAAAGATGGGGAGATGATAAAAAAGGCATTTGTTGAAGCAGCTGACCCCTTGTTTTGGGACATTAGAATCAAATCGGAAACATTATCTTCAATCAAAGCTCTCCAGCTATCAAGAAATACAGTTACACGGCGCTGCGAAGTCATGGCTGAGGATTAGGCACAGCAGCATTGGAAGGACATTGGGGACTGCGAGTGTTTCTCTCTGCAATTGGACAAGTTGTACTTCTCACCTGTAAGTACTCCCCCATTGTGCAACAGCAGCCCGCTGCAACCAGAACTGTGAGAGACTGGTCACAAGACGCACACAAATCTCTGCAGGGGTGCTTTGAAGCCACTGACTGGGATGTGCTTTGTGACCCCCGTGGTGACATTAACACCATGATTGACTGTATCACAGAGTACATCAACTTCTGTGTGGATACCATCATTCCATCCAGGACAGTCAAATGCTTCCTCAACACTAAGCCCTGGATGACGGCACAGTGGTGCAGCGGTTAGCGCTGTTGCCTCACGGCAAGAAGGGCCTGGGTTCGATTCCGAGTCAGGAGCTGCAAACAATACCGCCCATGAAAGAACACACGCGGGGAGAGGACATTTTTCTGTCTTTCAAAAACTTAGAGAAAACCCAGCTTCTTGTGTTCAAACTGGTGTCAATCACCCCAGACGGTGCCCCTGCAATGGTCGGCCGCTCGAACGGATTCATTGCCAAGTGCAGGGAGGACAACGCTTTGCCCGACTTCCTTTATTACCACTGCATAATACACCAACAACCATTATGCGCTAAAATGCTTAACATGAAAGAGATCATGGATGTGGCAACAAAGATCGCCTGCTCCATTCAAGCTAGATCTCTTCAAAGACGGTTGTTCCGTGCGCATCTGGAGAAGGCCGATCGCGACCACCCTGAGTTGTTGCTGCACACTGACATGAGATGGCTTAGTCGGGGGAAATTCCTTCAGAGATTTCGAGAGCTCTGTCCGGAGATAAAGGAGTTCCTCTTGTCACCAAACATGCAGAACACAACCACTTAAATGACGAACACTGGCTGCTAGACTTAGCATTTTTAACCGATCTGACCATCATGTTGAATGAGCTAAATTTAGAGCTGCAAGGAAAAGAGAAAACCGTGGTCAATTTGATCAGCTCAGTTAATGCCTTCAAACCAAAATTGTAACAATCTGTCCTCAAAGCTGCAGCGCCATGATTTTGTGAACTTCATAAACCTCACGTCAGAGTGGAGACCCAACAGAAGGATTGTGCACAAAATTGACAGTGCACGCTACACAGAAAAGATTGACAAGTGTCTGACAGAGTTTTAGAAACGCTTTGAAGACCTTGCCTTGCTGGAGCCAGTCGTTACATTTATGTGCTACCCATTTCGGGAAGAATGTGCTACCTTCCATCTTACTTACGTGAGTCAGCCTTTTCCCACATGAAGATTATTAAGTCCAAATACCATTCCACCATGGCTGATGATCATTTGGAAGCCTGCTGTGCATCCCTGGCTGACTCCATTCAGTGCAAGTCCTCAGAGTAAGGCAAGACCAAAAATGTACAGTTGTATTGTGCCATATGGGTTCATGCAGTTATGCAAGGTACAACAACATATATTGTGTATATAAAGTTTACTCATTATTTACAGTTTTTGAATAAATATATGTTTAGCAGTTTTAATGCAGGTAGATCCTTTTGACTTGGTCACTTTAAAAGTAGCTCACAAGCCCGAAAATTGCAGGCACCCCTGGTATAGATCAATCCAATCCGATGCTTTAATTGTGAGTTTTAACACAGAGACCTGTGTTAAATGTGACCTGTGGCTAACCTGAAATTACTGACCGACTCAAAACACCACCGATTGCAGAGACTGTGATACCTATCCTATCTTCTCTATTTTTACTGAGCAAATTATTGTTTGCATGTACACACACAATAATGCTCAAAATATTGCATATTTAACTTTTAGATATAACTTTCATATTTTAAAAAATGAGAGCATTTCAGGGCGGCACAGTGGTGCAGTGGTTAGCACTGTCGCCTCACAGCAAGAAGGTCCTGGGTTCGATTCTGGGTCAGGACGTTTCTGTGTGGAGTTTGCATGTTCTCCCTGTGTCTGCGTGGGTTTTCTCCGGGTACTCCGGCTTCCTCCCACATTCCAAAAACATGCAAATCTGGGGGTTAGGTTAATTGGTCACTCTAAATTGCCCGTAGGTGTGAATGTGAGTGTGGATGGTTGTTTGTCTCTACATGTCAGCCCTGCGATGAACTGGCGACTCATCCAGGGTGTACCCCGCCTTCGCCCCAAGATGCTGAGATAGGCTCCAGCCCCCCCCCGCACCCCCGCGACCCCTAACGGGATAAGCGGTAGAAAATGAATGAATGAGAGCATTTCAAAATGACTCTGCCCACCTATATATCAAATATAGAGCTATAGTCTAAATTATGGTGAGGTGGTTAATGGGACCTATTAGTAATCCACTCAACAAACCACAAAAATCCTGCTAAAAGCCAGTGAAAGCCCACTGGGTGTTAGAGTTTGGTGGTTTGGCTCAACTGGGAGTACCGGGAATCATTTTCCATCACGTGGAGTCATCTGACTCCAACAGCTTCTTTGTTCAAGGTCACAAAAAGAGCAGGAACATAACATCTCTCTCTCTCTCTCTATGTCAGGTGAAGTGACTCTCAGCGCCGACTTCATGACATTTTTGGAGACGAGCACCACTTTATCTGTGAGTAATTGCTTTCCAGCATCATTCACATATTTTTTTCTCCTGTCATTGCACAAAGAAAAGGCACACACAAAAATCAACACAATCTCCGGTACAAGTTCCGGAGTTCTGCTCATCAAAACACACCATTTTAAAAGTTGTTATATTGGATTCGGTGGTGCATGAGAGCCTCAGTCCGTCAGTGACTTCAGCAACACCTACACCACAGCTCTGATGGCTCCTCTTGACATGGTTGTAAACAAAGGTGAGTCATTGAAAGAATGCCTGTTTGACTGCACGTGGACGGTCGTATGCAGGAAGTTTCCTCCACTAAAACACTTCTGACCAGTCAGGACATGGACAGGGGACCTCTGAGAGTGTCCTGTGGTTCCTGGCCTGGGACCAGGCCTTGAAAGGGACAGGATCTGGGGAGTCAATGGACCATATTCATATGGCCATCTTAAGGCTCATTTATGCTCCTTTTCCGTATGTAAATGAATATATATCTGTTTCAAACGATATTATCGTCACTGTCCACGTACTTCCATGTGTCCTTTATGTTGGCATGGATGTAAAGCAGCCAACACCAAACTCAAGAGTCAAAGCAGATGACAACATCAAACATGGCGACCGTGGAAGAGACAATGATAATGGACCTGAAGCAGCGCTAGTCAGGCAGACTATTAAAAATCATGTAGATTTTTAAGGAATCTTACCCACTCGCAAAATCTTTCCTCAGAAAGTTCCACCATTCCTAAAGTTTCTTCTTCGGGTCTCACTACAACGACAGATCAGATAGTGACAGCCGCAAACGCTCCAAGGCTTCCAATGGTACTGCTCCGTTTTGCCCGTATCTGTAAGCTTTCTGATAATTGCAGAAATATGGACAAAATAAACGTAGAGTACGGACAGAAGGCTCCATCCGTCCATCCGCATTTAACCTTGAGCATTTCTGAACCTTTATCCTTATATCGGGCTCAGATGTTAGGATAATAATGTAATACAACTCTGTTAGTTGCATTTTGTCAAAATGTTGGGAATCTGATCTGACATTTCGCTGCTTCCTGAATAATCAGCAAGCGAAGGGACAGTTTATATTGACAGGTGAGAAGGACTTTGTGTCATATTTCAAAACAAAATAACAATTTTTAAACCACGAGTTACCATCAAATAATGTAAACATTAAAACATGTCCTATCTAACATCCAGTGCGTTTAAATAAAACTTTTCATGCGGTGTGCTGATCTTTCAAGATTAATTGAAACTGTATATTGCTGTCAAACAGTAATGTTAGCTAGGATATGGTGAATGCTAATAACACTAGCTAATTGTTACCAAAAAATGGATTTGTTATTGTTCTGTTTTTTGTTTTTTTTCCTTGCTCTTTTTAACTGGGAAGAAATAACAAGAAGTATCACAACAAGTTAAAATGAGGTACAGAAGTGTAACATTACTGCAGCATCTGAGCGTGATGTCAGGGCAAGATGTCCACCGTGTGAATATGGTTTATGGCTTGGGATCTTCGTCATGTATTTATGATCTGGTGGGGCGTAATATCCTTCGGAGCAGTGCGTGTGTTTGTGTAGGTGTGTATAGGGGTCTTGCCACTGAAAGTGACGTTGCCATTAGAGGGTGTACTCGGCCTGCAGTAATGTGTAGGTGATTGGAATGTATCAAAGTAACATAGACAGGAAAGCCCAAAGTGGTTTTAAAGTAGTTGTTGATTGAAAATAACAAAATATAATGCAATCCAGGCAAAGACCTTTATAAACCGTATAAATTCAAAGATCGCATGAGTAGGAGTACTTCCTGGACTGAAATTTAGTTTGTAAGAACAGCTCTTTGGGGAGGGATAATAGACACACGAGAATTAAAAGACAAAAAGTCTGGCTGTATTTTGTTTGTATGTGTGTGCGTGTGTTTTGGACAAGGATGTGGCTCTCTACACTACTCTGGTGTTCAGTCCCAGTGGTTCAAGCACAAATGTAGTAAGCCCCAGTGCTCACCCTAAGGCCTAAACAAGCTCCTTTGTGTATAATTCAGGATTATCTATTTGCAAACAAATAATCTATTCTTCAGAATTGTGTTAGCGTTAGATCAAAAACTGTAGTTCCTATGTAATGGGTCAAGCGGGTCCCTTCCGTGGACAGCGCCATCTTGCGCTGCCATGTTACTATGGTAGCTTAGTATGGGCAAAAAAGCTTGAAAAGACGTTTTACATTTGTGTGCCATAGTGGCAGCTGGAATATAACCAATGAAGAAGACCCACTGCCTTTAAAAGACAATGTTGAAGAAGGCATAGAAAAAGAGGACAAGGAGTTTTTTGTTTGCAGTCTGCTGGATGTTTGTTTACCTAAGTCATGCTTAACGAAGGATCATGGTCATCCACCAGAACAAGAAATAGCAAAGGAGCCCTCATCAATGCAGTGAAATTGTGATGTCGTAGGCAAATCTTGGGTAGCGAGGCAACCCTTCCAACCAGGACGGTGCCCTCTTATCTGCAGGTGGCCGATGACTTGGTGGGAGTCGACCTGGCTCTGGAACGCCTCCAGCGACAGCGACGGACCACAGACGTTGCTGATGGGACACTTTCATCTGGCTCTGTCTCCTCCTCCGAGGATCCACCAGAAACAATGTCCCGAAAGACGTCCGACCGGTTGGCCAATCAATTATGGCCTGGAGCTTCTGTTGGTCCATCCCAACTTGACCATGGGATACCACACAGCCCATTACAGAAACTGGGCTTTCGTGGAGATCACATTTTTCTACTTATTTCTCTTGGACTTGTTCTGTTTCCTCAGAAATCCCCTCCGGGGGGAGATTTTCTGTCCAGAAAACAGTGCTCATTTGCGTATTCCATTTCTTCGGTTCTGGTCAGGGAGACGGCTTGCGGCTGGGGAGAGGGGAGACGTCCCTGTAGCTGGGTGGCGGGATTAAATCAGACCGGCTCCTGCTGTGTTCGGAGTCTCTGAGGTTCCGCGAGTCTTTTGTCTATCTTCGAGGCCAAGTGGATCACGGCCTCCAGATCCCTTGGCATGTCCAGCGGAGCCAAATGGTCTTTCAGGGTCTCAGATAAACCATTCAGGAAGGCGTCAATTAACGCCGGTTGATTCCAGCCGCTGTCCGCCGCGATGCTGCAGAACTCTATCCGTAATCCGAACATTTGCCTTGTCTTAACGAGACCAGTAATCTAGCCGCTTCTCTACCCGGGGAGGTGGACTGAAAGGTCTGAACAAACGACTTCAGGAATTCTGACAATGAGTTGTATATGGCAGATTTACGGGTCCACTCAGCCGACTAGATAAGTAAGAAGTTATGAATGTTATTTTAGCTTGGTCTGAAGGAAACGTGGATGCATAAAACTCAAAATGTAGTTCACACTGGGAAATAAAGGAACGACAGTCCCAAGACTCTCCAGAGAAACGTTCAGGGCTAGGAGGGTGGAGAGGGTGCAAACTCACGGTAGAGACAGGAGATACATTCGCCGCTTCTGCTCCCTTGGGAGACACCGGCAATCCATTGATGATACAATCCAATTGAGTCGATAAATTATGGTACGTCGACTCGGTGCGTTTTGCGACTTCCAACCAGTCTTGTCTATGGCCTTCAGGGCTGCGCGAACTGAGTCATACTCTGCTGGATCCATTTCTGGCCAGATTGTACTGTTGGGCAACGGGTCTGGAGGATCCAATAATGCAGTCCACAGGGAGCGTTCTAAACCAATACTCATTTTTATTTACAGTGGTCAAAACCAGAAATTCAAATGATGCGACGGTACAGGATAAGGATAAGGCAAACTCGGAATCGGAAAATAAAATGAGATCAAAACAAAGGGAACTCACGATGAATTAACGCTGGACTACTCACGGGGAAGATAAGGTAAGACAATCTGGCAAAAGAGGAAGGGAACACGGGGGTTAAATACACGAGGGAGAGGTAGACAATTGGACACAGGTGGGACACATTAGAGAGAGGGAATAATCAGACACACCTGAGGGACAACACTTGACAGGACATGGGGAGTAAGACACAGACAGAACTTCAAAGTAAAACAGGAAACACTGAATGACCCTAACAGACAGACACATGACACTGACAGCCTGTAGATGTGAATGGTTGTTTGACTCCATATGTCAGCCCTGTGATGAACTGACGACTTGTCCAGGGTGTACCTCTCCAACACCTGACGATGCTGGGATAGGTTCCACCTTCCCCTGTGGCCCTGCATAGGCTAAGTCAGGGGTCGGCAACCAGCAGCTCCGGAGCCGCACGTGGCTCTTTTGTCCCTCTGATACGGCGAGCTATGTGGAGTAAGAACGCTGACCAAGTCCTTCATATTACATGCTCACTGCCTCAGAATAGCGACAACTTTTCACTTAACAGTGAATAAGCAAGAGCTACACAACAACTGAATAAGACTGAATGCTACACCACTCACACTCATGGTTCTAACATCAACCAAAAACACTGAACTCCCACAGTGCATTGCAGCACATACTCCTTGCTATCGAGTACTTAATTAAAATGTGTTTTATATTAGTTCGTTGTTTTTTTTTTTATATAATTCTAAATTTGAAGATTATGGTGATCTTGTAACATTAAGATAAAACGTGTTTAATTTTTTGTCGCTCAAAATATGCGTCACAACAGCCGATGTGCGACACCCACCCCGGCAGGCCCAGCCCGCGATTTATTGAACTGTTCGACACCAGGTAAGCCAACCATGGATAAATCGAAGAAAAGAAAAGTTTTTGATGAAAACAGAACGTTCAATGCTACGTGGGCAGATTCATATGCGTTCACCCCTGACGAGACTGGTTTACCAGTATGCTTAATATGTGGTGAGAAATTGGCAAACAACTAAAAGTCAAATGTCGCAAGACATTTTCAGAATAAGCACACAGCCTTTGCTGAAAAATATCCGGATGGAGGTGCGAGGGGGAAAATAAAGCCGTTTCAGAACTGATGCGGAAGGTCGAACTGAGCCCAAAATAAGTTCAAAAAGTGGATGAAGTCTGCAAATTCAACTATATATGCTAGTTTTGTGGCCGCTTAGGAAATAGTCAGGCACGGGAAGCAGAGATGGAGAATATATAAAAGAATTATTTATTAAGATTTCAGAACATCTATTCACGGACTTTAAAAACAAGAGTGAAATTGTGCAGATCATCAGACAGATGCCTCTTGCGTGAAGATGAGGGTGACGACTTACAGCCCTGATGTGCAGACGCTGTGCGCTGAGGTTCAAGAGCAAAAGTCACATTAACCATCTAAAGTAAATAGTTTAACTGGCTATTATTTTGCAAATATAGGCTATATTCTACATTGTTCAGTAAAATAATCCTTTTC
Source organism: Mola mola (assembly GCA_001698575.1). Lineage (NCBI taxonomy): Eukaryota > Metazoa > Chordata > Actinopteri > Tetraodontiformes > Molidae > Mola > Mola mola. The sequence continues at coordinate 1,007,279 of KV751404.1, forward strand.
TTTATTCAGGTTGACAGCTGACTGCACGCTTCAGTAAGGAAGAGACACAGAAGCAGACGGCAGTTGGATCATTGAAGTTTGGCTTTTTATTTCGTGAGTACGAGGAGGACTCAAAATGACTGAGGATTTTATTTGTAAGGAACGTTCAACCTGCTTTTTTTTTTCGGAGTTCAAAATGTTTTTGTATGTGACGTAAACTGAATGTTTCGTCATTATATGTTTTTCTTTCGTATTGATCAAAAAATGTATCAATACGTCATTTTTCATATAAAAGCAAAGTTGCCCTCAGTACCCATGACTAGCAAGAGTAACAGTAAAGAAAGAAATAACTACAAAAACAAAGATCATGGAAAAAAACAATATGATACATTTAATAGTTCAACAGGATTTGTCATATGCATAAATAAAATTTCGTTTTCTGTGTAGCAGTCTTTCATTTCATAAATGCAACACACTATAGTTTTTTATACATAGCATAGAGGTAAAAAACGATATATAGAGTGTTATCTTCATTTTAGATGTCAAAGGGGTTTGTGGCTCCCAGTGTGTTCTTTTCTGTGGGAAATGGGTCCAAATGGCTCTTTTGAGTGTTGAAGGTTACCGACCCCTCGGCTAAGTGATGGAAAATGGATGGATGGATGGATGTTTTTGTCATTTAAGGTTGCTTTTATGTGTTGTTTTTTTTAAAAAAAAAAAAAAAATGCTTTCTCCTGTTTTAAATTGTTCTTATATTTGGTAAAGCACTTTGAATTGCCTTGTTTTTTGATATGCTAATCAATTAAACCTGCCTTGCCTTGCCTCCTATGTGACCTTTGGGTTGTAATGGTTGTGCACATGAACATATGGAATATGTTTGAAGAGAAAGAGACTTTGGTCTCAGTGGGCACTGCCTGTTAAAATAAAACAACAAGCAATCAAGAGATAATTAATTACGAAAATCAATTTACTCATTCTGCTCGAATTGGCATCATTAAGCATGAATGAAAAAGAAATGGTTGAATAAATGAGCTGTGTAATACAGAATATGCGTCCTTCAATCACGTGATTTCTTTCATCTTATTTTGAGTTTCGCTGCTCTTCCTACTTAATGGCTGCGTTGTTTAATTTATTCTTCACTTTTGGGCTTGACTTCTGCTTTGAACTGTGGGTAATTTCATTGTCAAAGTCTGCAGATATGCAGATTCACAAATGAGGCCCAAGATGAGCCCTCAGTCACTTAACGGTGTGACACTAGCTGTCAGGGTCCACTAGTGTAAAGTGTCTGTCTGTTAGGGTCAGTCAGTGTTTCCCCTCTTGTTTTGAAATCCCTAGGTGTCTATTTCCCACTTCCTGTCTAGTCTTGTCCCCCAGGTGTGTTTGATTATTCCCTCTCCCTAATGTGTCCCACCTGCGTCCAATTGTCTACCTCTCCCTTGTGTATTTAACCCCCATGTTCCCTTCCTCCTTTGCCAGATTGTCTTGTCTTCCCTGCTAGCATTCCAGCATTTACTCCTTGTGAGTCTCTTTGTGTCCGATCTATATTCCGTTTTTCAATGACTGAGTTTTGATTTATCCTTAATCTGTACCTTTGCATAATTTGAATTCCTGGTTTTGACTATTGTTAATAAAACGACTATCGATTCAGAACGCTCCCTGTTGTCTCTGCATTATTGGATCCCCCAGATCTGATACCTGATAGTAGCTATGTTTACATGGAGCCAAATATTCGAAATAAAGGGCTGATTGGAATAAAAATGCCTCATGTAAACACGTCAATTGAAAGATTCTGATCCAATTTGGCTCATTCGCAAAGAAATTATATTCCGATCGAGAATGGTGGTTTATGCAGATCCTTATTCTGAACCGCATCCATGTTATTCTGCTCAAGACTTCCTGTTTGGGTGAAAATACCCTCAGTGCGCATGTGTGTCGCTCACATCCTCCCGCTCTCTGCTGTAACGCAGGAGCATTATGCATCACTGAGCCAGTAGCTTGATCACGGAGAAGAGTAGAAACAAAAGCAGGGCTTTCAGAACCTGGCGCAGGTCCATTAACATTGCCAAGTTTAAATTGCAGGGAAAAGTGCAAAGTGTGGCCACACCGGCGTTTGTTTACATCACAGGCGGAACTAAAACTTCTTCAGTTATTTTAGGGAAATTAGACAAATCTGCACATGTCAAAATGCTGCTGTTCTGATTAAAGCCTGCTGCATGTATGCGCACGCCATGATCGGATTATTTGATTTAGCGTCCATATAAAACAGCTGATTCGGAATTTCCAATCCCTCAAATTTTTAATCTGATTAAAAAATTTTGCGCATGTAAACATAGTTAACGAGACAGCCATAAAGCCCGTCGGACTCACTGGGAATGCACCTCAAAGTCTGTGAGTCCGTGAGGGTGGATCCTTGGATTGGCTCATTCAGAGCATAGTGGAACCAGCTGAAAACATCTCACACTCGATCCTACTGATCAAAAGGAGGGTTGTGTCTTCATTAAACACACAGGAGGTGAGAGGGATTCACAGAGATGACCAATCGATGGTGATCTCAATTTGGTTCTGGTTAGGGCGTTTGTCTTAAAAACCAAATCTGCTCTGGGAACTTTTAAAACATTATATTTATTAAAACTGGTTTATTACATTCATATATTTGTTTTGACACTATAAATCTAGATAGTATTGCAAGAGGAAAAATAGAAATTATAGTCTTTTTTTCTTTTACTTGCAGCTTTACGAGTGAAGTGTCACTGCCGAGGATCCTGATGTTCAGTCATTATTCCATTGTTTACAAGGTTTTACTAAATATGTGATGAATGTCTTTGCAAGTGTGCACATTGTTTAAGAGTATGAACAAAAGTGATTTGTTAGCTCTCTGCCACAATCCCATGCAGCTTGGTAGACATTGTGTGAGGACAAAACTGTGTTTTTGACCTCCGTTCTCTCCTAGCATATGGATTTGTGCACTTTCTTAAGTCAGTTACTCCTGGACTCAGTTCTCATGTTTTGGTGTCCATAGACTGTAATGACTGTCACATTGTTGTGCTCTGTACTTGAGACATCTATTCCTCGTCTACCCGTCCTGCGGAGAGTGATCCCACCTCTATGGTTCTTCCTGGGGTTTCTTCTTTTCTCCCTGTCAAAGGTTTTTGGAGTTTTTTCTCAGCCGATTCGAGGGTCTAAGCCTTGGACCTTGTACCCTTTGACTCTAAGGGGGTTGCTATGTACAGATTGTAAAGCCCCCAGAGGCAAATTGTTATTTGTGATGTTGGGCTATACAAATTAAACTTGATTGATTGATTGATTGAGTTATAGGAAAAACTAACTGCCTGTTTCCTGGAAAAGGAATTCGAAATTTAAAAAAAAGGTTGACACCCCTTTGCAAGATAAACAATCCGTCAGTTCCAAATCACATACAAGCTGCAAAATTCTCTCTGCCCAGAATGAGCTTTTGGTAAGTAATATAGTAGTGCTTGTCTAAAAATGAGAATATTGAAAAAGATCAAATAAGAGTGGCTCAGTTGCTATAGTTTTGAAGGTGTGACTCCAGACAGAGCCTTCTGTGCTCTCCTCACAATCCAGTCAAAGGTTTGGTCAGAGGCATCTGTGCATTTCTGTTAATTACGGACACAAATAAAATAAAATAACAAGGTCTATCCGCATCCCTTCTCTCCCATACTCGGTCCAGATGTGTCTGTAAACTATGCCGGCCACCTGGTTGTGACGCTCCAAGTATGCCTCACCTGCCTGCATTTAGCACCCGGCTATGTGCTGCACTGTCTCGGGCATCTTTGCACACTCTGCACCTTGGGTCCTGTCTGGTGTGGTAGATCCCGGCTTCTATCGATCTTGTGTTCAAGGCCTGTTCTTGTGCTTCCATGATCAGTGCCTCTGTGCTGTACCTGAGACCAGCCTCCTCCAGCCACTGGTATTCCTGGATCTTTGTTGTTTCTTGTCGGTGGTACATCCTGTGCAGGGGGTCTCTCTTCTTCTTCCTTCTCCTCACTGGGTTTCTGCTGCCTGAGGCATTCACCTAGCAGGTCATCATTAGGGGCCATCTTCCTGATGTATTCCTGGATCTTGGTTGTTTCATCTTGGATAGTGGCTCTGACACTCACTAATCCTCGGCCTCCGTCTTTCCGCTTAGTGTACAGCCTCAGGATGCTGTGATTGGGGTGAAACCCTCCATGCATGGTGAGGAGGTTCTTTGTCTTGATATCTGTGGCTTCTATCTCCTCCTTTGGCCAGGTTATTATACCAGCAGGAAATCCGATGACAGGCAGGGAATATGTGTTGATGGCTTTTTTTTTTTTTTTTTTTTTCTTTTGAGAATATATTTTTTTCCACAAAAAAAAGGCAATTTCCTCCAAGTCTGTGTAGTTGTTTCTTCAGAATAAACAAAGTTTCTTCCAAATTCTTTTCAAACTCCTGATACTGATGACGATGTTGTGCTGATCTGCCAAAAGATGAAGAATTTGTTAAACCTAAACTGGTGAACAACTTCACAAAGTTCTTCACCACCCTCATTATGGGAATCATTGGGATTGATCCACTGATATCTGTCTTGTAAAGTAACCAACTCAAATTATAACTTTTTTTCATAATATATCAACTTTTTTCACATACATTTTACGACTTTATTTTCGTAATATTTTGAGTTTATTCTTGCAAGTATGATATAATTCTTGAAGTCCAATACTCCATCATACAAGATGGTTCTCCATACATATATAATTTTTTTTTGGCGTTTGTTTCTGGGATTGGTTGTGAGGTAATTTGCATTTAACTGACCACCTCCAATCCTTATATGTTAAAATGTCAGTCAACATTGGCACAATTTTATTGTTGCTCCATTTCTTCGCCTGCATTTCTTACTGTGTTGTAAGCCATGAACAATATTTGAGGACTTTATCAGTTCACAAAGGTCTACATACGGGGGTGGGGGGAAACTTTGGCCCTGAAAATCGGTTTAAAAACTGATTGCATGACAAAATCAAACATCCCACGCCGAGTAAAGGGCAGTGTTGCAGAACCAGAGCCACTGTAACACTGATGCCCAACGCTGATTTAAGAAAATAGAGTAAAAAACCCTCATGTCCATCGCCATCATGGAAGGAGTATGAATACTTTCACTCTGCTTAAAGCTGTGTAAAAGTTACAATTAAATGTTTTGAGAGGGTGAGATTACAGCTCCTGCATTAGGGAATACATTCCACAAACAGGAGGTCCAAGCTTATAAATCAGAGTTACTTTTGACTTGGTTTTTATACTTAGGTTGAAAAATCTGTTTCTGTTTCTGTTTTTAAATAGTTGGAATATTGGTGAACTCTTGTTCCTGATAGACCTGTAAACTTATTCTGTAAATGATTGTCTTATCAGAGTGGTAATCAAATACAGGAGGGGGTGGGATGAGTTCCATCACATGTGTGATGTGGGGGTGGATTTTGATACTCGATAAGGAGACAAACAAACATGTCATCTGGGGTTCTTCCATGTCAGATCCAGGGATGTATCCCATGTTTGTGCGTGTTTCTGTGTCCATAGGGAGTACATGGTAGCCATTCCTGCAATTCTGGAATCTGGAGAAAAGACCCAATTCTGCAGCAGTCTCCTGGATCCCAAGGAGACTATGACAATGACTGTCACATTGAGGGACAAAGACATGAACATGACCCTGCTGCAGATGACATCCAGTGACGAGTTCCATAACTGCATAGAATTTGAGGTCGGGGCTTCAGTTAATTTGCTTTTCACAAGAATTGTTGAAGATGACTAATTGAAATTGGTCACAAGTTGCTCACACACAGATGTTTCGGCAGATGCCTATAAGATATCTTCCTGTTGTAGGTTCCATCAGTGGAGAAAGAAAAGGTGCTATTGATGGAGGTGGAGGTAAAAGGTGACACTTTTTACTCAAAGGAAGCCCGGAAAGTCATGATCAGAATCTACAAACCAATGACATTCATCCAAACTGATAAACCCATCTACCTTCCTGGACAAACAGGTAACAAACAACAACCTTGTCTGTTTCCAAATGCTTCTTAATATTTTTACTATTATAACTGTTGGTTAATGGACATTACTGTGTTAACTAAAGTTAATAGTGTGGTTAGAAACAATTGAATAAGTACTTTAGTTAACATGATGACTGTTTTTAAATGGTTGTTACTACATTAACTCATGTAAACTAATGTACCCTTTATGCAAAGTGTTACTGAGCTGCTTTTACAGTAGGTTATTCTGCGCACACGTTGCCAGACAATAATGACTGAGGTTTTCCCCTTGAGGTCTCAAGCATTTTAAATGAGTAATTTTGTGATTTTGGGCACAAACAACTTTTGTTTTGGGTTATTTTCGAGGCTCTACTTGGAAAAATGTCTATAATATCCCAGATTTCAGCCCAGAGCATGCTGGATTCGGCTTCAGAGGCCAGTAAACTTGAAAGAAAATTGCTTAAAATGGAATGGAATATAGTGTATCGAACTCATGGGTCCCACTTATGTGAGTTATTTGAGTATTGTTAAAGAATTGAGGAAGAAAAGGCAATACTGAATTTTCTGTCGTTCTAACGTTATCCAGCGTGTATTTGTGAGAGCAACAATGTCATTTCAGCACTGCTGCAGAAAAGCTTCATGTAATGTCTTCTTTTTATCTCTCGCAGTGAATTTCAGAGTCGTCTCATTGGACAGTCATTTGAAACCTGCGTCTCCGCTGGTGAGTGTTTCAAGTGTTTTGCATCCCGATCTGACACTAAAGACAGGTGTCAGGGCTGATCTGGGTGTGTTTAAATGAAGCTAATGTGTCATTTCTCGTTTTGGGTGTAGCCAATAACATAATGACAGGCTACAATAAAACAGGGTTAGTGGATAGCCAGTGGCCCTGCGATGTGATGTCCCGACAACATGTTTGGACATCCCTAATTTTATTTATAAAACCCAGCTTTGATTTCATAATGTGGTTATAAAAGTGCATACTATAGTAGTTTTAATTTCAGCTAGAACATGCGTATCAGTTATGTAAGGTATCGACATGTGTGCGCTGCAAACAGAGCGATGTTTCGCTTCAGTGACCTCCTGGTGAAGTCGACGGTACAGCGGGGGTCATCACTCTGTTGCAGAGATACATTTTGAAGTAGTAGCAAGTGTAAATCACTGCTCATCATAAGTTAAAAATGTCTTAACAGGACACTGAGTGTCTGAATCAATGTGTAATATGACAGATATTTCTTTGTTTTCTTGCAGTACAATATCATTGAACTTAAGGTAAGACGACATCCAAACACCATTTCTCTTATATAAATACCTTCAGACGCACCTTTTTTTTTTGTCTGAATGATGACAGTAAATGTAAGAATAATACATTTCATCACTAAATTATCTATGTGTAATAATGATTTTTAAAAACAGACACACACTCTTCATTGATGCTTAAAATGATCTGACATTGTAAAATCTTATTTTAAAGGCTGCATTTTTCTCCTACTTTTTAAATAGAAATTGCCCCCCAAAAAAATGTACTACCAATTTCTGGAAATTCTTCGAGACTATAATATACATACAGTGAAATAAGTGTGATTACACATTCATTAATTTGGCAAGTCACTTTATTGTAAAGGGATATGGAGCAAATTTCTGTGAGGTATCTTATTAAAGAGTAGTTTAATTATATCACACAAGTGTCGGTGTTGTGGCGTGTTCTTTGTAATTCTCTCCAACCAACCATGTCACCTTTACAGCACTGCATTAACTGGAGGTGTACTGACACTTTGTTCTGCACGTCTTTAAAATGAAAACCATGATGGCTCTGTCCCTGTTAGGTGTAGCTTGGTGGAACAAGACGCAGACACAGACCAACGTGGTTTTCGGTAAACGAGGTTTTATTCCACGAAATGTGCGAGGGCTGGCAGGCGGGAGCAGGCAGCAGGCAGCAGTGGGTAGAGGGGCTGGCAGGCAGGCAGGCAGTAGTGGTCCAGGTATACTGGCGAGAGAGAGA
>KV751404.1:1018304-1029307 GCA_001698575.1 Mola mola
GAGCGCCTTCTTGCCTCCGAACTGAGTTAATGTTAAATGTATGTTGCATCATCCGTAGTGGAACTTACTGGTCATACTTATCGAAGCATTACTGCCATTACACCAGACTGCATTTGTTAACATTGTCAATTAGCTCCACCAAGGAGATTATGTTTTTGGTTGCGTTTACTTATTTTTAGTTAGTTAGGTTGTTTGATTGTTAACAGGATAACTCAAAAAGTTATAGACTGATTTTGATGAAGTTTTCATCAAAGGTTCGTCTTCATGTGGTCAAAGGTCACTGATAGATCAAAAAGTAAGTTTTATGGTCCACACGGAAATAGAGAGGTCCAACTGCTATCATTTGATAGCTGACATCACTGGCTACAGATGATCAATTTTGGGGCTTTCTAGGTCAAAGGTCAAACACATTTTTGGATATATCTCCAAAAGGAACTGACATACGAATGTCTAACTGATGTCATTTTGTAACTGGTCCCAGTCCATCACATAGCCAGAACCAGTTGGCTCTGCGCTTCATGTGTCAGCCATCAGGTGGCGCCAATATATGTCCTGTTTTTCCACACATAATGACCTTCACCTAGAAATAAATGAAAAAAAAAACGAAAAATCACATGTAGGAATTCCCAAAACAGAATCTAATACCACAATCTGGTAGAACACAGAAATATGATGTCACAGAAAATAAAAAGAATCTGAACTTTAAAAGTCAAGTTAACCACAGGGAATTTAGCTGCACTGCTTCTGTTCTCATCATTTTTGCACTGCATTATGTGATGGGCAGACAAATGGGCAGCTTCTCATGTTTCACACTGTAAATTGGCTGCCAGTCGTTAGGTTTCCAAATGCTTTGAAAATTATAACCAACTTTAAAGGAAAAACACAAATTAAAGTCTTTTTCCATCCACCTCTTATCCAAATATTAAGAGTTGAGCATGATTAAAAGCCAACTATTCATTGTATATGTTCATAAGTTACTTACTCCATCCTTTTATTAATTACCCAGATGTCATTGGGTATCTGAACCCAAAGTTCCAATAATGACATTTGGCTTCCAGCTTTACAAGGTCGACTTGTGTCAGAGTCATCATTGTTTGGTTTAGTAATGCCAGACGCACGCATTGTTCATTCACTTTGTCATTACCTTTCACATCATCCAGGTCTTATCCAGAGGAGTCATTGTCTCGCAGGGAGATTACAAGGTGGATGTGAAGGAAGAAAGAGGTGGGCAACGAGTGGTATCTTAGAGTTACCCCTGGCATTAAATATAATCAAAGGATTTGTTGAGCTCCACAGGCAAGCGCGTGGTGTTTGCTAACAGTCGGTGGGTGTGTTGTTTCAGTGACTGAGGGCGAGGTGTCCTTTAAGTTGAAAGTATCTTCAAAGATGTCACCAGAGTTCCAAGTTGTGGCTTACGCCATCCTGCCCAGTGAGAGTGTGATCGCCCACAGTGCCGAATTCTCCACTGAGAACTGCTTTGATAACAAGGTCAGTGTGAGAGGGAGTTCATCTGCTTTGTGTCTGATGAAGGAGGAGATTTCGTTGTGATTTATGAAGTATCTGATGGCTTTACATGTAGCTGAAGTAACCGTTGATGATGCTTCACCATTTTTTGGTGTATTTGTTTATAATTAATGCCTGTTTGTTCCAGACCAAGATGATTTAAACAGCTCTCTGAATAAAAGTCACTTCCATGTTCGTGTCACACTAAAGAAGGTAACGTCTCATCTTATGTGGATCAATGTGTGTTTTCTGTTTGCCTCAGGTGGCTCTCAAGTTTTCTCCATCCTCAGCCGTCACAGGAGAAAAGAGCACCATGGAGCTGACTGCCCTCCCGGAATCTATCTGCGGTGTGAGCGCCGTTGACCGGAGTGTCCTCATCAAGGAGCCAGGAAAGACCCTGGATGCATCAAAGGTAACTGCCCGAACCAGCTCATGAACAAATCAGTTCCCTTTTAATGCTGCTCCTCACGCCATTGTTACAACTTGTAACCTCTTGTCTTTCTCTCCCTTTTCCAGTTCCACATCTTACCAGCCGTTTCCATTCTGTAGCTACTTTTTAAGTTACCAACCTAAATGTGAGCAGCGAGCATTTGTCAGTTATTAACCTGGAATCTTCCTTTCCAGATATTCAACCTGTTACCTGTCCAGAAGTCAACCCATATTCCATATGAAATTAAAGATCCTTACCCATGCTTGGATGTGAGACCTAAAAGATATATCAGACCTTACCCACAACAGGAAGATGGTCCTGATATAGTTTTCCAGGTTCTGTCCAAAATATTTACACGAGTATGCAACATATTTCATGCTAAATAATCAGTTAGTGATTCATGAATTGTGTTGGATTATCTAGAATGTAGGGTTGAAGATGATAACAAACTTGTTCATCCGAATGCCTTCATGTCTCAACTTCAAAGGAAGAACATACAACAAAGGCTACGGTGAATATGGTAACTATATTTCTCTCAGTGAAGTGACACATAATAAAATATTTACCACTATTTTAAACTGCACTGAGTCTTTGCTGGCCCTTGCCTATAATGGAATTTTCTGCTTTCTTTTCGGCTCACTATGGAACTGACAAAATATTTCATGATGGAGGGCCACCACAACGTAGTTTTATCCCTCCCCCTCCACCTCCACCAATAGAGTCAGTCCGCACTTTCTTCCCAGAGACCTGGATATGGGACCTGGTGCATGTTGGGTGAGCGTTGATTAAAAAAAAAAAAAAAAAAATTCCCATGCTCATGATGTGGGAAAAAAACTGCTTTTTGTTTGTCTTTTTGTTCTAAGGCTGCACTGATTTATCAGCTTAATATTGGATACAACTTATTGACGTGGTTGACTGATCAGTGTATTGGCAAATAATGTGGCATACACCAATAACCACTTGTGTGTCATTAATTGTGGCCACACTGACTATATCCACAGTCTTATACCTGAGTGCAGCTTTAAAGATCCCATCTGATTCTTCTGCTCAGAAAAATTCAGGAATCATTATTGGTAGTAACATTTTTAGTTCAACTCCATCATTTTTCATACAGAGTTCACAACGATGCGTCCTTAGTTTGTTCCCATAGAACACACATATCAAATTTAAGGCCTGCTGGCTGAATCTGCCTTACCATGTGATTTCATGTGGCCCACGAGAGCTTGACAATAATGTAGTTAGCTCGACAGGCATCAGATCAACTAGAGCTATGATCTTTGCTATGAATCCCTATGAGTTTTTCAGTTTTAAGCAGGAGGTGTCAGAAAAGTTACCTTGGAAAACTAGTTCATGCATTTGTTACTTCCAGGTTGGATTACTATAAATCTTTATTTTCAGATTGTCCTAATAAGATTTTAAAAACTCTTCAGTTAATCCAAAATGCAGCAGCTCGTGTACTGACTAGAACTAATATCGGAGACCATATTTCCCCCATACTGGCTTCTCATCATTGGCTCCCAGTTAAATTCAGAATAGAATTTAAAATCCTTGTCCTCACCTACAAAGCTATTCATGGTCAGTCACCATCTTATCTTAAAGAGCTCATAGTACCCTATTACCCATCCAGAACCTCACACTTCCAAGATGCAGGGTTATTGGTGATCCCAAGAATCTCCAAAAGTAGAATGGGAGGCAGAGCTTTCAGCTATCAAGCTCTTCTCCTGTGGAACCATCTTCCAGTCTTGGTACAGGAGGCAGACACTCTGATTTTAAGAGTAGGCCTAAAATCTTCCTTTTTGATAAAGCTTATAGCCTATCTAGCCCTTAGTTATGCTGCTATAGGCTTAGGTGCCTTGTTACATGGACTATAATGACTCCCGGACCAACAGACCACCTGTGTCTGGATCACTAGACTTCCTATACATCTCGATTTATAGAACCCACAGACTCTGGGACTCATGGATGTTTTATATATTCTAAGTACACTGTTGTTATCATGTTGTTTTGTTCTGTACAAGTGACAGCTATTGCACGTCTGTCTGTCCTAGGAAGAAGGATCCCTCCTCTGTGGTTCTTCCTGAGGTTTCTTATTTTCCCAGTTTAGATTTTTTTTTTTTTTTTTTTTAAAGTTTTTCCTCACCTGGTTCGAAGGGTCTAAGCGCAGAGGGTGTCACATCTCTACAGCTTGTCAAAGCCCAGTGAGATAATGTGTAAATTGTGATTTTGGACTATACAAATCAAATTTGATTTGATTTGAATAGCTAACAAGCTGGACAGTCCGTGTTAAATGGTACTATTCTGCATGTGGCGCGTCAGCTTTTACTTTAACATGGAACCAAGAAACGACTCAGCCCAATATTAATTGTGTGTCAGTGTAGCTAAAGCTATTAAACACCAAACTGCATTCATATCGTCAGGCTTTTTACCTGTTCAGCCGAAACAGGCGACTTCAGCGTCACTCAGGAAAACTTTATCTCACATAACAAACTTCCGTTGCCATTGTTGATCCTTATTTTGTTGGTTTTCGTTGCGCTCTCGCTTCTTTGACGACGGTGGTATACGCACCCTGGCTTTTCCTGGTGCTGATGGATAGGCATGAGCCTCCAAATTTAGCCTTAACAAGCTTGAGATAAACTTTCAGCGGACTGCTAGCAACAAGCTCTTTGTACTCCTTCTTCCTCGTCACGGTCTAAGAGGTGGATCTTTGTTGGTAGGAACACAAACACAAACGCGTTTTCAAGCTTTTAGTCTTGTTACCAAAGTAAATTTTAGAGTACAATCGTACACTTGAATATCTGCTTGTCTTTCTTACCTTAATATTTCTTATACCTCTGCTTTCAATGCTAATAATTCATTTTATGATGATGGAACGCAAAGGGAATTACGTAATAATTTGATAAGGATTAGATACATGTATATAGTCTTTCAGTTAGAAGCAGCCCTTTGAGGGCAAACATAATGATGATGTGACCCAGGACAAAATTGAGGTTGACACCCCCGCCATAGAACATGGCTTTACACTACTTCAAGAGACTTCTACAGATGTTTTCAGACTTTTTAATTATTCGTGTTGAGAATTTAATTATTTAGCATGAGAACTATTGTGGGCGGCACAGTGGTGCAGTGGTTAATACTGTCGCCTTACAGCAAGAAGGCCTTTCTGTGCAGAGTTTACATGTTCTACCTGTGTCTGCGTGGCTTCTCTTCGGGTACTCCGGCTTCCTCCTATGCAAACTGGGGGTTAAGTTAATTGGTCACTCTAAATTGCCCGTAGGTGTGAATGTGAGTGTGGATGGTTGTTTGTCTCTATATGTGAGCCCTGTGATGAAAATGGATGGATGGATGGATGGAGAACTATTATCTGAATGTCTTATTCTTTTCTTTCTTCTCTATTTTCTTGAATCTCTACTTTGACCTTATGAAGTCACAAGCACACAACACAGAGGAGAAAAAGCTGTAAGATATTTGAGATCAGAGTGTTTAGCGCATGGTTTTCTTTGAATCATCTCAGTATATTTTTTCCAACTGATTGAATGTGCGTGTGTTGATCCAGAGAGTCTGGAAAGGTGGATAAGACGTACACTACCCCAGACACCATCACCACCTGGGAGACAGAGGCGTTCTGTTTGTCCTCGGAGGGTTTTGGCCTGGCTCCTCGCGAAGAGATCACAGTCTTCCAGCCCTTCTTCCTTGAACTCAGCCTGCCTTACTCCATCATCCGCGGGGAGCACTTTGAACTGAAGGCAACCGTCTTCAACTACCTGGAAAAATGCATCATGGTAATGCTTTTACACCATCTAACCGCAACAGCTTGTGATTAAGTGGACGAAGCAAAACTCTGTCATGAATTTCCCAATTATAAGGCGTATATTGTTGTGTCCGTCTGACAGGTGTCTGTGATTGCAGCACAGTCCTCAGATTACACCCTCACCCCTCTTATTGGTAACGAGTACTCCTCCTGCTTGTGTGCCAATCAGCGCCTGACCGTTAGCTGGACTATGGTTCCCTCAGTTTTAGGTGAGGGTCACGCTTTCATGCACACCGACCGGTGTGAACGGAGTCAGCGGGATCGACCCGAGCGGCAAAATAACGTGACGCTTTTGGGATTTGCAGACAAAAGATGTCCGTTAAGTTATGTCTGTTGATCTTCTTTAGGTGATATGAAAGTGTCTGTGACCGCTGAGGCTGTGGCGTCCGACATTTCGTGTAACAATGAGATTGTGTTGGTGCCCGAGAGGGGTCGCATTGATGTGGTCACGCGCACTCTCATAGTAAAGGTGGGTACCATTTAAAAAGAAAGAAAGGTAAAGATGGCAAACAAGTAGAGCCAGCGGAGTAATGGAACTCACAACTTTTGCTTGCCTCCCAGGCCGAGGGTGTTGAAACAACACAGACCTACAACTGGCTGCTCTGCCCTAAAGGTCAGTATGGCTCGCACTAGAGGTGACATATCAGGTATTTCAAAAAAAAGGGGATCAAAGCACTAAACGTTATTTGAAAGTAAAACATTTTCTTCTTACAAGTAATAATTTGATTCTTTGATATTATGCCAGTTGTGTCAAGCTGAATACATTTTATCAGCCTAATAGAAGAACCCTGATGATGTTGCTGTGACATTGCTTGTATTTCCAGTCTGACATTTCCCTTCATCGTCCATTAATGTAATGTAATTAATGTTCCCATATGGAAATGTCACGTATGAAAGATATGTCCCTATTGCCATATACGTTTCATAGAGCGATATATTAATATCACGCATATGAATTCTCCGGATGTATGAAGATAAAAGCTTAGAATACATATGAAATGCCCATAGTACAATGTGTATATATTATATGAATATACATACAGTATATTCCAAATACTTATACATATATTATGAATTTGTAGATGATATACAGTATGTCAGTATATTGACATTGTTTAAATTTCTGATGGGTTTTATAGATAATTTATACATATGTGTCCATATATGTTTTTACGTGCATATATTACATTTCTATTTTCTACATGGGACTGTGTTTCAGAGCTGCTTCCTGCTTGAGGGTTTCTGTCTGTAAGGTCTTTGTTCTCTGTTTCTCTACACAGGGTCAGATTTAGCAGAGGAAGTGGAAATTAAACTCCCAGACAATGTGATTGAGGGATCTGCCCGCGCTTCGGTATCCGTTCTGGGTAAAATAATACATCACAACTAAAATCCAAATAACTAAAATAACTGAGTGAGATTAATTTAGTGTACAAAACGTACTGTAAGCGACGGGCTTCAGTTAAACGATAGTTAAACGTTCGGTCTGAGTGATTCCGTGTTTCTGTGCAGGTGACATTATGGGCCGGTCCCTGCAGCACCTGGACGGGCTGCTGAGGATGCCGTATGGATGTGGTGAGCAGAACATGGCGCTTCTGGCCCCCAACATTTATATCCTCGACTACCTGGAAAACACTAATCAGCTGACCCCAGAAATTGAGGAAAAGGCCATCGGTTACCTGCTCAGCGGTGAGTTTCTAGTGGTTTTATATTGCAGTTAATAATGAATCATTTTCAACCCTCAGATATTTCAAATACACAATCTGTCAGCATCTGGTGCTGAAGATCTGACATTAAATCACCCATAATCTAAGAGGGGGACCTTTGTTGCAGGCTACCAGAGGCAGCTGAACTACCAAAACAGCGATGGGGCTTACACCACGTTTGGATCAGGACCGGGCAACAGTTGGTGAGAACATTTCTGATCGATCATCCACTAAGAATGTATCAATGCAAAGTATCTACCTCAAGAAGAATGCTTAATGTGCATCCCTGATTCCAAAAACATTGTGGGACACTGTGTGCTAATCTTTTCTTTGTTCATGTATGTTCAATTTTTGTTTGTTTGCTGGACATATTGAATGTTTGGTCACCAACTTCATTGGGTTCTGCAAATACTATTGCAGTAGAATATCCCATTAAAGTCCTTTTTTTTTTTTTGTAATCTAAGTTAAACTTTAGTTTCTTCTATATATACTGAGACTTGGCATAACTTATATATATATATATTCATCCCATGATTGTACAAGTGATATAACTACATGGGCTCTGGGAAACAAAGAAACTTAGATTAGACCTTCCATTTACAGTGAGTCACATATATAAGGCACGGTATAGCTGTTTTGGGAGTTCCCTGCCTTTCTATGTACCTACATGGAAAGTCCAAAGCAGGCTGCGAGTCCGTCTTTGCCCCGTCATATATCTACACTAAAAGTACAAAGGCAGGCTAAGCTTATCTTGCTGCCCTTCCACGTGTTTACATGGAAAGTCCAAAATCAACCTGAGCACCTCTCCCTTCCCTTCAACATGCCTGCATGGAAAGTTCAAAATCTACCTGAGTACATCTCCCTGCTGTCCCATGTGCCTTCATGGACCTCTAGGGCTATGGAGCTAAGGAAAAAAATACCCGTTGGGGTATGGAAAAGAGCAGACCTGGCTGACAATAAAAATGACATTAACGAAGTCAGAAACGGCATGAATAGGAGGAGCTGCGGGGGAGGTGGGTAGCGAAGCAACTTGCAGAAGAAGCAGGAAGAAATCTATCATGTTGAATTTCCATCAATCCATCAATTAATCAGAATTTGACATCTCAGGAACAACTGGGCCAAAATGCTTCAAATTCACTCAGACTCATGGATGAATTGATCAGATTTTGGTGGTCAGAGTTCAAACTCGAGGTCACTGGGATTTATTAAGCAAAGTTTTTTAATCACAACCAGAGACATCATACACTAATTCTGACAAACTCTGCTGGTCATACTGATCTTCTGTTCTGCATCTTGAACATGCTGGAGTCCATGTCTAGCTATCTGTCAATACTGTATATTCTATGATTCTGGACAGACAATACATGAGGCTATAATTCTGGTTATTTATATGGTGCACAGCATCCAAACTTTGTTGGACTCAGGGTTATGTCTGAGATACTCCCTATAGATTTATTGTGTCAGTCATTGTCCTACCTTCTTTTAATATCCCCAGGCTGACCGCTTTTGTGCTGAGAACTTTTGCCAAAGCAAAGAAATATATCTACATTGATCCAGCAATAATGCAAAAATCTGAGACTTGGCTGTCGAACAAACAGCGAGAAAATGGTTGTTTTGAAATGGTTGGCAAACTCGTCAATAAGAGAATGAAGGTAAGCTGAAGGCCCTTTTCAGAGTCTGTTTAGAACTGACTGATGGTAATTGTTATTGAAGAAGCTTAGACATGTTAAAGGAGAACTACAGAACTCTGTTATGGAGTTTGGTCGCGAGGACCATTTAGTGAAACATTACCATCATTTGCAATCTGCATTTAAGCAGTACACAAAAGTTTTCTTTTTTCGTAAATGAGGGACTTGTTGTTGCGCTGATGATATAATGTCTGCTTCATGCCGACAGGGTGGCGTGTCTGACGAAGTGACTCTCACTGCTTACATCACTGCTGCCTTTCTGGAGATGAATATATCAGCACAGGTGAGTGGACTTCCTGAGGTGCAAATCATTTTTTTTGAAGTGTAAAACTATGTTTATTTCTTATTTGAAATATCTCACACACTCTTCACACATTAACACAATTCCTGCTAACTGTAGGGATGTTTTTTTTTAGTATTTAATCTCTTTTGAAATGTGGTATTAAATTCTTGGGCTCCTTCCCCTTCCTCCCACTAAGCTACGTTGAAATTCAGCAAGTAGTTTTTGCATAATACTATGAACAACTAACCGTTGGTGGAGGTCATTTTTCATGAATTACTTACGTTGGAAGCATCTTGTAGTGTTATATGTCTCCCAGTACTCACAATAAAAATCATATTTTGATCTCAAAGGTAATTTTTTAGAGTCATTAGATTACAAAAACCGATGAATTACAAACTCACTGTGTCAAGCTGTAGATTGTCAGGGTGCTGCTATGCCCTCACAGTTGCGTTGCGCCTTTTTGTTCCTGCGGCATCATATTTTAGAACAATATTTAACTTTGGTCCATTTTCCATCCTCCCACCGAGTTTCATTGAAATCCACACAGTACTTATGCTTGTGCATAATCCTGCCAACAGTCAAATGACAAACCTCCATAGCAGGTTGTTATAGATGCTAAGATAAACACCTGCAACAATAGTGCAGAAGAGTCATAAAAAAAGACACTCAGCAATGACTGTGACTTTGTTTTGGAGTAGTTTACTTTGGTCTACATTGGTATCAGTGCAGATTCTGTATAGCTCAGGCTGAAATTTTGACTCCTGGCTATGTACTCATGTTTTTAAACTCACTTTTCACTCGCTCACTCACTGTGTTTCTCAAGTGTTTAATGCATTTAAGGTTAGCTGAGTCCATGTTCATTTATTGAATTATTACTTATCGGCTGTAGGATCCAAGGATGAACAAGAGTTTGTCTTGCCTAAGAGCGTCAAGTTACTTCAGAAACACCTACACCACGGCTCTGATGGCATACACCTTCACCCTGGCCGGAGACATGGACAACCACGATATGCATCTAAATCATCTCGACACGTTTGCAATAAACAAAGGTGAGTCATCCACCTAGAGGAACTCAGTCTCCAGTCCTTTGAATGTAGCTCAGCTTGTGCCTGATTTTGGGTTTACAGGAGGTTACCTCTACTGGGATCAGACACCAGAAGAAAAATCAGCCCCTCTGTCTGTGGAAATCAGCGCCTATGTGATTCTGGCCATACTCAGTGCCTCACCTACAGCTGGCGACCTGGGCTACGCAACCCGTATCGTTAGGTGGCTCACAACACAGCAGAACTATTATGGAGGTTTCTCCTCCACACAGGTACGGACTAAGAAGAAAAAAGCGGTATTAATAGACAGTGTTCTCTTCTAGGACAAGTTTGATGAAACGTTAATCAAGATATCTGTGGCTAAGCAGCGGCTTAATACCAAGTGAGCTTTGCAAATGAGCCCTATTGTTATCGTATGTTTCGGATGCAACTGGGATAAACGATATTGTACTTTTTGCCAATTAGAGATGACGATACTGATACGTCTTTATGCGTGCATTTTTTTGCCTCCTAAATGCAGAGAACTTCAACATATTGTTACTATA
>KV751405.1:13071-36728 GCA_001698575.1 Mola mola
TTAGCCCTTCCCAGCTTGATCACCTTGCTGATTTCACCGCCGGCCCTCTACGTGCTTCACTCGATACGATTGCCCCAGTTAAAAAGAAAAGAAAACAAAACCAGTCAAGAGACTAGCTCGGTGGTATAATCTTAATACTCGCAAGTCAAAACAGAATACTCATGAACTTGAAAAGAAATGGCGTTCCACTAAACTGGAAGAGTCACGCCTGGCCTGGCAGGAGAGGCTTAAAGTATACAGGAAGGCCCTTCGCTGAGCAAGAAAAGACTACTATTCAGCGTTGATAGAAGAAAACAAGAATAAGCCCAGGATCCTTTTCAGCACTGTAGCCAGGCTGACTGAGAGCCATCATTCTATTGAACCATGCATTCCTAGAGCCCTCACCTGTAATGATTTTATGAACTTCTTCAATAGTAAAGTTATAATTATGAGAGAAAATATCCTACACACCACAGATTCCAGTTCGGCAACAGGAATTATAGAGGCCGTTATTAGTCCTGATGTGTGTTTGGAAAGCTTCCATCCAATTGACCTTCATGAACAAACGACAACATTATCTTCATCTAAACGTCAACATGTATACTAGACCCCATACCTACTAGGTTGCTCAAAGAAGTTTTACCCTTAATTAGCAATCCACTACTAAATATTATCAATCCATCCCTTGTAACAGGTTATGTGCCCCAGTCTTTAAAGTAGCTGTAATTAAACCGCTCCTAAAAAAAACCTACCCTAGACCCAGAAGTTTTAGCCAACTATAGACCAATATCCAACCTCCCCTTTCTTTCAAAGATTCTAGAGAAAGCAGTAGCGAAACAACTATGTAGCTTTCTTCAGTATAATAGTCTATTTGAAGAGTTTCAGTCAGGTTTTAGAAAGCATCACAGCACAGAAACGGCATTGGTAAAAGTTACAAATGACCTCCTCACTGCATCTGATGCAGGACTTATCTCTATACTAGTCTTATTAGATCTTAGTGCAGCTTTTGACACTATCGATCATCACATCTTACTACAGAGGATGGAACACCAAATTGGCATTAAAGGATCTGCTCTAAGATGGTTTAAGTCCTACCTATCTGATAGATATAATTTTGTTCATGTTAATGATGAATCATCAAGATATGACAAGGTTAGTCATGGAGTCCCACAAGGTTCTGTGCTTGGACCATTACTATTTACTCTATATATGCTTCCTGTAGGTAAAATTATTAGAAAGCACGCCATACATTTTCACTGTTATGCAGATGACACACAACTATACTTATCAATGAAGCCAGATGAAACCCATCAGTTAGCTAATCTACAGTCATGTCTTAAGGACATTAAAAACTGGATGTTTCATAACTTTTTAATGTTAAACTCTGACAAAACTGAAGTCATTAAACAGATTTCAAGGACGGCCTTCTTTCACCTCCGTAACATTGCTAAAATCCGGCACATCCTGTCTCAACAAGATGCAGAAAAACTAGTTCACGCGTGTGTTACTTTCAGGTTACCCTAATAAAATTTTAAAAACTCTTCAGTTAATCCAAAATGCAGCAGCGCGTGAACTGACTAGAACTAATATCAACGACCATATTTCCCCCATACTGGCTTCTCTGCACTGGCTCCCAGTTAAATTCAGAATAGAATTTAAAATCCTTGTCTTCACCTACAAAGCTATTCATTGTCAGTCACCATCTTATCTTAAAGAGCTCATAGTACCCTATCGCCCACCCAGAACCTTACGCGCTCAGGATGCAGGGTTATTGGTGATCCCAAGAATCTCCAAAAGTAGAATGGGAGGTAAAGCTTTCATCTGTCAAGCTCCTCTCCTGTGGAACTATCTTCCAGTCTTGGTACGGGAGGCAGACACACTCTCTGGTTTTAAGAGTAGGCTTAGAACCTTTGTTTTTGATATAGCTTATAGTTAGGGCTGGCCTATCTAGCCCTTAGTTATGCTGCTATAGGCGTAGGTTGCTGGGGGAACACTCCATGATGCACTGAGCTCTCCTCTCTCCCCCTTCTGACTCAGACTCCTTCTCTGCTCCTCTATATGTCCATATCCTCACATTAATTTACTTCTTCCCTGGACTCGTTGTGCTTTATCATCCTACAGGTTTTTCTAGGTTGTGAGATAATGTGTAAATTGTGATTTTGGGCTATACAAAAATAAATCATTTTGAATTAAATTTATGGAATTATTTAAAGAGACCCAACAAATCCCTCCATGAGCAAGCACTTGGCGACAGTGGCAAGGAAAAACTTCCTTTAAGAGGCAGAAACCTTGGGCACAACCAGGCTTGGGGGGGGGCGGCCATATAAAAATATGGCAGCAGATTTTATTAAACCTAAAGTAAACAGAAGAGGAGCTAAAAACAAAAACTTAACTGAAATCAAAACCACCACAAATTCAAATTTAAATAATACCGCAATTAAATGTGGATTGTTGAATATTCGATCACTATCATCCAAATCTCTGCTAGTCAATGATCTGATAACTGATCATCTCACTGATTTATTTTGTATCACTGAAACTTGGCAGCAGCAGGATGACTATGTCAGTATAAATGAATCTACACCCCCCCACTCATGTTAATTTTCACATTCCTCGTACCATAGGTCGAGGAAGAGGGGTGGCTGCGATATTTCAGTACAGATTATTAATCAACCCTAGAACAAAATCTGGCCATAGGTCTTTCGAAAGCCTCACTCTTTCTCACTCAAACTGGAAAGTTGAAAAAACAGTTCTGCTAGTTACAGTATATCGTCCACCTGGTCCGTACTCAGAGTTCCTATCAGAGTTTTCTGAGTTTCTATCAGAGTTAGTACTCAGTACAGATAAAATCATTATAATGGGCGATTTCAATACTCATGTAGATGTAGAAATTGACAGCTTTAGTTCTGCATTTCTTTCATTATTAGACTCAATTAATTGGCTTTTCCCAGCATGTGAATGAACCCACACACTGCTTCAATCATATCCTTGATCTTGTTTTAACATATGGCATATAAATTGACAAGTTAAAAAAATTTCCTCAAAACCCTCTTCTGTCTGTCCATTACCTCATTACATTTGAGTTTACGTTAATTGACTGCACGGCATCTGGGAATAAATTTGGCTATAGAAGATGTTTATCTGAAAATGCTGTGGCAAAATTTAAAGAGAACATTCTGTCATCATTTGCAACAAAGCCATGTCTAAATTCAATTGACTGTAATTTGTTTTAAACAGTTTTCATTTGCAATCCTTTATAAAAATGTCATTTGCAGCCCTTTATAAAACTGAAAAATTAGGTCACCCTCAAACAAAGCTCTGCCTTTACGTTACCGATTGATAATCATAATCTATTATCTCCACCTCAGAGTTAGAAATCAACATGTTGACATCAGAACTACAACAAACAAACTGAGCAGCTCTACTCACATGTGGGTTTAAAAAGTTTAATAAAGTGCGTTTTTACTGCTTTTACACGTGAAATCTCTTCACAAAACTCATTTAAAAGTACCACATTTTCTTTTAAACGGAGTTCGGGACGGCGCCTGCGGCGTTGGCCTCATTCAACCTTTCACCGGCTAGCGTTAGCCATGCTAAACTAGCACACGGCCCTAACGCTAGCTAAATGCTAGCTAACAGTTAGCCGCGACGGGTCGGAGAAACGGGAGAGCTAGCCGCGCTAATGTAGCCTCAGGCTAAACAGGAAGCTCCTGGGCTGCCACGCGCCGTCGGCGAATCGATAATATTGAGAAGCACTTACCTAATATTTGCTCTTCATAAGACGTGTAAAAGATGCGGGCCGACAGGATCCATCGGCGACAGGAAGGAGCAGGAGGAAACCGGAAGTATGACGCCCCAAGCTCTGATTGGTCAAACACAAACGCACGCAGGCACGCACACGCAAACTCGTTGTGGAAAGTAAACGAATATTTACTCAAATACTACACCCGAGTACAACTATGAGGTATTTTCATTTCCAAGTACCTATTCTTATATCACTTTTTAGTATTTTTATCTTTATAAATATATTGATATTTCACCGATTGTCAGAGGCTAATATTTTACGAACTCAATCATTTGAAAACTTTGATTTTCTCACGGCGCGAGATCAATTACACGGCACTGATATGTTCACCATATTAAATTGATATTACTGTTAAATATTTCTGTGCTGTTTGATACACAGAGGAGCCGAGCCCGAAGGGCACCATTAATGGAGTTCACCTGTTGTCAGAAACACCTCCAATAACACTGTTGATGGAAAAATAACCCTAGTTCTGTGAGGAGGGGTTCACAAGCTATAACCAGCTGATTAACTACGTACATCATTAAAGCCACCTTTAGCTGCTGTTTTACGTAAAAAATTTAATACATGACTTTTACATGTAACAATGTTTTAGTGATTCTCTTTTGCCTGATGTTGAGTCAAACTTTAGTCAAAACTGGTTCTTTTCTTCTTAAATTATGAACGTTAGGTCGGGGGAAAATATTTTGATTTCTTTATTAAACCATTAAAACACTCAACAAATATCAAAATTCACATACTGGAGGCACAGATGTTCAATTCAGTGCTGGGCACCGTTGTCCAAAGTAAAGAAATAAAAAAAAAAAAATATAACAATTGCACGTCCACAGATGAAAGAAATGAAGATAAGAAATAAAACGGACACATGGGGAATGAGCGGGAACATCTTTTTTGAATATTCTTGCTTTTTTGGGTCGCTAACGCAAAAACCCCGTAATCAGTAGTCAAACATAAATTACAGAGAATAACCGACAAGGAAAGTTCTAAAGAGTTCATATTTATTACCAACAAAACCGGAAACCAAAAAGCAAACTGACAACAATTGTTGTGTGTTTTTGCGTTTGTGTTACGGACGGAGATTTTTTCTAGAACTGAATTTAAAAAAAAAAGAAAAAAACAAAACATTTTCACAATGTCGGGTGAATGTGTGGGAAAAAATGCGATTTATTGCATTTTAATGAGTGACGATGACCCGACACCATGGCCTGAAAACTGTGAGTACATGTATTTTTTGTGCATGTATGTATATGATAATTAGAGAAAATAAAGCCGCGCTGCTCCAGGAGTTATTCCAGCTGTGAAAGCACGATAGCACTGTTTTCTAATCTCTGCTCTCCGTCACCGAACCCTCACATACCGAGTGACTCCATTCATGGACCTAAATACAATTGAAAGATGTTCTTCCACCACTTATCGTAAAACAAAACAAAATATGACTTGGTCTACCTGTGAAAAACTGCAGTAGTTTTACCATGAATGTGGTAAAATGTACCTTTGATGTCGTTCCTGACCTGTTCATACACATTTTGTTTACATTGGGTACAGTAAGTATCCAGAGAATGTGGAGTGCACGTATTGGCTGGCATAGAGTCCCCCGGCCTGGTCGGACGGCAGCTGGATATGGACGGCGTCCCCTTGTCTCAGCGGCAGGACGGCGCTCCCTGACGCCTGGTCCAGCATGCCCTTTTTGTATTCGTCGTACGTGTACATGACTGGCTCATCGTTCTTCATCAGCGCCACCCACACGTTCGCTCCTTTGCAGTGGACGTGGTACGCAAAGTAGTAGACTCCCGGTACGCTGCAGGTGAAGATGCCACTCTGCGGGTTGTAGTCCTGGTTGCCGTTGTGAATCAGCTTGTCGAAGACGACGGGAGAGCCGATGGGAGGGAACGGATTCGTGAGCTTAGTGGTGAACGCCGGCATCTCCGGGCCGTTTCCGCCAACGTTGCCCCCGTTCTTTGACATCGTGAAGCCTTGTGTTTGGCCATTGTACTGGCCGCTCACGGGGAGGATCTGTCCGAGGTCTGGAGATGAAGCAGGTAGTCCTGGAGGGCCCGGGGGCCCAGGTGATCCTGGCTGTCCCGGGAGTCCGGCAGGGCCACTTTGGCCAGGGTTACCTTGGGGACCAATGGGACCAGGAAGTCCTGGCTTTCCTTCACCAGGATAGCCAGGTTTACCGGGAGGGCCGGTTTCGCCTTTATGCCCTGGCAACCCAGGTGGTCCAATTGGTCCTCCTGGTCCTGCAAGCCCCGGAATACCCTGCGGTCCCTGATGACCTCTCTCTCCTGGTCGTCCTCCCTCTCCTCTAGGACCAGGTAGTCCTAAACCACCAGGGTTACCAGGTAAACCCCTACTACCAGGTTCTCCTTTGGAGCCTAAGGGCCCTTGAAAACCCCTTGGTCCTGGTTCCCCATCCACTCCTGATAATCCTGGTTGTCCTGGAAGACCAGGAGGCCCTAATTCACCCTTCATTCCTGGATATCCTTTTGGTCCCATAAAGCCATCCTCTCCTTTTTGTCCTGGGAATCCAATAATTCCAGGAGGTCCTATTGGACCTGGTAAGCCGGGCATCCCATTAGGTCCAGTAGGACCAATGACCCCAGGAAAACCTCCGTGACCTTTATCACCCTTTAGGCCTGGAGGTCCAGGTAGACCAGCATGTCCTTTGTGACCCTTAGGGCCTGGAAATCCTGGTTTACCGTAACCTGGCATGCCGGGACCCCCTGGTAAACCTTGAGGGCCTGGCTCTCCTTTCCCACCAGAGAACCCCGGTTGCCCTTTGAAACCATCTTTTCCTGGTTTCCCGATTCCTGGTAAGCCTGGTGGTCCTGGTTGGCCTCTTTCACCAGGTGGCCCTGCTGGCCCTGGCTCTCCAGAAGGACCAGGCTTTCCTGGTATCCCTGGCTGACCTGGGAGACCATTCAGGCCAGGTTTACCGACCCCAGGGATACCCACGTTTCCAGGTGGACCTGATGGTCCGCTAAGCCCTTTTAAACCTGGCAAACCAGGTAATCCAATGCCTTTGTCCCCCTTAAAGCCTGGGGGACCAGGTGGTCCAGGTAGACCTTTTTGGCCAGGCTCCCCTCGATTTCCTGGCTGTCCAGGTAGCCCCAGACCACCTAGTTTTGAAATCCCTGGAAGTCCAGGAGGACCTGGAAGCCCCTGAGGCCCAGGAAGTCCAGTTGGTCCTTCACCACCACCAGGACCAAGGTCACCTTTATGTCCAGGTAATCCTGGTCCTCCCGGTTTTCCTGGCAACCCTGGCATGCCAGGTTTTCCAATGCCTGGGTAGCCTTGAGGACCAGAAGGCCCTGGCTTTCCTGGCAACCCTGGCAATCCTTGGCCCGGTAGCCCAGGGGGGCCCTGTGGTCCAGGCGGGCCTAGTGATCCAGGTGGTCCTGGGGGGCCTTGAACTCCTTGTGGTCTCTCTCTGAGAACTTCTGCAACAGGACCAGGGTGAGCTGGACCTTTGGCCCCTCTAGGGAAGGTCTGTCCTGCAAGCAAGAGGGGTCGAAAAATGTCAAAATTCAGATCATTGATCACAGATTGATCCCAGTGATCAATCTGTGATCAATGATCCAAATTCTGACCTGATGTCCATTTATTTGTGTCTCCAATGGAGTTCAAAGCTGTCGCTAACATTTAAGAAAATGTAAAACTTATAAAAGCACTAATATTTGCTAAAGAATTAAAGAGCTTTTGAGGTAAAATTGAGAATGCCAAAAAAATGTAACTATAGTGCCCCCAACAGTTCATTAATGGTAGTACATCAGAAAAAACGGCAACCCTTCAGTTTATCCTTATTGTGAAGTTATTTTTGAGCGTTGATGTGCATATATATGTAAACTACTCACCCTTGCTCTCCATCAGCGGCCTCTCTTTGCCCATTTGTAAGGGCAGCTGGGGAAGCTCCTTCAGGATCGGCATGTCGTTCCCCACGAACTGCTGCTGAGGGAAGCCATCATTGTACTGGGGCAGGGGCTGGTGCTGCTGGGGCGCCTGATTTTGTCCGTAATACGCCCCCCCGTGAGCGAGGTGCAGCAGCGCGATGAGCCGACAGAGGGCGCCGAGGGCTGCGGCCGCCATGTTCTGTCGGTGGGGGGGGGAAGGACACTCATCAACGTGGGTCATTTTCCTCATAAAGCTTTGTGACTTTACGTTGGTTTGTCATTTCATTTCACGTAAACACGGTGTCGACGTTTGCTTTAGTGACCAATAGTTCTCTGAAGTTCTCTCTCAGTAATGATACAAATTAAATTAAAGTTTGATTTTTTTTTTTGTCTCTGGTAACCAATTAAACAGGCAGTTACCAGTTTTCATGTTTGCCTTGTTTCTAACAGTTCTCAAAATATTTGAGTAAATGTAACTGAAGCTTTTGTACACTATACTAATATCCTGATATAGTTACATTTTAATTTACTAGTATTTCTTTTTCATTATTTATTTGTTGTGTGGTATTTTTTTTTTAATTCATTTATTTAGTTATGTATTTATTTCTTTTTGTCATGTCTGATATGTCTTACTCTTCTTTTTTTTTGTGAGGTGTTGTGCTTTATATGGAGGTCCAAAACTGCCAAAATTAAAAAAATAAGTAAAGAAATAAACAAATAAATATGTTAAAAGCACCAAATATTGTACTGAAATTTCTGTAGAAATTAATTTATTGTTAAAATGTGTCTTTTCTCTGTACATTCCTAAATACTTTATATAGCTTATTTCTCATTTCTGTACATTTAACTGCCAAATCAAAAATAAATGAAGAAATAAATGCCTTAGTAAATAAATTGATTTGCCATTAAATGCACCAAAAATTGTGTTTAAAATAAATGTAGGCATTAACTCATTTACTTTTGATTCTTGGCAGTATTGGTTTGAGAAACACACACCATGAAAATGTCAAAAGATCCAAAACAAAAGTGACAGAAATAAAATTTCCACACGACTGAAAGTGAATCAAATGAGTTTAAATGATGAAAACAAAGAGAAACAACTGGAGCTGATCAAATTGTGACATTTCTACTAAAAATGCAGATACGGCTTCATCTTCTCGTACGTAGATTCACTCATGACTGCATTTTAGACATCTAAATATCCACAATCAAACAGTTGAATGACAATAATTGGGAATGTGAGGGCAGATCGGGTTGTGCAGGTTTGTGGCCTTCAGAATTGCTTCACATTTGCTTTTATTCTTATTTATTTCCATAGTCTGATATGATTTTCCCTTTTTTGGTACCAAAACTGTCAAAATCAAAAATAAATGACTCAGTGATTAAATTAATATGCTATTAAATCCACCAAAAATTCAATTTGAAAATATTTGAAAGTAATTAATAATTTAAAAACAATTGATCAAAGTTACAATCCTTGACAAATGTTTTATATCTATTCATACATGAATTAATATATATTCCAGAGGACTGAAATTGTCAAATAGAAGTTTTATAAAAAGAAATAAAAAGAAAAAAGCTATTAGATGCACCAAAAGTTTTATTTAAAACAAAAGTAGGCATTCATTTAGTTTTGATTTTTGGCAGTGTTGGTCCTCCAGAAACCAAAAAGTGATATTGATATTTCTGTGAATATGATTAAAACAACCAAACTGAGTTCAAGGCTGATTTGACCTTTCATATAAATTTGCTAAAAAATCTTTTGATCTTGAAAATGCTTCATACAAATTTTAAATTCAGCCAATAGCGTTTCAGTATTTCCTGAAAACAACTGAAGAAGTTGGGGGAGTTATATTCAAAAACACACACCAAACATTAAATTAAGAAAGTAAAAATAAAAACATACAATGGCCAGAGATCCCAAAGGGATTTTGTAAAGATGTTATTTCTGTCTTATATTTATTTATTTATAATCTTTTTGAAGCCACTTCCGACCAAGCGCGCTCATGTTTTACGCCGAGGGCCACAGTTTTTAAGATGTGTTTTTTTAAGATGTTCAATGTGAAAATGGTAGAAATAAAATAATTTCAAATCACTTTTTTTAGGTTATTTTTTAAATATTTTAACCAGCTTCTTCGGTTGTTGATCTGATGAGTAGATAATGACCGAGTCAAATTTGGTGGAACTGTTCCTTTAGACAACATTTATATCATATAGTAAGATGACAATATTTACTTATCTTTTTTTTCTTCTCAAAACTCAAAATAAGTATGAATTTACTCTTTCAGTTCTCCGTTAAAACCTCCCTGCTGTAGTTTGCTTCTTCTCATGACAACACAAATCCCATAAATCCAGGTTTTTTAAGCCGGATTTGTACTGATGAGTTCTAAACGCTTGTAGCTTCCTGTGACGTCTCTGTTTCCTGTCTCTTTCCGTGTTCGAGCAGGTCGGCAGCGGCGCGTCAGGTGTCGGCAGGGGGTTAGGCGGTGACCTTTCACACAGGCCTGGTGTTTGTGACACGGAGCTGGCGTCTCCACCTGGAGCACATGTTTGCTCCAGAGACACACCCCTTCAGCCTGGGAACGCCGGGACCGGAGCAGGAAAAAGACATGTGACAGGAGGATGAAAAAAAGAGGAACGTTGCAGCCGGTGGAGGAGCCAAAATTTCCTTAAAGTTATTTTATTTATATAACTTTCCCTTTAAAGCAAAAACTATGGAGGACCGACACTGCCAAAAATCAAAAACAAATAAATCAATGCCTACATTTATTTTTGATGCGTTTTTAAAATTGTTATTTTAACTCTATCTTTGTAACCTTGCAATCAATTTTCCTATTTTTATATGTTTATTTTTCTATTTTGGCAGTTTTCGGTCCTCCGTAGAGGACATAGAGGACCAAAGCTGCCCAAATAAAAAAACAAACAAAGAAATAAATGGCTGAATAAAGACATAATATGGCACGAAATGCACCAAAAATTGTATTAATTTTAACGTAGAAATTAAATAGTTGATAAAATGGGGCTATTTTTTCTATATTTACATTCCTTCATATTTCTCTTACGTGATTCTCTCTTCAATATAACTGCACATATAGTGTATACTTATACACAGATGTTATAGACATATACATAAATTCACTATCCCTATAAGAAAACATAGTACACGAGTTCCAGCGAAAGTTACTGTAGCACTAATTGTGTCATTTGTGACAATAATAATAACAACAATAATAATAATTAATAGATATAATGAACTGTATGAATAGAATATAGAGACGTATATGTCTATATAAAATATCGTACTAATATTAAAAACTTATGTAGATATTTGGAATGTTCATAAGCTAATCTTACTGGGCATTTCATATATGTGATATTAATGTATGGCCCTATATGTGACATATATATCATGTATCACGTTTACTTGTACTAAAAGAAGTAAAAAATTAGATAGTAAAGTAAAATGAAAAGATAAACTGACAGATCGAGTCACACGTGAAGTGACATCGTCAATTTTAACGTAGAAATTAAATAGTTGATAAAATGGGGCTATTTTTTCTATATTTACATTCCTTCATATTTCTCTTACGTGATTCTCTCTTCAATATAACTGCACATATAGTGTATACTTATACACAGATGTTATAGACATATACATAAATTCACTATCCCTATAAGAAAACATAGTACACGAGTTCCAGCGAAAGTTACTGTAGCACTAATTGTGTCATTTGTGACAATAATAATAACAACAATAATAATAATTAATAGATATAATGAACTGTATGAATAGAATATAGAGACGTATATGTCTATATAAAATATCGTACTAATATTAAAAACTTATGTAGATATTTGGAATGAACAATTTCAATTTTCGCCTCCAAAAAACATGTTAGCTTCAAAATATACTGAAATAAATATAAATATACTATCGTACGCCACCTGCAGTTAGTGCCACCTCCCGAGACTCCACAATAAAAGCACACACACTGATTGAGTGTAACTTTGTAGGAGCTCTCTCAAGTGGTAAGCGGAGGTATTACAAGCAGAACAGTATTTAAGTTTCTTTAACTTTACGGGTTTGGCTATTTTTATTTTAATCTATAAAACTGTCACTTTTTTTGTCGATTATATCTTGTTGCATTAGAATAAATCTGCAGAGTAACTGGTCACATCACGTCATTGTAAAAAGTACAATTTACCTCTAAATTCTCACCACTGGGAACAAGACGGACAGATTAGAGAGAAAACACCTCCAAAAGTTCCGGATTCAGATTCTTTGGACGGATGAAACCAGGATGAACTCGTCTGAGAATGATGGGAAGGAAAGGAACAGCTGATGATCCAAAGCGCCACGTCACGTGTCAAACATGCTGGAGGAGATGTTATGGGATGGACAATGGAACGGCCTCACTGCCACTTACTGATGATGTGAGCATCAGGATGAATTCTGAGGTGTATAGGGCTATAACTCCCTAAAGCAGCTGTTCAGTTACTGAAAGACCCAAAAACCACGTCGGTCACATCTTAATTGAGGTGGTGCACAGTGGCAAGATAATTACAAACTTAAATGTATGTTTAGGATTTGATATGTGTTGATAATTGTAATTTAAAAAAAAAAAAAATGATTTGATTATGTTTCATTAGAATTTCATATTCAACAAAATTTGTCTCACTCAAACAAACCTCACTGGCTGAGGCAACAAAATGTCTTCACTGTGTATATAACCCTAACTTAACCCTAACTTAACCTAACCCTAATTTAACTTAATCTAACCTAACCCTAAACCTAAACTAACCCTAACCTACCTCCAACTGTTTCTGTTGATATTTATTAACAAAAATACCTGTTGCGACACTAAAATCAACATGGACCAAATTCTATTAACCAAATTACCAAATCCTGAGCCGCGAGCGAGGACGCGGAGCACTTTGACCGCGAGTCAAACCACAAACTGTCCAAACACTCACGGAGCACAATTTCATTTTGGCTCCGGCGAAGCGTTTGTGCTTAAACGTTTCCATTGGAACTTTATGCCAGACTGCCTCCTTCAAGTGAAAACAAATCTGCTATGTATTCCAGCGTAGCTACCAATCAGTGAGCAGAACGCATCATCAGCCATCTTTGGTTTTTCACTCCGTCTGATGGGAAACCACCGCCGGAACCGTGTGTGGACCGCAGACTGGAGCTGGGAAAGGTACTGAATTCTGACAACACAAGGCCGCCTAGCTCAGTTTAGCTTTAAGTTTCCTTTTTGGCAAACGTTGAAAATCCCAACAACTGAATCATCCAGTTCTGTTTTTCCCTCACGCAGACCGGAGCGACGTTGTTTGGAGTCCAGTGGTGCCCGATCCCAGATTTAACATGAGATTTAAGCTCCGGCAAAACCATAAACTCTCGATGAAAAGGTGGGGGGCGTTTTTTTGTTTAACAGATTGAACAAAATGTAGACTTGGAAGCTTGAACCAGCAGCTGCTTAGCGTAGCTTAGCTTAGCATGAAAAAATAATAATAGAAAGATGGGAATAAGAACAATGAACGCTATGGCTGGTTTATTTGGTTCTGGACAGAAAACAAATTTTTACTCAAGCCTTTAAAAAAATACTTTTAATGCATTCATATAAACAAGTAGTTTTCGGAGTTTTGTTGCTAAAACTGAACCAAAATGGCAAAATTGCTGTCAAGATAAGACAATGCAGGTCACATAATGTGTTAAATGTTCTTAAGTGGGGGCTAAATTTGCTTGTGTTGCCCTGATGTTTGAAAAACACTGTAAAAGCGCCCTCTTAACAGCTCTTCCAGAGGAAAAGTTGTGGTAAAGTTCCCTCTAGAGTGTCCATCTTGTGGACATTTGGAGAAAGTGCCCTTACACTTGGTGCCCTTTTGTTTTTTGCCCCTGACCCTCAAACATCCTAGGTCCGCCCCTGCCAATGTTTGGTGAAGGCAATACAGCTTTATAAAGTAAAATGTTGAACAGCATGTTTAGCATTAGCATAGCATTGGTAGCAAGCTAGGTGCACATTCACCACTGTTCAGACGTCTAATATACAGTAGATTTTGAACATACCTAAGTCTTAATGCTAACTTCCTGTGCTCTGACTGTTTGGTGAATGTAATACAGACACATAGTGAAAAGTTGAACAGCATATTTAGCTAACATTCAGAGCATGCATGCATTGAGCTTCACATGCAGCACTGGGGCACAGGAAGTTAGCATAACAGTTAGCTAACTGATTAATTTAATACAGTTCTCTAGGGGGAAAAGTTCAATAGTTAGCTAGCACTGGTAGCATGCTAGCTGTCCAAAAGTGTAATAGATTTTGGACATACAGGCTGCACCAGGGTAGAAGTAGCATAAAAGTTGGCTAAAACTGCTTGGTGCCTAACAGCATATTTAGCTAGCTTTCGTAGATGCTAGTTGTACATGCATAGATATCCATATTATATGCGACACATAATGAGGGCACTGGGGCTAAGGAAGTTAGCATAAAGAAGTAAGCTAACTGGTGAACAACATGGTTGGCCAGCGTTCATGGCACGCTAAGTTAATGAGATATGATTATTTGTCCTGCGTTTGACTCAGTAGTGCTCCATGTGCATGTAAAAACAAACAATTAGCATGTCTGCAATGTTTGTGGTGGTTACTGGGAATGTACCAACATAAATAAGGACACAAAACAACACTGGAAGTGATGATATTTAGATGGCGCTACATTACATTTTTTTGACATGGCCTCCCGCTGGGTGTTCTCCACAACTCAATAACAAACAGATTCATTTTCCAAAGAACTTTCTTGTCCCTCCACACCCCCCACTCTTTCATCTTGTTTCTGACCTCTGACCCTGGAGTGGACGCTGGCTCCTCTGAGCCTTTTTGTCAAAAAGTCTCGTCGACCACAGCTAGCGCCGCTGGCTGACGACCCCTTGTGGCTTCTATCGCCTCCATCTTGGCTCTGAAAATAATCACATTTCCATTGCTACGGCTCTGTGTTCACCCTCCTGACCAGTTCCAGATGGGGTACTCGGTAAACAAACCATGAGGAACGCAGCCACGACATTGCTTACAGATGCAGGTGCCAGTCTTAATTGCTTGTGGTCGCGTCTGGCTTGCGCGTTTTAAACAGACCAAAGAGCGTCTCTCTCTAACAACGGGTGCGGCTAACAGAACAAACCGCCACGGTCCGTCACGGAACAGCCAACAGGGCATGTTGTTGATTCACAGTAAGAGAATTCTTCCAAAATTCCTTCCTCAAAAATCTCATCTACCTCTTTTACATGACTGTGTGCATTTCACATGGACCGTTATACTGTTAGGATTAGCATCGGCTCTACATGTACAGCAAACTTGCCAAAAATGACATCGTTGAATTGCCGAAGACATCTGTTTTACAGGAAAATTACCATACTTTGTAGCTAGCAAACATTAGCTTGACAGCTAATATGATGGTTGACTAAATAGTTGCCACAAGTAAATTATCTCATTGAGAAGCTACGTAGCATAATTAAGAGAAAAAGACCATGTTTGTTGTGTTGCTTAATTTATTTTCACAATTATGTGTTTTCTGGATGATAATTATTCATGTTTTTATGACTTTTTTTTCTTTGTCCAATTAAATATGCCTTTATATTTCTCCAGTTATCAAATAAATGACCTAGATCAAGGAATATACATTAAAAAAAGTTATGAAGGAAAATTAATACAATCTTTGATTAAAGTTTTTCTGATTTTAGTATAAAGTGAAATGCAACTTTTGCTTTGTATCTGTAAACATGACTATGACTAAAATCTCAATGTACGTACTGCTTTTAAATTCAACCCACCAAACTGAGCCAAGAACAACAAACCAGACAGCTGATCACCTGAGCTACAGCAAACAAACATTTCCATGGACATAAACCATCCCAACACTTTTAACAGTACTTGTGAAATGATGTTAAAGACTTGTGACTATTCTGTCAGCGCAGTGAGAACAGTTTCACGCAGGAAGGAGCTCAGCCCTCCTGAAAGTCTCCTGGACGACCATTGCCTATTTGGAACTCTTTCAAAAGAAAAATGCCACCAAATCACCGCTTCAAGAGAACCAAACAGATGTAACGGAACAAGGGTCAATGGGGGAGATCCAGCATTTCGTATCGCAAATACCCCTTTTCGCTCGTTGTTGTGGGGAACTGACGATTCTGTTGACCAATCGACCCCCTGTGATGGCATGATAACTCCGGTTGGTTCCCCAAGCGAAAGGTGAAGAAAGTGAGCGGTACGGCTCGTTATTCAAGGGAAACATCCACGACTTTGACGATGGAAAAGCAAAAAAAAAAAAACGTACCTTCCTGTACCCAACTGAAAGAAACCATACTGCTCACTGGAAACGGGCCCTTCGAGTACAGATATGAGAACTCGCAGCAAGATACTGCTCATTTCATACCTCGGATGAAGAGGTTTCCACCTGTTTGTTGGCAGGATTGCTCAAGGGCAATGAGGAAGGAGGAAGAGTCTATTTAATTTGGGCGTGGATTCAGAAATCCAAATAAAGGGGGCGGAAATTATTGACCCGGAGCCGTTTTCCTTCAGGCCTCTGGGAGCAGGTTATTACTCTCACCTCTGTCGTTGGCGTACAATTCCCCCCCCCCACAGCTCGGGGAAGGTACCTTTCTTCACACCTGCTCCATCTCAGACCCATTTTGAAGGTAATGGGAGGAAACGTCCATTATCCCCCTGGTGGTGTTTGACATAACTGCACCTGAAGCCCCAGTTCAGTTTTTGACATAAGTTGAGCAGAACTTGTGATTCTCCATGACAGTTTCCGTCTCCTGCAGCAGGAAGGAAACACTTTTTGGACTTTTTCTAGCTGGCCCTCTTTATTTGGACTGGCTCTGGTCGGGACGC
Organism: Mola mola; assembly: GCA_001698575.1. Taxonomy (NCBI): domain Eukaryota; kingdom Metazoa; phylum Chordata; class Actinopteri; order Tetraodontiformes; family Molidae; genus Mola; species Mola mola. The sequence continues at coordinate 29,633 of KV751405.1, forward strand.
GGCTTTAGTAGACAATTATTTTTGCAGGCAACGATGCTGTTTGGCCAATAATCCGATATGATCTCTTACACTAAAACCACAGACTCCACCGGGGGATATCTGCAGTCTGCAGCTGCACAAATAGATGCCATGTCCTGTGGAAAGTGAAGAAGAGCTCACACGGTGCAACCTGTCAGAAGAACGCTCGAAAATAAAGTGCCTTTTGCTCTCCAACGCTCTCTCGTTCTTCTACATGCACCTCATGATTTCATAGCAAGACTAAAGTCTGTTTCCATCGCACCTTGCCAAGCATAAACTCCTCTTTTTCTTTGAAAATTCCTAACATTTCCACTTAATCCGTGCAAATTTTAAATGATTGATTTCCCCTCTAAACGTCACATGGTTTCACTTAAAAAAGAGGACTGAGGCCCAGAAAAAGGTGGAAATGATTCCCTGCCTCACAACAAGATCAGATGAAAGTCGGAAAACAGGGCTTTTTTCTTCTCTTCTTTTGGGCCCCGTTGACCGTCAATAAAAGGCAATGCTTTAAAGGAGAACTTGGAATGAGCCTTGTTTTTTTTGCGGCCAAAATGGTACAAACAACAAGTTTGGTTTTTGGCATTTAATCCAGCGTGAAGTTTGGTCGTCAGTAAGGTTCAACTTGATGAAGCTGTACGACGCAAGTCAAAAGGTCGGAAATAAATAGCTTTTTGGTCCCGGACACTTTTGACTAGCTAACATTCATTGTGTAGCCTTGTTGAGCTAAACCGTCCAACTGAACCCGTGTTTATGTGTTTGTTGCTGACGGTTTAAACCTTTCGTGATGTTTCCCACTGAGCCGTTTTCTTAATTATTCATATATAGATACATACAGGCTGAATTCACACCAATATTTGATGAGGTCTTCTTGGGTTCATTCTTAATCGTCCCAACAAGTTTTGTTGACATCCATCCAGGAGTTTTTTGTGCACAAAACAAACAAAAAAAACAAGCAAATGGGTGGAAACATGAGATCCATGGTGGACAAAATAAAGAGTTATTCTGACGTCATTATTTATTGCTGAGATTTAGATAAGAGGATTGTTAGGGGATGGTTAACCTAGCTTAGCATAAAGTCTAGCTCTGTCCAAAGGTATCAAAATTCTGTACAAGCCCCTTTAAAATCTCTTCTTTCTTCCTTGGTCAATTCCTCATCCTGCCACCAAGTTTGGTTGAAATCAATCCAGCAGTTTTTGCAAAATCTTGCTAACAAAGTAACCAACCGACCAACAGGTGGAAGCACAATAATCAAGCCAGCTTAGCATAAAGACAAGAAACAGAGGGATTCAGCTCATCAACTTAATCTTATTTTTTAAAATGAAGCTTTTGGGGTTTCCACCTAAAAACGTTAGCATAGCCTAGCTTAAGTAGAACGACACTTAGCTAGCATAAAGCGCGTCACTCCGCCACTTTATCCATGTCCGCACCAAAATCGAATCCCACCAAGTTTAACAGAAATCCATCCAGTAGTTTTTGTGTAATCCTGCTAAACTGACCAGCCACCAAACGGCTGAAGAGTCGACGTCTTCAATTTAATCGGTTCCGTGAACATTTACGTACCCGTTGATTTGTCATTGAGCCAATTTAGCCTTGACCTTGAGTCCGGATCATGAACAATAACTTGAAAACCATAAAACATCCAAACACACCTGCTCTCACAAACAGGGTCCAGTTTAACAGAAAAGAAAAAAGGCCCAAACTTTCCACCTCTGAGTCGTTTGACGGGACGCCTGAAGCTGAATCCCGCGTGAGGACAACGTTCCGCCAGCTACAGTCGGACTTCTGTGACAGGAGGGGGATTGTTTTATTCTTTTTTCCCTTCGCTATCTGCGTCAAACACTAATCCAGAAAGTCACAGACTGGTCCAGGGGTGCTGCATCCTTACCGTGTGGAGGAGCCGCAGAGCTTTGAGGAGTCTGGGCAGTGGCCCCGGAGATGGTTTGGCTTTTATGTGCAGGTGGGCGGAGTCGAGCCATGAGGGAGGGGCCACATGCTTGCTGGATTCATTAGAGGCGGGATCGATCAGCAGAGGGGGCGGGCTCTTGTGTTTGATTTGGAGCTCTCGGCGCATTCTTCACATGCAGAAAGATTTAGGGACAGGCTTCCAGTCTGGTTTTGACTGAGGTGGGGATCTTGGCCCGAGGAGTGGAGGTGGGGGGTTGTGACTCCTGCAGCAAACAATCCAGGGACAAAATCTTTTAAAGGTTTTCTTTGAGAATTTGTGCATTAAAAAACAGAAATGAGACAAAAGACAAAGAGGCCACAACCACACAGGTAGTCTGAAGCACTGGTGGACCCAGGGGTGGTGCGGGGGGCTATTGCCCTCCTCATAGTCCACAGAAATGCAGCAAAATTGTCCTCTTGGATGTCTTTTCCGGAGTTAAAATGCCCTCAAATATCTTCTGCCACTGCTCTGCAGCACAGTGCTACTTTGAGCTACATGCTAACACCAGCAATCAGCCATGCTAGCACCTGTGTGAGGCGGAGCATTTGTAGTTAACTGTTCACCATTTTGAGACAAAACAATGCCTTCCATGGTTTGCCAATTTCAGTTTTGTGACAATCGGCCATGTGCCACTAAAATTTTTTTTTTTTTTAGTTAGCATGACAGTGCTAAGTTATTTAAGTAAGTCTAGCTAAGGAATCGACTGCACATGTACAGAACGCATCCTCTGAGCTCCAGTGTTCAAACATTTCCTGTTTATACATCCAGTCAGAGTATGCCAGTTTAGCTTGTTAGCATGCTACCATTAGCATTTAGCACCAACTCCAGCTGCTGATTTGCATTGCACATGTAAAACAGTTTCTGACCTGCTGGTGGTGTGAGAGGACAAAAGGGGCGTTGCTAGCTTGGCTAAAAATGCTAGCTCAAGCTAACATTTTCGTTGCGCCCAGCAATGTCCGGGTGGCCTTGATTTAGCGTAAATACCATAATAGGCTAAATGTTTGCGGTTGGAAACAGATGATGGCAAAAAGTGGCATCACAAACACAAAGTTTAACCTAAACGTTGACTCCTCCTCGGATCTGAGGGTGTAAAACGCTCAAAAGACGTCCCCCATGTGGAGGAACTGGGCAGCTGCTTCACATTTGAGGAATTCCTCTTCGTGTTTTTGTCCGAGTTGCTCCTCACTGAACATGTCCTCCACCCCCCCTTCCTGCATGAGCTGCTTAGAAAGAAAACACGATGGTTTTACTGACGTGCTGCTGAAAATCGCCACCGTTGTTTCAGTTGTGACCTCACTTCCTGGTCGGCTCAATGGAGACAGACACTTGATTTTGACCCGCTGCCTTTTCCTCAAGCCTCCAATTTTTTTCACCGTCATCATTTTCAGCTTTATTAAATCCAGACCTGCAGTTTCTTCCCAGAATGTTGCAGCATGGAAACACTGACCTCATACCTGTCTGCGAGCACACTTCCTGGTCATGTCCTTGTTGACCCAGGACTGCGATCACAAGCCTGAGCTCTCAACGGTAGCTCTTAATGCTCCCAGTTTCCTGTTCCCTCAATCAGCCTGTAGTCATGGCAACGGGTATTGAAACACATTGCACACATTGCAAAACATTTCTGTAAAAAAGTGATTAATCTTTCAGTAATTGTGGCAACGTGTTTTAGTTACAAGATTGGTACGATCCATCAACATGCCTCCGAAATGGCTCATAATCGGCTACAAAATGACTTCCATACGGCCGGCTGACACTTGGCACATGCCGTCGCCATTGATAGCCAATATTTTACGGCCGCCATGACGGATTTTGTCACCCAAAAACAACAAATCACAGAAAAAGCTAACATAGGCAACCGGTGTTTGTCAGATAGCGTTGGCTAATTAGCATTGAAACGCCAGCTGAAGCTAATAGAAATGACAGGAGAATGCTGTACTTTAGCCTGAGTCACATGAGCCACTTCGCTTAGAGCAATAACACGTCCAAAAGGGAATTTAGAATGGAAATCAGCAGCTATCATGCTAGCAGAGCTGTTTTCGTGAGGCACAGCATTGTCTTGAGCTAAATGCTAATATCTGCATACCACCACTCTCATTGTGACAATGCTAACAAGCTGGTGTATCAGCTGACATTTTCAATTATCACTAGCAGCTAAAGCTAATAGAAATGAATTTTTTTTTTGTTTTGGGCTGAATGATAATATTTGCATACAAACACGCTCAGTGCTAACATGCTGGTCAGCTAAATTTTTGCCCAATTTGCTCAAATTAGCATTGGCTTAAGGTAACAGAATTTACATAAGTGGAAAAGAATTATTGTGATCTACAAAGGAGAATATATTTGTGAGCAATGCTAGCAGAGTTGCTAGCAGTGCTTTGAGCTAAATGGTTACAGCTGCATGTAACTAAACTCAACTATTGTTTGTTTTACAAGAATTTGACCCAATTTTTCACCAGATTACAGTTAATCCTGAATCCACATCCAACAGATGTTGAGATGCTGCCAATTTGAGACGTTTTCCACAAAGGCACAAAACTCATGTTCATAACATTGATCTGCAAGGAATTTGTTTGTGTTTTTGGCCAAAACTACGTGTTTCTGCTTGGCGAACAGCCCCAGAAAGGCTGAAAATGCAGACGTTCCTGCGGCGCTCCTGCTATTTAGCGGTTAACTGCTTGAGAAAGGAGTCAGGAAATAACTGTGAAGGGGAGAAGAGAAAAATGTTAAAGCTTTATGTCTGTCGGACTGTGGTTAAAGATTTGGGCCCAGGCTTTTTCATGAGATCATGGGTGAAGTGTGGGAATTCAAGGAGACCTGTTTCACAGGCGTTCAGAAAATTTGGTTTGGTTGAAAAAATAAAGAATAAAAAAAAAAAAGATGTGATCACTTACTTTACAGCAGTTTGACCGTGTTTACCTGCTCAGCGACAACGTCTATGTGCCGATTGGTGCTTTCGCACGCAAACTGTGTTGTTATTGTAGTAGCTAACAATGCTAACAACCAGCTGTGTTTCCTACTTGTTAAGAGCGCATAACGGAAACGTAGGTCAACTTGGGAAAGACATTCCCGGCTTCGACATCCGAGGCTAACGGAATGCAACATTTCTTCCTACGATAGTCGGCTCTGGATGCTAGCTCTGAATCTAGCGTACCGTCGGGTCCTTCCTCCATCGTGGAGGCCCTAAACGCAGATGAACCCCGAAGCCCTGCGAGACATTCATGAGCTTGCGCTTGATTTGCTGCCAAATCAAGCTTTTGTCGTTTTGGCTTCTGAATTTGATGTCTTTGAACTTACATACCATTTGTAAATGGCTGACAGAGTGAACTCCTAGCTGTTTTTTCTTGTTTTTCGGACACACCGACGCAGGTACTGACGAGGCGACGCCGTTTGAAGGAGAAATACGAGCTAAATCCAGTTCAGGCTACGAGTGGAAGAAGGCTAACAGCGCTACTCTGACGAAGTGGAACCGTGTGTCCGTTCCCAGTCACAGCACTGGCAATTTGAGCCCATCAGTCAACGCCGCTCGGCCGGAATTGTTCCGTCTGGCTGTTAATCCGTCGGCCTCTGCGTCTCTCAGAGAGATTGGCGGCGGGACGGCGAGATGGACTTCATCCCTCCGTTAAAGCATGCGGCCTGGCATGACCTTTTTCAAAGAAAATCATTTAGCCGTCTCGCGTACCCGCCCAGCTCGCTGGCAGACCCGAGAGACGGATGGCAATGGAGGGATATCAGACAGCTTCGTTGGCTGGAAGGTCCTGATGGCTGCCAGTGGCTCTGTGCGTGGCTGCACCAGTGCTTTCAATTTAATGCTCGTGTAAATACCGACTGTAATGTGAACTCCGGGAGAAAACTTTTATTTTGGAGGTGAAACGTTGCAGTTTTGCCAATGATGTCAGAGCAGCAAAAGCACATTTTTACCAGTAACGTTAACGGCGGCAGCCTGGTCTGACTAAATTGTTCTTTTTGGCTTTTTAATTTAAGCTTTTTTTCATATAAGTTCAGGTGTGAAAGTCAGGTGACACAGTAAATAGAATTCCACCCAGGAGAACAGGTTTGTTGAGGAGTTGGGCCAATTGTGAAGAAATATTTGATTTAAGGTGTTCTGACTTTTTTCCTCACATTCTTGACTTTAAAATCTGAATTTTGATTATCTTCTCAAATTTCTGACTCTTATTCTCCCTATAAATTTGACTGTTTTCCTCACAATTCACGCTTTAAACTTGGAATTCAGATTTTTTTTTTTTTTTTTTTTTTTTTAAATCAGAATTCCAACTTTTATTGATAAGAATTTTGACTTTAAACTCAGTCTCAATTCCAGTTTTCTTAAAAAAAAAAACAAAAAACAACTTTTGAAAACTGAGAACAAAGAGGAAAGTCAGAATTCAAATAAATCTTTAAAATGTGGCTTGAATCTTCTTCTGTTATATCCATAAAGTCGATATTTTTACTTTAACTGTGTGAAATGATTCTTCACAGACGAAGTTTCACTTCACAGTGAATCAACATGTAAAGAAAACAGCTCATTCAATTTATTTAGTTTTGTAATCAAAATGCTCCCTATGACAATAAATCTAAAGATAGAGAAAACAATTATCAGCTTTTAAAGAGTGTTTTTGAGAACATGTAGAATTCTCAAAAACACTCTGAAGAACATCAAATGAAACAATTTCTAAGTGTGACCTCGTCTTTATGTAATATTTAGTGTTTATGACTCAAATTCAATCTGGGCTCATCATTTAAAAAAAAAAAAAAAAAAAAAAATGTTATTTCTCTCTGTTAACATTTGACATGTTGCCTTTGTGCTACTTTCACTTTAAACTGTGGTCGAATAGTCCGACTTGAGCAGAATGTGATGGAAAAAGGTTCTGTGGAAGCTTTTGGACAGAATAATGAACCTTCACAAAAACACCAAACCTGTGTTTTAAGAAACGTTAATGACAGAGGTGGTCAAATATTACCGTTAGCATCTCACGTGCCGCGCTGGAACGGCTCGTACAAGCGGCCGAAACGCCGTCTATCGTTTTGTCGTCGCACGTTTTCGTTTCGGTCAAGTCGGGGCAAAATACGGAGCGAAAACCGAGAGCGGTTTCACGTGACGTGGGAGGAAAAGGATCGTTAGCTGCTGACCGCCGT
>KV751405.1:36852-64970 GCA_001698575.1 Mola mola
AGGGAGGTCCAACTGGTGTCATTTTGTAGCCGACAGCACCGGCTACAGACAAGTAACTATGGGGCTTTAAACCTCAAAGGTGAAGGTGCAAAACGAACTGACCCTGATTTTTTTGACTGAGGTAGCCGCTTTAGTTGGCTAATTATTTGAATATTGCGACGTTTTAGCTGTTTCGAATGGTTGCATTTCATCCGTCTGCTGCTGTCAGGATGGGCGCCAGATCTGTGGAATACCCCGGCGTTTGATGGCGGGAGAGTGAATTATTTTTAGGTGGATCCCAGCTTTTGAAGAGCTGCTGATTCATCGTCTGTGCATCTGGTCAGAGTCTGGCCAGACACGCGAGCTCGGCGCTCCGGCTCTCTGCTCGCCTTTTTTACCCAAAAGAAAAACCTTAACAACATAAAATAAAATAGTAAACAAAAGAATATTAAAGTATTAAAAAATATATTAAAATGACAATGATAAATGATAATTTAAGTTTGCATTTTGAGCTGAATTTCTTGTACGGAAGATTATTACTATCGTTGTTATTATCGTTATGGCTGTTTATTGCTAACAGCTGTAGTAACAGTGGTTTTCATTATTATTCTTGCTATTATCATTTATCATGCGTAGCATTAGCATCGCTAACACGGCTCTGACAGTCGAGATGGTGTTTTGAGGTCGAGCTGGATGTCGACAGGCGAATGACCGGCTGCGCCATCTTCCGACTTTTAAACTAGTCTACTACACGCTGCACAGTGGCAAGTTCTTACATTGGCGTAATTAAGCCACACGTGTTTGAACCAGACAGATTCCCAGCAGGAAGAGGAAGAGCTACTTGCACAAGGTCGACCAACGAGTTGACCAACGTTAAGCCCCGCCCCCACAAGTCATCAGGATTTTATCCTTCGGGGGCTGTCAGAATTCATCGTGCGAGCTGAAATAAGTACTCGCAGTGGGTAACATGGTGCTCAACTTAATTTTTGACATGTTGTTCACAGATTTCCCATCAATCCTTCCCATTATTTTCACGGAAATTTGACACAAACACTCACTTGGACTCAAAGATTGACTGTGTAGATTTTGGCTGTTTGATGGGGTCAAAGGTCACTGTTAACTGTTTAAAAATTACATGTTCATGTCACATTCAACAGATTCAAATGACTGTGAGCCAAACTGACTCTTAAAATCAGCAGACTTGGGGACAAAAATGGGATTTTTAAGCACCACAGGTCGGAGGAAAAACACAGCAGGCCTCCACTTTGAGCCGTGTAACGAGAGTGTATGAACAAACTTCACATTAGGTGTTCGTAGTCACACCTGAGAGGTCCTATTAGTCTTTCCCTCTTATTCATTGGCCTGGAAAGTTCCACAGGAGGCGTCTGGACACTTTGTTTTTCTCCTGCGAAGCTGCTCGGCTCGAGGTTAAATCACGGCCGAGGAAGCAGACAAAGGGCCAAAACTGAGACTCTCTGAGCTGTCGGGACTAATCAAGGGTTCATTTTCTCCCACACGACGGATCCGTTTTCTTCCACGCAGACAGAATACTCTTCCGCGGCTAATTTGCAGCGAACATCACAGTCTGCAGGTGTTTTCATCCTCGAGTCTCTGTTGAGCGCAGTGAGCGTGATGTTGAGCAGAAATGCTGAATTCCTCCCTGCCCGTTTTATTTCTCCGCTTGGCAAAATATTATGGCACGACGCTTCAGAAACGGGCTCATTTCCGTCCGCTCGACGAGCACAGACGCCGACTTGGCTTCTGACGCACTGGGCCTTTTTTAGAAGATGCAGGCAGGAAAAGGGTGGGAGTCGGCCGCAGCAGACAGAGCAAACAATTCCCAGCATTCCTCCGAGCAGCAGAGCAGAATGGCCCCAAGACGGCGAGCGACGGCCGCGGCCGCGTGGCGGCTTCAGTTTGAGGCCGTTTAAGGTTTTGTAGCATGAGCTCATTGTTTCTGTGCGTCTCAGAACCGACGACCGTGTTTAACTTTGGGCCTCGTCGAGTCTATAAGCTTTTATTTTCTAGTGCTTGTACGTCCCCGAAAGCTCCGTTCGGCTCTGAAAAAATGGCGTATTTGGTTCCAAATATTGTCGGAAAGTTTTGGTGCGTTTTTTTGTTTCACTTGTGCGTCCTGATGTCTTTGCTTGAAACATTTTTCTCTCCTGTTTGTATCAGGCTCAGTCTTCTCAATAAGTGTTGAGTGTTTTAAACAAAAGACATCCTCAATCACAGACAGGAAACTCTCTTGTTTATGTTTGAATCAAGTACAGCGAAAAACACAGACGTGTTTCAGTTCTGCCAGGTAAATTATGGGATGGCCTGAGTCATGTTTTGACGTTGTTTAGCTCTCAGCCGAGTTGAAAAAATGCCGTAATAGAACTTTAATGTGTGTGCGTGTATATGTATAAACTGCTAATGCTGCTATAAATACGCTTTTGTGTTGTCGTTGGGATTGTTTATTTTCTAAATTATTGTGGGAACGTTAATGGAAGAAAAGCTAAAATGAGACTGAAACAGTCAGTAAAACATCAGAATACCTTCTTTCACACATGATGCTACTTTTGGTGGAATGATATGAGATTTTGGGGTGGTGGTTCTTGGTCTTTGTGGGAGGAAGAGGATAAATATCCAGTTTTGAGAGGAAACAAACAAACGGGGACATTTTGTTGACCTCTCTGGCAACCAGGTCCCGTTTTACTCCTGAAGTCATAATCACGGCAGCTGTAAGAGGTCACCTACAGTAAGTGTGAATATTCAGTAAGTTCATTCATTCAGTGCTGTAAACTGGGCTGCAACCGCAAATGTTAACCAACTGGAAACAGGAAAATGCACGTTTACGTGTGCTTCCTTCCACCAATGTTAGCCAGCAGAGGGCAAACTTTCCAAACAGAGCATAAGTCATTTTACCACAGAAGATGAAATTAAAGAGTGCAACTAACTTAACGGAGAGAAACTTGGATGACGACAACGAGTTCTGCCTTCCCCGAGGTGACAAAGCTAAGCTAATATTAGCCTCTGCTCTGGTACTTGGGTAGCGTTTACGTCACGTTTCCTTAACGAAATCCTTTATTCGCTTCATCTGTCTCCATTGCACGTTTGTATTAGCCTTTTATCGATGCGCCAACTTTTCCACTTCGCTCAAGCGTAAAAACTTTAATGCGATATTTCGTAATTTTCTAACCCATTCATTTTTTTTAAGCGCAAATTGAACATCTTTATTTCAGCGTTCTTCCATGTGTGGGAGCAAGACGGAGTCGAACAGAGACGGAACGATAACAAGAACCAAGCCAGACCAGAAAAAGGAAAGTAGTAAGACTACTGTTGGTCTTCGCAGCGGGTCCGTGACTCCTCGGACTGAGCACGCTCTCTCTTTGTTGTAATTGGCTCGACCTGGTCACACGCAGAGACGTTACACAGCTAGGAAAACGTTGCTGATGGAGGTCTGCAGAAGTTTACTTACTCTAACACCGGAGACTTCCTGTCCTCAAATGATGTCAGCCAGAACCCAAAACAACCCTTCAGTTTCAGAAAATAGAATCGAGATTAAAAATGGGACGACAACAAGCTGCTACCTGACGTGTTCAGAAATTCTGTGCCAATATTTTCTGATAGATTTACTTAAAGCTATAAGACAAGTCATTACAGTCTAGGAACTACCGAAACACAACAACGCAACATCAAGACTAACACAACGAGGCATATTTTGACAATCTGTCCTCTTCGATGGGGTACTCGATGAGACAAACATGGTGTAATTTGTCTGGTACGGTTCGATGTAGAACCTGCCCGTGAGGGGTCACACCGAGTGTGTTACATGAGATTCAGCAGGTACAACAACTAACCGAACACAGGTTGTGGCGTGGGCTTATGGATAGTATATTTCTCACGAGTTGCTCCGGCCTATGGTGGACCTCATCGTGCTCGTCAGAGTACAGTATCTGACTCACTCACGGGGCATCCGTGGCTCGCTGGGCAGAGCAGTTCACCCCCTGATCGCGGGTTCGGTGGGCCGATCGCAGAACGCTGCGGCCAGCGTGAACCTCAAATTGCCATCGGTGTGTGAGCCCCTTTCTGTAATAAAGCACTTGGAGAAGCCAAGAGAACAAGAGAAACTGGCATTTTTAAAACAAGTGGATCTTAAGAACGTCTCCGAGTGACCGTTGCCCTCAATGGCGTACACGTGCATATGGACAGTAGGGCGATGCCCCTACCTATATTTAAGAGTTATATTCCAGCAAAGTTGCCTATAGTGCAGTACTGTGGGGAAGAACGGCTTAGCGGTAGTACTGCTGATTGTGGCTCTAGCACTGTTTGAGAGTGAAGTTGCCTTAATATAGGAATGTCCTTGGAATGTGGCAGTCTCGGCAACTCACCTCGGTCTTCCCAATGACCTTAGTTTAATGATATTAATTACAATTTTGCATCATGGCAATTACGGTTACCATTTTGTAACATATACAGCCTGGTTGTATGCATCCTCTCTTTGAGTTTTGCGGACAGGGTAAGAGATACACGGGGGGAGGGGTGACCCTGGCCACGTGACAACAAACATGCGTCTTTTCGTCACCCTGGTTGTTCTGTTGGCACTGGTTTTCCTCATCAGTTCTCTCTTAAACTGATTCACCGTGTTGAATTGAAGTCGGTCAATCGAGAAGCATCACTTCAGGGAGGAAGAGGTTATGATGGCAAACACCAAACTGGTTTCATCTGAATTTCACCTTAACATTCCAAACATGCTTCTGGATGATTGGCCTGATGAGTTCCTTCAACCTAATACTTCAGCTTCCTGAAACAAAGGTGCGTTTCTTTCCAGTCTTTACATTCTCTGCTGGATTTCACACACTGAGTCTGTTTTTGGCCCGCTGCTGCTGTTCTTTAGATCCATCAGGTACGGCTTTCTGCTCTCCCCTGTGTGTTCAGTCACTTTACATAGAGATCATGTGGTTGACACCGCTTGAATGATTTAAACAAAGCTTCCTGCGGTCCTCTTCGTTGATTCAATAACGGCAACATCCCCTCGGGAAGTTTCGGATATTAGCCTGACTGGCCGGAGATTCGGCCTCGTTAGACTTGGCGGGGAGTCTCGTACATGCGTCCCTGGCCTCACCTCGTCCTTCGCGGTCACTAACATACGTACACGGAGCTTTCCTTGGCGGCAGACTGCCGGCTGTCTTGCTTCGGGGTCCAAGCTCAATACAGAGCTGTTACTTGGGGACGGTTCGTGGTTCCTTTATTTCATGAATCACGCTTGAATCTATTTAGTAAGATTTAAAGTTTGTCTCATCAGGAGAACTCTGGGTGCATATTTTGTAAATGGAAAACGTTAAGTAAACTCCCAATAACACTCAGCTACAAGGCCAAAGACACGAACAATGAATATGTGGTCAATGTCCCACAACTCTTCGGGCCAGGATCCAGGCTGTCTGCTTGGACTCCTTCGTAAACAGGATCTCATTTCTGAAACCGATGCGTTTTGAAGTTAATGTTGCCAAGCCTCCGCACCGAAACACAGTTCAAGGTTCCAAGTTTGGCAGAGGCGCAGAGCCACAGAGAAGGAAACAGAAACATTGTAAGAAAGCTGACCGAAAAAATAAAAAGGGTGTCGGACTCTCAAAGCCAAAGCTAAACCCTAAAAGTTTAAACACGATGCTCAAGGAGAAGTAAGCTGACTTTGTTGATGTTAGACTATTAAACTAACAGCAAATGGATCCATGATTCGTGTGCTTGTTTTACTTTGGTCTTGGCCGTGACATTTTGCTTAACCATCCGACAAATATCTCAATCAGGGATGTGTATGTGCGTAGTTGTAAGGGGAGAAAAGAAAATCCCTTGTTCGATGGTGGGGATTAGAGCGGGACTAAAGACTCCCGGATTGCGGGAAAAGGGCCTGGATCGGGAGCGGAGGTGGAAGAACATAAAAGAACTTCAGCTGTTTGGGTACCTGTTGCTCAGACAGCAGCCGTTTATAGAGAACATCCTGAAAAAACCGATGGAGGAGTTTGGCTGTCAGCTCTAACTTAATTTGTAACCCAAGAAGGTGCCTCGAAACATTCCGACGCTCAGCACGGTTTTTCCCCGCTTGAGCCCCGCAGACAGCAAGCGAGGGTTTGTTTTTCCACCTCGGCTCAGATCGATTGATAGGGATGTAAAATTAACAGCGTTACAGCATCCAAATTGCTGCCCGTCTGTCCAAGAATCACTTGAGGCGGGACGGTCTCCATCCAGCACTCGTGACGCATGTCCAACAGCGACAGTAAAAGAGGGAAAGTCGGTTTGGAAATAAGCAGTTTTACCAGCATGAATCCATGATTAGGTTTTTCATGACTAACCTACAGAAAAAACATCTACTCGCACGTCTGAAACATTTCTACCTTAACATGATTTTTCCCCACATTAAAAGGTTTTACACAATAGGTGCATCTACATGGAGCCTAAAAGTCCAGTTAACTTTGGTGTAAAAGAATCAAAATGCTCAATAAAAACACTGCATTCAGACCTAGAAAGCACTTAGAGTGTGCAAACCTCCACCAAAGCAACTATACTTCCTGAAACATTCCCTCCTTTTGAATATAATTTTCTGTGGTGACCTTTATCTTTGAGCTTTCAAGATCAGATTATGTGTTTTCTACCAGATTGTGGTATTAATTTTTTGTTTTGGGCATTCCTAAATGTGATATTTTTGTTTATGTCATTTGGTGCAGAAAAGGTGACGAGTGACACATGAACTGCAGATCCTGCCGGTTCTGGCTGTGTGATGGAGCCTACATCTCTGCGTGTCAATTCCTTCCAGTGTCTCAGTGACCTTTGACCTAGTTCATCATCTGTAGCCAGTGAACGTCGGCCACAAAATGACACCAGTTGGATTTCTTGATGTCAGTTCTTTCTGACCTTTGGCCACCAACGTCTATTCAGCTGTCAGTTGGACCAAGATTCCCCTTTAATGGAATGTCCTCTATAAATTTTTTAGTTTTCCTAGAAAGAAACACATGAATAAGTCCTGGCAAAAGCATCACCTCCTCTGTGGAGGTAATAAAAAAGGTCCAAACTGAATGAAATTTCAATCAGTGGCAAAGGGGAACAATAAAACTCTTCATGGATCAATCAAAGAAAAATTGTACAATATGAACAGTGGAACGGATCCCTTCCTGGCTGCGCTCGGCGTGGAAACGTACGACTCTCAAACGACGGCGGCTTCCAGCTGAGCGAGTCCTCAGCAGAAAACTTGTTTTTAATGCAAACTGTCATACAAACGAGTCCACGGCAAAACAAAAGTGGACTCTCCCCCACTAACCCATTTTATGAAATATTCCTCCTACGAATCTCAAAGAAATTCGAAAAACACAGCAAAGATTTAATTTAAAATCTTATTTTGACTTTATTGTACAGTAATTGTAGATTCTTAAAATACACAAACATACATCCCATATCAAAAACAACATTTCGGTGACAGTGGCACAGCTATGCTAGCATGCTAAAATGCTCATATTGACAATTCAAGTGTTTAGAGGGTATAATGTTCGCTTTTGCTAGCATTTACTTAGCACAACCGCACATGAGATTGACAAGAATCGTGTTACACCAAAGTGCCAAATTACATTTTGACAAAGTTGTTGCTAGTTGTTGAGGCATTTCTGTCCAAAACGGATGATGCGACGATGGCCGAGAACTACCTTGTGTAACCAGGACAGTCCCACAGGTTCACTTCCTGCTGGCGATCCTCTTGGATCTCCTCGGACCAGCGTTCGGCGCCTCCTCTCCAGCATCAGCGACTTTCTGTCTGCCGCGCAAAGACACTTCCCTTGTTTTCGCTTCGCTTTGACTTCTCGGTTGCGATGCTGCTCGTGCGGCGGCTTTTCTTTGCCCTCTCACAGCTCGTTTAGAATCTTGTGGATTTGATTGGTTCTCCTCGACCTTCTTCTGCTGCCCTCTGGCGGCTTTAGCCGATTTCGACTTTGGTTTTGTTGATGGTTCACTTGTGTCCTTATTTGCACGATCGCCTTTATCGTCAGCTCTACTCTTTGTTTCAGTTGTCGTGTCAGATTTTGCCACCTTTTTTCTCTCCTTCCCTCGATGTTTCACTTTGCTTTTAGCTTCTTGAAGCCCCTCCTTTTCTGCTTTAATTTCTGGTGCGTTTTGGTTGTTGGTTTGCATTTCAAGAGCCTTAAACGCTTCCTGCAAACCCAAAATTCTTCTTTAGCACTCAACAAAACCGTTAAGTCTTGCTTTGAGCCCCCCGCAAAATTCTCACCTCTTCTTGTGCGAGTTCAGACTTCAGGTAGGACAACTCGCTCATCAACCCCTGAACCTTCAGCTGAAAGCAGATTGATATCGTATGAAACGTCACCAACAGTGAGAATAATCGAGCCGGAGCCTCTATTACCTGCTCGCTAGCAATGTGTTTCTCAAGCTGCTCTCTCTCTTCGGCCTCCTTCTTCCTGTTTTCAGGGGGATTCGAGTTATTTACCTTCGTTCATAAGCTACGCTGATGAAATTAGATCCAGGAAACAGTGGGTGAGCAATCAGCATTGTCAAAGAAGAGGTATGAACCAGAATGAACACATTTGTCCATGTCGCGGAGTGAAACAGCTACCACCAGCTAATTAGCTTAGCACAAAGCTGTCGCTATGTTTATACAGTTTAAATGTGATCAGTGGCAGATAAATGGGGGGTTGTAACCGTTATAACTAAGCTAGGCTAGCTGGCTAGCTGTGTCCAAGTCTGTATCGTTGGCAAAGCTAACTGGTTGGTGGCTTGGAGTCACTTTTTGAGTCTGGAAAGAAACCTACCCTTCAAACAAAATAGCAAAAAGGCCACAACATAAAAAATGCACCGCATGCAGCACAGGTGACACAGATAAGAACCTTCTAAAGGGAAAACCATAAAGTAATGGGCACCCATGTTTTATTGAAATTTAAGTTTATTTCTATTTTAAGATTGTGATGGCATTATTCAGATATTAGCAGCTGACAGACCTGTTGTTAGCCTAGCCTAGCATATTGCTGATTACTGACCTGCCAATTCAAAGAATTCCACAAAAGTGAGCTATCATGGGCATCTCAATAGTTTTCACATTTTAAAGAAGTCTGAGGGACACGAGATGGTGATAAGTTAAGAATTGTAATTTTTAATCATTTTTTTTTGTCAAGTGCCTCAGACTTCTTCAACATCTGACTGATATATGACTCATAACTTTCAGAGCCACAGTTGGTAGCGTTATCCCACGTGTCCACCCGAGAAACATCCATATCTGCTGTCATTTGTGCTATTTACAGTGTTTGTCTCGTTCTTGAGCAGTGCATTGAGCTACCAAGCTAAGTTAAGCTAATAACTCAAAATGCATACATGGGCAAATGCTCCAAATGGGGGCAGCTTACTTGTTTTCCACCATCTGCGCCATTTGGACGAGCTCAGCCATCTTCTTCTTCAGGACTCTGCAGACTCCTTCCTTGGTCAGCATGGCCAGGAGAGACCTGGTGTCCACATCTGTTAAAGGTGCAGACGGCTGGGTTGTTTTGAGGACCGCCGTCGCCCACTCAGTGAGCTCCTCAGGGGTTGGCAGCTGAGAGGAAAACAAGATTCAGGGAAGCTGCACACACCTTGAACATGTTTACGATACAACGGCTGCAGGAACATGCGCTGTTGGACCTCCGCAGACTCTAAATGCCAGAGGAAACGCCTCAAATGGGCCTTTTAATTAATTGTTGCCCTAGAAGAAGCAGAGCTAATGTGACAAAGAGGCCCACCTTCTTGAGCTTAGCGTGCGCTCTCTCCCAGGCAGCACAGGCCATCTCTGCCGCCATCATTTCCTTCCGTAACAACCTCCGCACCTCGTCCAGCTCCCTCTGCCGGCAGATGAGACGCCCTTTAGCATCAGCACGCAGGCATTTTGCTAACAAAAAGGAGAGGCAGAACTCGCCTGTAGCTTCTTGAGAAGCTTCTCCTCCTCCATCTTCTTGATGAAGTCCAAGTCGCTCTGTGTTAGCTGGTAGCCCTTCATCCCTTTCAGCATGGTGTGCTCACCTGGTTTCCATGGCACGCGAGGAGAGAACACAAACAGCCGTCATGCACCTGCCGAATGACACGCCACTTTTTTGTGGTCTTTAGGAGAATATGAAATCAGCAAGGATTAGAATCAAAATAAAACCAACTGCAGAAACCTGTTTTTGTCTCCGGAGCATCAAACGTCCTGTCAAGGCCGCGAGCAGCTTCCTGTTGATAATTCCATTAAAGATGGTAAAGAGGAACCAGTGAAATAAGGCTCAATATCTGCACCTACCTCAGAGTTCTCTCCACTCTCGTTTGGTTCAGCACTATTAAAATCCAGGTGTCTCTTCACATTCGTCAGAGGTGGAGTCCGAGGAAGCTGTCGGCCCGACGGGATGTAATTCCCACCGCCTCCGCCTTCCCGGGTACCATTAACATATCTGACCGACATGGTTGAAGTTTTCTTGGTTTGTTTTTCCTTCTAAAACCAGCCAAACGCTGCAGCTCAGCTCTGCACACTTCTGCAGGCCGACCTGCTCGAGGCAGAGGCGAGTTGGAGAAAAATCAGCATCATTGCGATCACCTGCAGCTCAGGGTTGGACGATTCGTGCTCAGTCCACTAGATGGCGCCAGATCCCTTTAGTTTGGAGGTGGTGAAAGCGCTCAGAATAAACCACAACTGAGGCCAAAGTTACCTTTTGGTTGGCCTCTTTTAACTTATGATGACATGTGACATGACATTATTTTTACATGCCTTTTTTTAAAATGTGCCACAGTTGCAACAAAAATGAAAATATAAACTTTTTTAGTGACTGTAAGAAGAACTTTCATTACAGGAAAATATTTTCTACCTGTGAGTGGTGAGTTTTTATGTATTATTGCATATGTGTGCAACATAAACTTGCAAAAAGACTAAAGATGGAAATTATCCTGAGGCAATATTTACATTTCAATGTTCAATAATGTGCACAAATGTCCATATTATAACTAATTATAAAAACTAATTAATAAAATCACACTATAAACATTAACAGAATTTTATTTGACAGCTGCAACTGCTGTTTGCTATGATACTTACACAAAATATTACAAACTTTGATGATAACGCTTTAAAATAGGGGCACATGAATTAACATTAGTTAATGGAGTAATCAGTCAAAGTACATGTTAATTAACTGTTAGTAAATTAACATGTACTGTTTTAGCTGTGTCTAACCATATTTTTAACATAAGTAAACAAGATGATAAGAATCATTAACAGTTTAATACAATGGAAAAAAAGCATTTGGACAAAGATGGCCACCCAACCCTAATCATAATTAAGCATTTATTAAAATGAATTAACCATTTATTAATGCTCTTTGTGACCTTTATTGTTAAATTGAAAACTTGTATCCCTCAATTACACTTACAAGTGTGGTTTTAATCTATTGACTAATGTATGAATTTGTATCTAAGTTAATACAAGGAGTGTTGGCACATTAATTAACTGTTAGTTAAATGCTTATTAATGCATGAACTAATGTTAATTAATGCACCTTTATTGTGAAGTGTTACTTTATTCCCCCTAAATCAAATACTACTCGTACTAGCAGGGATTTAATTTAAATTTGCTCCACTTTAAATGGCTACAACAGCACATATTAGTTACTGTTTTCACATTGTTCTACTTAACTACAAGATCACTTTATCTTAGCACGGATATGGACTCGTTCACATCGAGGTTACTTTATTCTAATCGCCATCCAAGTTTAGACATTTTTTTTTACTCTGACCACCGGTTCTCTTGTTAAATATTTATGTAGGGCTGCTTCAGCTGCGTAAGACCGACAGGCAGGCCGGCAGGTGGACCCTGGTACAAAATAGCCGCACAGCCAAAGCTGTCTATCTTTAAACGGGTGCTGTCACGCCGCCAGGTCCACATGTTTGTGGAGCTCTGGAGGAGGGTGCTGAGTCGTAAATACCTCTGTTTTTAAACGGCCCGCTCCCATCATGCAGCGGGAACGAGGAAGGAGGAGGAGGTCAAAGAGTGTGTGCGTGTGATAAATTGGTGCTTCATGATACCGGCTTGGCGTCGGCGGGCGGGAAGCATTAGCCTGGTTTTACACTGCGGCTAACAAATCACTCCTCGGTGAAAATCAGAAACGTTACTTTTCCTCATCGCGCTTGCAGCCATGATTCCTCCCTGGTGCTGCTGTCTCGTCCTGACCAATATCCGGCTTTGCAATGAGACGAGAATGTCAAGCAGCTGGTGTCAATTCAACGTTCAGCTTCAGCCTGTAAGGATGAAAAAAAAAAGTGCCTTCTCGTTTTGAGGACACTACATTCATAATCATTAATAAAAAAGCTATATCATTTCTCATAATTCGACTCAATTAGCTGTTGTTAAAACACTTCTCTGTACAGGATTTTTCCTGTGCTAGCTTAGCGGCTATACGCAGCCACCAGAGTCCATTCCAAGTTTTAGATATCTGTCGTTGAAATTGTATACATTAATTTTAATAGGTTATATTTGGCATTAACATGTCCTGTTAACTAGTATACGGTGGGCTGCCATTATTAGCACTCGTACGTTTAGCATGTTCACGATTAGCAAATCCACTCTGCAGTATTTAGACAGTCCTGTATGCTACCAGAGGCTAATATTAGCAACTTAAGACAGGCAATTTTTTAATTAACTAAAAACAAAATATTAATAGTGATTTTGGCTACATATTTACATCTTGCAATACAGCAAACATTGTTTATTTTCTTTGTCATCCGTGCCTTCGACAAGGACCTGAGGCATGCAGCGTTAGCTTTAGCATCAGTATTTCAGAACAAGTGCCTCTTCAATTTTAATAAAAGCATTTTATTCAGACCACATTACAGTATTCAAAGTCAGGTACATTTTGCCCCACGACAACAAAAATAAACTAAATTTCCAGAGTTTTTTGCTTGCTAGAAATGTTAATATGAACCCTGCTGAGATGGGTTAGAATAGAAGGTTTAACCTAACTACAGATAGCACAAAATTAAGTCTCTGGCACGTATAAAGGGACACACAACATAACCCCAAATGACCCAAAATCACTTTTTTATTGCGGGAACACACACACACACACACACACACACTCAAATCCCACTCTCATTGACGTTTAAAAGCCCCTCAGACATCTTTCAGGCCAACCTGGTTCTGAAAGCCTGTAAACACACGCAGTGACACAAAACAAATCCGGACTGGCCATTGTGTCTTTTAAAAGCTCTCTGGTGCCGAGCGAAGTGTCCCAAAAAGGTCGTAACAGCTGCTCGGCCGATAAAGCAGCTCCCCGGTGTGAAGGTACGACACATTGGAGAGTCTGTTGTTCCCCAAGGACTGTCACTGCTAAAACGGCTAAATGTCGTTATCGAGGAAAAGGTTTTAGCTTTGTGTCGCCAAACGATTTACAGCATTTTAATGTGAAGAGCTGGGCCTGGATTCCAAAAAGAAACTTTCCTGTAAAACATCCAACCGAACATCAACGAACCAGGTAAATCCCTCAAAACGTCGTGTCAAGAACCGTTTCCTGGACCACTTAAAACAAAAACAAAAACCGGCCTTTTATTTACCTGTAGAATCTTGGGCGGACAAAAACATGTCTTAATGCAAAACAAAACAGCCAATCAGCGCGAGGAACTACAGGCAGGTGGAATTAAATTCGATGGTAATTAAACTTTAACAGTATAAAGCATCTTTCAAGTCTGCTGACTCCTCAAAACACTTCACAATGTCACATTTGCACACATTCCTCGAGTTTCGAGCCGAAGTTGGTTGAGATGAAAATCGTCTCTCAACACTGCTGATAAAAATTATGATTCTTTATGATATATTTACTTATTGAATTTAACGACTGTCAAGCCGCCATAATGTAGCTTCATTGTCGAGCTCAGAACCTTATAATGAGTCTGATACATGAGTCCAGGGTCTCTTATTGCTCTTTATGACTTCATGTGGTGGATGAACAGAAGCAGGGTCGGGTTTCTGCACGCCTCGGACCAGCCCGGGACTCCCCTCGTTGCTCGACAGTAACGGCTGTTTTATGCTTCAATCGTCGGCCCCGAGCGTCTTTGGCTCTCGAGGCATCCGGGACACCAGCGCCTTTGAAAAGATCGATTTTTGGCACTTCCCCGACCGCAGATTAGCTCTCGTGCTCGCAAGTTTACTTCTCTTTTTAACCACATTAGATGTGGCATTTCACGACACATGCATGTCGTTCCATTGCGTACATAACATACATTTCTGCAGCTGGCGATGACATGAATCAGCACAACGTTGTTCACCAAGATCCAGACCTGCGTTGTCATTTGAGATTGGATTTTGAATTTGGTGTAAATGTCTTCTAGAGTTTTGGCCCAAAAACATGATTTTTGACCTTTGAGTGACCTCGACAATTAACCAAAACTCAATGAGGTCGTAAAACATAACATAAACAAACAAACATAACTTCTCTTAGTGTTAGAAAACAGAAAAACAATGTTTTCTAAACCCACCAAAGTGCTTTTAGCTCCTCCATCCTGGTCACAGTCTGGACTTACAAACTCCATATTGTACAGCCGCCATCCACCCGTCGTGGGTTCTTTACTCTGTCGGGACTCTCGCAAACCCAAATTGTTCAGGTTCTACAGAACATGTACCCCAGCTCATGTGAGGAAGTTTCCTTCAGGTTATTATCTCATCACAAGGATCATTTATATCACCACAGCCCTTAACCCAAACACTTTTCTTTACAGGCTTCCTTCTGTCCTTCTGTTTTTGTGGAAAAAGTCCCTCATTTGAGCCCATGACTGTGGCTCGTTTTCTTTTGTCGAGGCACATTTTTGTGTAGGTGTGCTCCCCATTTTAATAAAGCTGCAGAAAGAAAAGCTGAGTCACTTCCCTCATTCCACCGGTGGCTGAATAACCCATGTTTTTTGAGCATTTCGCATTGTGTTACCCTCTCGTTGGCTCAAATACTGCTGAAATGTTTTAAAGTACAGCACAGTTAGAGTACAGGCCCCAAACTGTTGTACAGACATTCACTTGATGTTCCATGCACCCAAATATCTTCACGATGGACCAATTGTACCCGTAATCTTTAAGGAAAATTCCCAAATGTTTGCTAGTTGTACACCGAAATGTGATATATGTCCATATATGTACATATATATTAAATACCAAGAAATAATTAATTATTTGATATTTAGATATCATCACACGCATACATTTAGAGTGACAACAACAACAACACAAGTTTTTGAAAGGTCTCATTTAAGGCGACACATATATTAACATGTAGGCATTTCAAATATTTTGAATATCTGGAAAAATACAATAAATACTAATAGGACAACTGCCATTTTTCGATGTATCTTAAACAATAGCTGACAAATATGTACATATTTGTCAGATATGTTTTCAGATATATCAGATATATTTTGCCATGTATCACATTCGTATATGCAGAAATAAAGGTTGAATACTTGACCTTATGCAACAATAAACTGAATCTTTTTGTTGTTGTACTCTTGGACAGTTTAAACAAGACATCCCACGTGCAAATATAACATACATACATGAACATATATTGAATGCGCATATATGAAATATATGTACATGAGGCAAAAACATATACTGTATGTACATATATGCATAAAGTACATGTGAAACTTTTTAAATAGAAATGATAGATATGTATGTTTAAAATTAATAGGAAAAAAAAAATCACTTTTTTAAGTATGTTGTTTTGATAAACTTGCATATATGTTTTAGACATATAACACCAACATATACTGCATGGACATATACAAATTTTACAATATGTACTATCATATTGTCATATTTGTTATCAAATTCAACAATATGTATATCCAGAGGATGAATATTTATTATATTAATATTTCGCCCTATATGTAACATACAGTATTATTGGGACATAAATGTCGTATATTACATTTCCTCACAGGATTTGAAGCTGTCATCGTTGTCTGACAGAAAATATGACCATATGATTACAATATATAGTAAAATCTACCACAATCTTTGTTGGAAAATTTCTGGTTAAATGTAACCTTCACCGACCCGTCGCGTCAGAATTTGACCAACTGAGGAAACAGCTCATCAATGATCCGCCTCAAGTTCTCCTCGCCAAATGATTACGACCCAAAACCAGACAGAATCCCTAATTAGGCCTAAGTTAGCG
Organism: Mola mola; assembly: GCA_001698575.1. Classification (NCBI taxonomy): domain Eukaryota; kingdom Metazoa; phylum Chordata; class Actinopteri; order Tetraodontiformes; family Molidae; genus Mola; species Mola mola. Next base: position 53,016 of record KV751405.1, read on the forward strand.
AGGAAAAGTGAGCACTGCACACATGTTCAGCCTCTGACTGAACTCATCGCCCTCCAGAGGTCCTACAGTGTCCAGTTCCGTCCCGCGTTCATGAGGTGAAGTTCACCAGAACCTCTTTAACTCGGCCAGAACCCTGAGCTCTGACCTCCAACAGCTTCTGACGGACTTCACATGTAATTGTGCAGCCTTCAGGTTTTCTTTAACGGACTGTTCTGGCGAAAACGACCAGATAATGGGAACTCTGGTGTATATACAAAACTGTATAATAGAGCGATCAGTGGAGTCTTTAATGACCCCCCCAGACACTGTGAGCTGACCACAGATTAATGTCGTGTCCAGCAGACGAACCACCCACGGCTCGATCCTTATCTGGTTACCTCGGTCTGATGTTCTTCTTGTCCAGTAACGACTTCTGAGTAGAAAAACTAATTATTTTACAGCTCAACAAAGCAGAACGGCGGCTCTGATGTCTGTGACTGGAATGTTGGCGACCCCAGTGGCCTCACGGTAGACCAGGAACTAACCCAGAGCGGCAGGCGGCACGAAACCTGTCGGATGACCCCAATCCAAGATTTAAAAAAAAGAGACTTTTGTTCAAGGTGAAGTAAATCAAAGTTATCAAATCTCGTGCCTTCTACAGTTTCTTTCTAGGGAATAAAAGGCAGTAAAATGCCCTCTAAAGCTGGTGCCCTTCAAACCGGTTTTGTTCCAGCCTGTTTCAGGGTTTAAACCGTGAAATTCCATCTCTGAAACTCCGAGATGCCATAAGTGATTTGTTATTGGTGTAAATAAATCAATCATGCCGACAGAATTTTGCTACTGGACGTGTTGCTTTCGCTCCCCAAAGCATCGTGTGTCGTTACCACCCGGTATTAGCTAACAATGCTAGTAGCTGCTTTTCCGACTTCTTACCAACCTAACCCTAACCCGAGCAACGGTCTTCTACTGCAGGAGAAAACACGAAGTACATGTGGGCCCATGAAGAAAGTCTACAGTCCATTGTGCGACTTTCCTGCGTTTCGTTTGTCGCGCTCTTTATTTGCTTCGTCTGCGGTAAAGAAACCATTTCTCCATGACCTAACATGTCCTAACAGTCACATGGATGGAAAAACACATAATGGCTCATTTCCTTTTCTGATTTTTGGAAAGTTAGAGCTTATTTGGGGGATAATTTCAGTCTCATTTGCTGTACCTCTTAATGGAAGCTCAGCTAATATGTCTGATTCTGCCGCATCGATTTTGCTCAGATGCGTCTGAACATGTGACATACAAGATTTTTGCCGACGTGCGCAAACAGTTAGGCATTTTTCTTACCAAAAAGCTGAAAAAATATCTGAATTCCTGTCTCAGCACTGGCCCCCCACCCCCCTCTGCTTTCCCAGGGACAGACGGACATCCAGGGGCTCAGTCTTCTGTCGAGGACCATATGGTCCCGGCCCGGCGCCCACGTCCCTGTTTGTGTGCTGCAGAGGCTCAAGGTGTCAGGTTTAAATATAACTGCACCGGGGCTGATATCTGCATGGCAGGTCGCCTCCACCCCCTCGCTCTCTCTCACACACACACACAGAAGCCAGCCATCATCATCACACACACACACACAGAGCGACTCCCTCTCCGTCTGCCTGCCAGGACTCTCCCTCCTCTCACACCAGCCGGCCTGCAGCGGCGTCGGGACTCAGGCTGAAGGCACTGCGGTAAGGTAAGGCTGAACGGAGGAGCGAGTCCTCGTGTCATTCACATAGCAGCCGCCGCCTTCCGGAAGCTGCTTAACACTGTCAATGTGCCGAATACTCAATAATGCATGTCAGCCAGTCTTCCTGGATAAGGTTCTGGATTCCTCGCTCGCAGGCCAATTTGAGTGGATTTACAGTGAACGGGATATAATCTGGAAGGTTCCTGTTAATTCGACGGAGATTAGAGGCTATAGGAGGTCACAGGAACGTCTGCCGATCGTCATTCAATCTAATTGAAACCCACTAAATGGGTTATTTTGTCTAAAACGTATCTATGCAATAAGTTTCTCGTGTTTTTGGGGCTAAGAATGATGCTTTCTGAATGTGCTGATGGGGGCTGGACATGATCCGGCCTCTCATCAAAGCGGCGGTGGCAGGGGGGGGTTTCCAAAGGGCGGCGTGTCCACGAGAACTGCCAGAGGTGTCATGAGGGAGGGAGCGAGCAGGGGGTTCGGGTTACCAGGCTCAGTTTGGAAACACGCAAAGACGAGTGGACAGAGAAAATGTCCAGCTAGTGAAGCGTTTTCTTTAAAAAAAAAAAAAAAAAATCTGCACGTGCTCAGACGGTAGTTTGATGACGTGTCGGCATCGTCATCACTCTGCCCTGATGTCTGTGGCCTCCCCGCCTTGTCGGTCAAATGATTAGACTGCAGCTTTTCACAGAGAACGCTGAAATGAATGGACATGTGCCGACAGACGGAGGGCCCGGCACGCTCCAGATGCTGCTTCAAACCGCCCGGCGGTTTGGCACGTGACTGGAAGTGACAGGCTAATCTGGTTAAGAGGGTACGGTAGCGGGAAGGCGAGCCGCAGCCTTCTGCTGGTGGTAATCCGCCGTAAGCCAGCGAGGGGAGAAGCCGTCCAACTGACCGATCAGCAAGTTTTGCCGGATGGAGTTTGGAGAATCTTGAGAGTTCGGTCGAGAGCCGATTAATCTGCCGATTCGTTTCACCATTAATGGCTTAAAGTAGTGAAAAATGCTTATTTATGCCCTTTTGAGCGCTGAGATCCACTTCAGATAACAAACATTGAATCAGACTGGGCCTGTCAAGTTGGGAGACGAAGAAACTTCCCACGACTTTCCATCGACAAGATCTTAAGTTTTGGCCAAACCGTCATCAGATCAGCAGCAGGTAAAATTTAGCCCAAATTGCTGGTGCGCCCGAAGATTCTTAATACTGCTGATCTTCATCTGAACATCTTGGAATAAAAACCCTCGACGCGTGAAAGACGTCCATCGCTTATTTCGGCCGGTTCACCCTTTTTCAACCTATTGTCGAGATATCTCGTTGGACGATGTTGAGTCTTGGGGAACCACGACTGGTGTGACAGTAAACTTAGTTCAATTTGGGTTGATGGGACGATGACTTAATGGGAGTAAATAAGAGAAACTGCACATCAGTTTCTCTTGACAGTTTAACCTCATTCAAATGAAACAAGGTGAGTGACAGATTGAGGTCAGTGGGGCAGAGATCATTAAACAGGAGACCTCCTGGCACGGCGAGCTTCACCAGCTGCAGGTCGGATTAGAGGGCCTTGGCTTCGAGGCTTTGTTGAAGGTGTTTCATCAATGGGGGGAGTTTGGCTGGTGTTTGCCGCGCTCGGATAACTCGTACGTGTGCGCAGAGGCGTCAAAGCGAACGTCTTTGTGATTAGCCTCTTAGAGAACATGCTTCCGTTTCATCCTCTTCAATTTTAAATAACTTTCACCGGAAAAAACTAAACTACTTTTCCTGCTTTGACGAAGTGCAGCAGGACCGAATGCTGATGACTAATGTCAGTGTCTTTTCAATTCCAAGTTTTTATCGTTTCATATTAGGTTATTCCCCAAAAAACATCTTTCTGATGTCATTACATTAAAAAATGTTAACTTCTCTTTTAGAAACTGAAAGATGTTGTTGCAACTTTATTTCATTGATTTACAGGCAGATGAAGAAAAGATGAGTTTAACACAGTTTGCCTACTGAGGTTGAATGACTTCTAAATATATCTGTGAGATATTGCATGATAAAGTTAAAAATATAAAGGACACGTTGCTGTTTAACCATCTTGGCACCGTCTTATCAAATGCTATAATAGTCCAGAGGATTTTTTTATTTCAGGACAACAACGTGCCAATGATTTGGTTCTTCTTCCAGTCAAATCGAGTTATATGTGTGAGAGGCGCAAAAGCAAAACATCAGCATCAGATTAATTTGTATTCCAATTATTAATAATTCATTTTAAAGACGGAACCGACATTTGAACCACTGTTGCCCTTCTCCTAACATCTTTCTGATGTCATTACATTAAAAAATGTTAACTTCTATTTTAGAAACTGACTGCAGGCGCTTGAGTGTGGTTGAATTTGGTAAAAACCTGTTCTTTTAATGTGCACCTCGGTTTTTGCCTCCTCAACAACATTTAAAATAAAACGTAACACTTTAGAATAAGGATAACATCAATTACTGCAGTAATTAAGCCTTTATTAACAGTTAATTAATGCTGCTTACACATTAATGCTTATTAGCTAACATTTAAATAACACAACAGCTGGACAAAAACCTGCTCGATGATTTGTGTGACCCTCGTTGTTAAATTTGAAACATATCCCTTTAATAACACTTCTTAATGCGTAAGAGCACCGAATAAGCGAGATTTAACGACAATAGAGCATTAATTAACCTGAATTAGCCCTTTATTAATGCTCTTTGTGACCCTTATTGTCAAGGTGAAAAGTCCCTTCGGGACTTAGTAAATGATTAATTGACACATTAGTTAACTGTTAGTAAATACTTATTACAGTATTAACTAATGTTATTTAAGTGTTACCAAGCGTGACATTAAGTCGTGCATGTTGCAGATTATTAAAGGGTCGCCTGGTGCACGAACGGTACCTCGGCAGCGAGGAACACATGGCCGCCGGGAGCGATGAGCCCGTTTCAGCGCCGCGGATCCTGTTTCTCTCGCAGAAGACGGGAGCTCTGGGAAAAGAGGCCTAAAAATACCTCGATAGGAAGGCCGGCGGTGTCGGACGTGAGCCCCACAGCCTCGCTGCTGTCAGGGGAAGTCAAGATAAGTGCGTTTGCGTAGGGAACGATGAGCCGGAAGGTGCGTTCGCAGAGAGCGAGCGAAGACAAGACCGAGGGCTATAAAAAGGGAAAATCTGCATTAGGAAGGAGGACGGGCGCCATGTGACACGTAGAGTGGCTTTATTTTGCAGCGTTTGATACTTGCTTGTGAGAGGTGTGATGAAACGCGCTCTTCTGTTGTCTCGGTGCATCGCGACAGACTCTGGCCTCGTGAATAATTTAGGTGTCTTCAAGCCTGACGTCAGTGTGTTCTGCTGCAGCAGAAGCGTAAAAGTGATGAATGCCTGCACACCGCCGCATTAAAGACCCAGAGGAGCCAATGATGTGAGAAAATGCAACAGGGTGAAATGAAAAAAGGGGAACATTTGCAAAGAAAAAACAACATACATTAATGTTTGGTTTTTTTTCCAACTGGCTTTGATGTTTCTGCATCATTTACGTTGAAGAACGAGTCACATTTGCGTAAATTCAGAGAAGGTGAAAACCAAAAGGAAGCTGGGAACGAATCGGAGGCAGAATGGGTAAAAAAAAAAAAAAAAGGGTTGAGAGTGATCTGCACGACAACAGGGCAGAAGAGACGTTTGAATGAAAACGGTTCTCGGGAAAAACCTTTCAGCGGAGGCCAACTGGACTCCAGTTATCCCTAAAATAAACTCAGTGAGCAGGAGATGCATGAGGTCAACGGACTCATTTAGCTTAAAAAACACACTTGCTTGATAAAGACGCACCTTATTGAGCCAAATCGGATGGCTGACCGCCGCTCGCTCCACCTGCTCTTAATGTTACTCGGCCACATCGCTCGGCTTCGCTGAATCTGTGTCATCGCCTTCGCTTTATTAAGTGTCGATGTTAAATATACGACGAGGGCCCGCGGTGCTCGGATTCCTCCGCGAGCCAAAGCTACATGACACGTTAACACGAGCGGCTCTTGTCGCATTAAAAATGTTTCCTCGACCATAAAAGATGTGTCTCAGATGGGGGAAATGCCATTTAGGGTCAGGAAGTCAAAGCCTCTGACGAGAGCCACTTTTTCGGCCTCGGTAACGTGTCCGTGTGACTCACGTCATGACGTTAACGCGGATCAAACACGTAGGGCTGAATTATTCCAATGTTAGAATTGTGCATCGTACAGTAGACTCGTTCAAAAGCCAGAAAGCTCCATTTCACTCTTGGCTGCAGGCTGTCTTTGCTGTTACAGTTAGCTGAGCTTAGCATAAAGTCTAGCATTACAAAGCTGCCTATCTGAATGGCCACAGCTCTAAATGAACACTTTTTTATTTTTTTGTTGGCATCAAATCCTGTCCTACCTGATATAAATGCGGAGGAATCGACCACCAGAGGGCGTCAGATGCTTTGGCTTCACCCACAATTGGTCACTGTGTGTTGACGCCCTGTTTTTTTCAGTACACAAATTAGATCAAACGTGCTAATAAATTACCTTTAGCAGTCTTTTGAGCAAGCTGTCTCCCCATTTCCACTTTTTATGCTAAGCCAAGCTGACCAGCTACATATCTGCGGTATCAGCTATCCCTCTGATAAACCTAAAACGTCAGACTGTTCCTGATAATAATAACAGGTGTTATAATCCCCTTTATTACGTTATTAACTGGTGATCTTTACTAAATTCGGGCCCAGGCAGACAGCAGCTTCATTTCTTTGGGCAATAGCTGCACTTAGCTTGCATAATTATGTAAACGACACCTTTTCTGTCTATGACAACCTCGACTTGAACTCGACTCTCGCTGCTATTTCTGCGCCGCGGGGGGTGGGGTCTTCAGTTGTGACATTCCTGGCATGTGTAGCATGATTGGATAAAACCACACAGGTGGCGCTAAATATTCACCGGACAGGAAAAAAAGTAAAAATAAAACGCTCCTCGTTGGGCTCCATTGTTGCCCCTGTGTGTGATCGGCGTCACCGTAGAAACGAGCGGGCTTAGCCTGGCCCCTAGCATTCGCTAAATGACGGGGTCAATTATCGGGCTATTTTCTGACGACCCGCTAACATTTTCCCCGCTGCGTCTTATTTAAGAGAAGTGAGGCATGTTGGCAGCCAGCGGGACCGGAGGAGGGGGGAGGGAGGGACCGCGCTCGCTCACTTTAGCCCGGACAACACTGGGCGGACTTGGAAAACGTCTTAAATGGGCGTCGTTTGTACGGAACGGGCTGCTGAGATCAGGCCAAGGGTGCCAAGATGACTCATGGGCCCCGCAGGTGGCCCAAAGCCACAATGGAGGTCCACGCGTCAGCGTCTGGAGCGCTGATGGATGAGGAGCAGCTTTGTGAAGCTCAGCCTGACTCACCCTTTAATGTGGGCTCAGGAGCAGGTTAGGTTTGGTTTTAAAGATACGTGGCTATTGTTGGGAGACGCAGCTGGAAAACCACATTATTGCCTCAACATTATTCGCAAGAGTCACCGCAAACGTGGCTGGAAACAGAGCTGTGTGGATATACAAGTGTTCTGTGGGACCAGAGGAAAATTCACTATTGTTACTATTGCAAAGCCGCAAACATGGAGGAGGGAGACGCAGAAAATCCCCTAATGGAACCCGTTAGCATGAACTTGAACATAAAGAAGTCCAGGGGAGACTTCTGTCACAGGTTGGATTTAAACTACGGCGGCCGCCAAGTGAAACAAAACCGGCTGCAGTACCAGCTTTCAACCTGTAGAGGGCAGTCACGATGCATTCAAAATATGTAGAAAACTCAAATATTAAGAATTGGACTTGAATCAGTTGTTGTAAGTTGAAAACTGTGGTTTTGGGAGTTAATCACTGTTTAATTCACAAGATGATCAAAAGATACTTTGATGACTCATTTAATTCACGAGGAGCTGACTCGGGACGTGATTTTTCACCCGACGTGAACTCGCTCGCTGATGACGACGCAGACAAACCTGGCTCGCAGCTCCACTCGGACAACTGAAATACATTGACTTGGGTTTTTTTTTTTTCTGAGGGAGAAAACATGAGTCAGCTTCCTGAAATGTTGTGTTGTCGCTGTGTTGAAGCAGCACAGACGCTGAATACAAACAAAGCGAGACCGAGAGTCTCCTGTGGGATGTGCAGTCGTCCTGTCGTGTTAAAGCCGAGTTTTATTAGCCAATTATATACTTAAATTGGTCATAATTAACAATTGCTTACACGCTCGCGTACGGATTCATCCTGTTCTCCGGCTTTTTGGCACTTTTCGAGAGTAATTAAAGCTGAAGAGCGGACTGTGTGTCCCTCAACCGGGACTAGTTAGGTGATGCAGCCCTGAACTTTCTCGCTTTTATCAAATTTCATGTACGTGTTGGAACAAGGACTTGCATCCTGTTACCAACAGGGGGCGCAATGACAGAGACAGTAAAATGGCATGAAAGGGGCCTTTAGGGTGGGACTTTTCGTTTACATGTGAAATTTTGGGCAGATTGTACAATACTTATGGACTTACTTACATGTGGGGGGGGGGGTTCACTCAAGTGGCGATCGGTTTCTCCTCCACTGTCTCTGGATGGGATTAAAAGCGCCGACGAGCTCAGGTGACACTCAAAGTGCACCGACAGCTCACTCGGCAGACACCACCTGTACCTGTTCCTCTGTAAATGAGTTGGGTCGGCCTGACCGATGGGCCGAGTGGCGTTTAGTCGATGCTCTAATTACAGCCAGGGCGTCTGACACAGCCTGAGGTGTGACTCATCGGCCGGCAGGTTGCCGGGCAACCGGGGCCGGTCTGTGGGGAGAAAAAGGTGGAATGACCCTTTAATTAGCATTTAAGGGCCGTTAAGAAGACCTTTAGAGGATTATAACGACGTTTAATGTTTTCCATGAATAAACTGTAAAGACAGCAGGAGGTGGTCCGGCGCCACTCGGATGCGGTGACCCCGTAATCCTCCGTCGCCACGCCGACGGACAGGTAAACGCTGCTGCTGGTCACCTGACCAACCCTCTGACTCTGTAATCTGCTGCCAAATATTCAGCCTGTTGCTCTCTTATTAAAGACATCAGTCGCATCTGGTGGCTCATCTGAGCTCCGGTAATCATGTCTTTAACACCTTTAACAAACTTTGGATAAAATGGAACCAAAATTAGAAGTGACAACACAGGATTCATGTGTTTTGTCACCGTTTCTTTTCTGTCACTCGCTTTGCTTATGTTTCCCTGTGAAATTTGTCTAAATGTGGTTGTGTTTTGCACTTTGAGGCCACCGTATAGGGAGGCGGTTCTAAAGAAAGCATCAGATGAAGCCGAGCCGAACATGAACCCAAAAGGCCGCTCCGGTAAATAAGAAAGCGCTGCCCTCTGCTGGCTAAACCGCAGAACCACAGGCCGTGTTGTCACTGTGACGTGAGACTGAGATGGATCCTGTGATAAACTGGGAGAAGAACAATCAAAACACAGAGAGATGATCTCTATCTCTTATCTTAAACCGAGCCATTGTAGTGTTTCTCTCAGCATGTCATTCAGGACGTTGTCGCAGGTGACACTCGTGCTGATGGATCACCTTCCCCTGATCACCAGGACCAACAATGCAACAGCTCCCAGGACACTGTCGATCACATTCATTACCGTTATTTATTATATATAAGCTAGTATTATAACACTAACTCCTCACACTCATGCTTCTGTGTCACTTTTGAAACGGGTGGGTCTTCTTCATTGGTCACCTCCCATCTTTCATTGCTTCCTGTTGTGTTATTTAGCCGTTCGGGCCATTATTGTGTTAACTAATGGTCATAGTCCAGTTAGAAACGTACTGACTCAGTTAGCATGATTACATGACTCATTCATTAAGTGTAAGTAAATGAAACGCAGACCCTCTGGAAACTGACTCACGTCAAATGGCTGATCAGACCGAGGGGGCGTTTAAAAGAAATGAAAATAAAATCAGATCATGGGACGGACTCTGGTTCCGCCAGCGTGGCAGATTTAAAGCTTTACGTCAGTGATGTAGCTTCGACCACTGGGTGAAAACAGCTGCTCGGTGCCACAAAAGCAGATAATAATAATAACTAAACAAACAAAACAAGAAAACACAGATTCTGTCCTGTCTGAACTGGGTGACCCTTCACAACCGGCCCCCCCGGCTGGACGCGCGTCACGTCCGGTTATTTTCAGGTTCTAATCTAAGGGAGCCATTAAAAAGTCGTTTGAGGTCGAGAGGTCGCTGCCTGTTTGCGTTGTTGCCAGCTCGCTCGAGCTCGAGCTCGGATCAAAACACCAACGTACGGTGAAAACTTAAAGATCTCCAGCAGAGGGCAGCGGCGGGAGCCTGCCACGATATCACGAGGGAGACGTCCTCACGGCAGGACGGCTGCGTGTTTCAGGGTTGAACAGCAGTCCTGACTCCGCTCCCAGACTAGAAACTCCTTCTTATCTAAACCTGGTCGCCCCATCCATCCAGGAGGATTCGCTCACCGCCTCCACCGTCCCCGCAGGCAACGGCCCCAACTGTTGTCCATTAGGCCGTGGATTGATTTCTGGTTGTCGGATTGTTTGACCGTCGAAACCAAAGAGCCAGAGACTTTTTACCTTCAGTAACAGTAAATTGTCACGTTTGAGAAGCTGCAACAAGAGAATTTCTTCCGTTTTTATCAATTTCTTTGTCTCGTCTTAGACCCACAAATGCCAAATGGGGTGAAAACAGGAGCAGCAGTAGAGTGACAACACTGGCCCCTTCCTGCTCGCCTGAAATATGAGTTTATGGTAATACTGGTCAAACGTGGACTTTGCACCAGCATAATATGACTCCCACTTGATGGGCTTCATTTCTGCTTCCCTGGTGCGCAGGCTGAAGCGTTCATGGAAAATGGCGCCCCCTGGTGTGTGACCTCTGCGGTAGGTGACAGGCGTCCTCTGGCTTTCTGCTCACCCGGACAGGTGATTTAACATCTCGGCTCGATTCTCGACTGCGTGTGTCAGCTGACGAGGTTTCCCGGGGTTGTGTCATCGAGCGGATGCACATGCGGCAGTCTTCCCTCGGCCCGCTGGGTACTTTTTTTAAAGGCTATAAGTTGCCGTGCTTGCAGCCTCGAGCAGCAGATGAGATCGTCTGCGGTCCTTGGCAGGAAGCATCTCCAGCTGTTTTTACGGCACCTCATCTGTCCTGCAGGCCTGGATGCTGCTCGTTGCCGGTTGCTAAGGCGGCCAAGCACTGTTTGTAAATATTCCACTCGTTGAAGAGACGGAAGCCCCTCTGGCCTCCTCAGTTTAGAGCTGTTAGCATGAAACATAGCAGAAACACTGGTATTATTTCCATATTTTAGAAAAATAACTAATGCACGATCATTTAATCGAACAGGTGTTTTCTGTCGCGTCAGCAGGTCCTGAAAGCTCCAAAGGTCTCGACAGCATCGTGGAGCGGAAACATGTATTAAAAGCTCGTTTCGAGATGTTTTTACTGCGGCTTGCTGAGTAAATCCGAAGCGTCCGCTGAGGCAAGAGGGAAAATGTTGATTTTGGATCTTTCTGACCTCCTCTGGCTGTGCTTTAATCCTACGCTGCCGTGGCCTCGCGCTCCGAAAAAATATGACCGCGCATATCAGCAGGAGTGTGTGAGGGATGATGGGTGAATAAATCTAACGCGGTGCGTGCAGTACGTCAAAAGGGATATTCAAAATCAGTCAAACGGAGCAGCGTCGGATCTGATTTCACGCCAATCGGACGGTTATCTCCAGCGCTGCTTCGCCAGGATGAAAAGAGGCATTTTAATCAGAAAATTTCCCACGCCAGCTTCCTGTCCACATGATCGAGGGGCTCTGGATGGAGGAAGACTTCATGCTGTGTAGGAATGTGCTTTACATTTACATAAATGTGAAGCTACTGCCATTAGCTGCTTAGCTGTTAGCTTAGCAGGGAGCAGCAGCTAATGATTATTTTCATCATCAGTTAATCAATTGCTTTTAACGATTAATAAATAAATCCTTGTCTCTATAAATTGTCAAAAATAGTGCTGATGGTTCAGAGTTTTTTTCTAAAGCGATGTCTTCAAATTGCTTCTATACGAAAAACGATTATTAGTATTTTAGCTGAAAATGAGACTCGTAAGGACAACCTGGATCCAGCTTCAGGCGTTCGTCCTGGAAATATCTACTGAAATCCAGGGTGAGAAAATGTCCAACAGATGCCCGAGGAGATTATCCATCTTTTTGAAACAGCCACTCATTTGACA
>KV751405.1:74793-96435 GCA_001698575.1 Mola mola
GCCAGCTCTGCAGTTCTTTGGATTTCTTTGGACGCCGCGAGTGTCGCCATCGTATCCAGATTTAACACCTCCAATTTTAAGGCCTTGATCCATAAACTGCGGTAACATGAGACAAGTCTGGGATAATTCATTGGAATAACTGTTGAACACTGGCAGCCTGAGGTGGAAGCAAGTCTGATTTCTTCTGTGAATGTCACATTGAGAGCACTGGGCAGCGCTGTGTTTACTGCTTCCTCAGCAGTATCCATCACACACACACAAATCCCCCCAAATAATCACCTACAACACTATCATAACACACACTCAGCAATTAATTACACTAAAGAAACACAGCTGGACGTCGGCCCGTGACCTGTTCGGGGACGATCACGTCGCTGCGCCGCTGCCAAATCGGAATGTTTGAGTTGGACGGAGCGGTGGCGTAACGACAGTCTGCGCTTTGTCACCGGGCACGTCAGGAAGGACGGGCTGCCATGAAAAATAGGCCCCTGTCGAGGGTCGAGCTAATCGCCTCGTAAGAAAAGGCAAAAGATTTATACAACTGAGAGCAGGAGAGAGAGAAAGAAAAACGACCGTAATGGCTCGAGGAAGCATCAATCCAGGCCAGATTCTCGTCGAAATAAGCGATGATGTTTTGGTGTTGGGTTTAGCCGAGAAACTTAGCATCTGTCGTCGTCGTCTGTCCTCGTGTTTGGACGCAATTTTGCGCGCGTGCGAGGCATGAAGTCATTCAGAAGAGTCCTCTTACTTTACCTCCCTCCGTCCCTGAGCTGCTCGCCCAGACGTGAGACATTTCAGAGCAGATAAACACGAGTCAGGGTCCGTTCGGGTCCACTTTGGTTGGTAAATTGAACGGCAGGTACGCATAAATATCAGTCAGCTTTCGCTGAGGCTCAGCTTTCAGTTTGCAACGTAGCAAAGACAAAGTAAATGCAACTATAGCATTTCCAGTGATCGTCGTACAGCCAGTTTTTCTGTCTGCATGGTGAAATTTTTGCTGCCCCAAAAGAGGCTTCAGGAACGCCCACCTTCAAGAAAAATCACCGGTGTTGAAATGATGAATGATAATTGAGACAGCGATTAAATTCCTCTGCGCAAGTGTCCAGAAACAATGTGTCCAACAATAAAAATTGATTATAAGTACTGTTTTCATTATTCCACAAAGTGGAAAATAATGATAATAATTACTAGTTCATTAATTGGAAAAGTTATCCTCCATATATTCTGTGTTCTTCACAGGCAACATGAAATATTTCCAGCCTTTTTATGCTTACATTTTGAGGGGTTTTTTTTTGAGCTATAGGCCATATTTATCAAAATTAGGCAGTAAAACGCTTGTTTATGTTTAAAATATAATATTTTCACTTTCTTAAAAAACACTGAAAAATCACATTATTTAATTTTTTTTTCGATGCGCTTGTATACGTAACATTACTGGTAACACTTCACAATAAGGGTTTATTATTATCATCAGTTAATACAATAATAAGCAGTTACTGACAGTTGATGTTCCAACCTATCATTTAACAGTCTGCATGTTAACTAACACACTAATTCATAGATTATTCAATAGTTGTTGTTGTTGTTACTGTTGTTTAGTGTGATTTAAGGGATACATGTTTTCAACTTTACACCAGTCACACAGAGCATTAATAAATGGTTAATTCATGTTAATAAATGCTTTATTAGGGTTAGCTGGTGTCGTGTCCAAATGCTTGTTCTGTATCATTTAACTGTTAGTTAATGGACATTATTGTGTTAACTAATCTTAATTAATATTAATGTACCCTTATTGTAAAGTGTTACTTCATTATTTTAATTTTTTGAGCATATAAATATATAGAATAAATGTTTGAGGACTTTTTAAACGAAACGATATGTGAGGTTTAGCTCAGGGTTAGCTGTTTCCAGGCTATATGCTAAGGATATTTACTACACAGCAGCATATGAGAGAGAACTTTCTGCAGGAGAGCAAATATTAAATTAAAAAAAATAAATCAACCTCCCTGTGTTCCCTGATACCAACCGGTCTAACACAGTAAAATGGACTGAGATGTGACTGAATGTGACGACTTGTAGCCCAGCATTCACGCTGTGTCCTGTTCAAACTGCCAGTTCTGAACACAAAACACATATTTCTGTCGAGTCACGGCCCGCTGATCCCCCCCCTCACCATGTCGAGGTGGACATGACAGCGGCACCGTGTCAGGTAGGACGAAGCGGAGAATCCCGGAGAGCCTGAACAACCCTGAGTGTGTTCAGCAGAGTCTCTTAAGCTCTGTGCTCCATCCAACACACGATTACAGGGGGCAAAGTCCAAAAATAGAGCAGAAAAAGCCACGAGGAACAGCTCTCTGTGTTTTGGGACCAGCTGTCACGGCTCAGTTTGTTAATCTGCTGTATGCTGTATCTTCGCTGTGATCATTTTCCCTGACACGCACCAAACTGGGATTAAATCCAGCTACAGGATGTCTCCGTATTTTACTCTTACTGTCATATTTCTCACAGCTTCCGACTGCACACTGATCTCCTCTCTGGAAGCCCCATAAAGCATGTAAATCAGAGCAGGATGAATCCCATTCCCCCTCTGATTAACTGGCGGCGGCCCAGCCGTCCACCAGTGATGACCTCAGCGCGCGGCGGTGGTGCTGCAGGAGCAGCAGGGGTGTGAGAGCGAGAGCGGCGTGCTAACCACCGCCAGATGTTGCTTTAAACATGACTTCAGCAGACAGACGCTGCACTGCCGCGGCGGGCGCCTTTGTTCTTTGGCAGAGAAGCACCAAACCTTACGACCATCTGTGTCCTGTGATGTCATCCATAGCGTTAACCAACCTACATCCTGTCTCTGGTCGGGAACACGCTGCCTGGATGCTGGTGGGAGGAGTTTAGCGCCTGTCATGTGATCGATGCTTCCCGCCATCTTTGCCACTTGAAGCTGTGACGCCGGGCGGGAAACATGAGCTGGTCTAGGATCAGTTCACGGCAAACAAACGGGGGACGCTAGTCAGAGACAAGTCAAACTTTACTTGTTCGTGTCAGATTGGGTTTTTCTTGTTTTTTTCATATTTATATATAAAAAAATGTAGGTCTTTATTTTTATTTTTATATCAGCAGTCATATCTGTTGCGTGTAATTCACCCTCTTTTTCAGAGGGTGGCAGTAATGCACCAAAAGGTTGTTTGCTAACTGGCGAACCACCAAGGAGTTCAGTTCACTTGGGAACATCGAACTCATTACAGGTGTCCGTTTCCACTGGTGACCGTAGCATCACCTGGTGGGCGCGCTAGCCTGACCCAACAGCCACATAAGTAGCGTGACATCATAGAAACACGATACAGTGTGTCCTGATGAAGAAACTGCAACAACACACAGAGGAAACAATGGAGGACATCCATTTCCTGTTGTTTCTTGTCGGCTGTTTTTCACACAAAGTAGACGATTCTGTCGACCAATCAGCGGACTGCAGTAGGTCAACCCACCCACCCTTTAAGGTGCGGTTTTAGCTCCGGTCAGTACCTCAAACAAAGGGTGACAAAACTGGCCCCGTACAGTTGACTATTTGAGAGGACCAATCACACCTTCTGGCAATGGAAACAGAAATAAAATGCGTATCGTACCGTACCAAACCGAGCAGCCTGGTGGAAACGGGGCTCGACAGCTTGAAATTCAACAGCTGGCCATGACGATATGTTGGCCAAAATTGGCTTGTTGGGTTTTATCAGTTGACTTGTTTCCATAAATGTCAAGAAACTGCCTTCACTTTGTTTATTACATACTCTTTTTTTCCCAGCTGTGAAATATCGTTGCGTGTTTCACAGTTTATTTGTTAAAGCGGAAAATGAATGAAGATACCAGACACCTGCATTGACGTGTAAAATAAGCGCCGGCAGGTCTGATGTCTTCAACAAAAAACAGTCTCAGGGTACATAACCGTATATTTACTTGACAGTGCATGTTGCCAGCAGTGTCCAAACACATCCATGCTGGTCATTGAAATCAGATGTGTGTGGGCGTTGGCTGTCACCCAACCTCGGCAACATTTCATGATTCCAGCTAAGAAGACTTGTGTGCTTTCCCATAAAAAACCTTGAAATTTTAATTTTCTCTATTGTATTGTGGGATCGCCATAGAAACAACACTGAGAAACAGCTCTCGGTGATGCGAAGCATTAAAATTCACTGGCACAATAAGTTAACATCCCCGTGGCGGATTTTACTCCCGATAAAAAAAACAAAACACGGGAGCTGACACCATAGGACCTCCCTGCTGATCTTAACTGTTTGCAGGCCTCGCCAAAAAAGTCTCCGTGCCTTGTGGCTGACGTCACTCGAGCTCGGGAATGAGTTTGTGTTTGGAAGCCGATGAGCAGGATCTGTGTGTTGCCTGTACCCTCCCAAAAAGAACGCTTTATTAAAGGAGATTTCCGACTTTTTTGAAGACTACTTTTGATCACTAGGGCCAATTAGCTTGACAAGAGCTACTTCCTGTTGCTGACAGAGCTCCGCAGACACGATCAGTCTCTGTTTTCCGCTGTATTACGATGTTTATGAAAGTCTCCAGATTCAAACAGTCCCCAGAACGGCGGACGGTTGACCGATTGTTGTTCGGGGGACTCTGTCATCAATAAAACCTTGAGCGTAGTCGTAAGAAAAAAGTGAGTTATTTGTGTAGCTAGCCCAAAGCTGGTTTGTACGGTCAAGAGTACAACAGGTTGATTAAAAACTTTCCGATAAAATTCAACAACTCCATTATTATTTTATAGCAGGAGTTGCTGACTTCACATCGTAAGTGCATAAACAAGGCGGGAAAACGTTGGTGTTGTGCCAGGACTGTCGAAGTAGGGACACCTTGATTAGCTGGAAACAATCGTTTTTAGCCTAAATTATAACAACAAGTTAGGTCAATGTATTTTTCATCAGTTTCCTTTGCTCTTTGTTGTCAAGGACAAAATGGAAATGAATATCAACCTCACGACCTCACAGCTCCAACCTTCAAACCGCACATGAATGCAACATACTCGGTCCAAAAGACTGAACTCCATGCTAGACTAAATTCTTAGAAAATGTTTTAAAGAAGTGTTTGAACCTACAGTTCAGGTTTAAGTTGAAAATTACCGGAATGTTCCTCTACATGGCGGTACGGTAAAGTTTGCTCCGTGTCCATTTAAGGGAAGGAAATTCCTCGAGCCTCGCTCCTGACTGTACATGACGTAACTCAGATGTTTGGATGCTTTGAAACTGGGGCGGTTTGCAGCTCGCGTCCAGGCCAGGACTGGCACATACGTGTCACATTCATCGAAAGCCTCTCAGCACACACAAGACAACTGTGCGTGGCCTCCGCGTGCGTCACAGCGTCACTTCCTCAAACATCGAGCAGCTGCTGACGTGAAAAATCAAGTTTTCGATTTTTAAACCTGAAAATTCTGCATCACTTTGAAGTTTATTGTCTTTCAGTATTATTGTCTTCCCACTCCGCTCACAAGAAGCTGGACCTGATTGGTCCTCCTGTGTTCATTCTCATCACTAATTGGCTGTTCACAGTCGGATTCTTTGAACCGTTGAAATCCCTCTACATTGGCTATATATTAACACTAATGCCACTTTTTGGGCCCCCGTGCATCATGTGACACATTTGGGCCCCACTATGTCCAATCGGCAAGCAGAACTTTAATTTACAGATTTATACAACACGTTTGTTTGCAGATGGAAGGTTCCAGCTGCTGCACGAAACAAAGCCAGAAACTTTTCAGTTGTGAAAAATAAATACGAGCTGATACAAAAAATGGTTAAAATTAAATAAAATAGTAATAAATATAAATAGACTATATACGCATCAAAAAACATAATATGAGTATAAAGGATGAAATTAGATAAATAGACCAATTAAAAGTTAATAAAAAGCCAAAGCACATTAAAAAATAAAATAAAATATTTTTTTGGGGGTTAAAATAGCCGAACCAGTCCACCAACATGCGCACAAATGACATAATTCTGTGGTCACGATGCCACTGAGCTCTTTTTTTTTTTTTTTTTTACCAAAAATCTGTGTAGAAACGAGCGGAGACAACAAAACACAGGTGAGATTTGGTCAATCTGATGGGATGTAAGAGGGCGGATGAAGGTCGCCCCCTCCTCTGTCAGAGAATCTGGACACTCGTCACCGCATCACTCCCACACCTTCGAAAAAACTAAGCGGCTACTGACCCAACCGGGGCCGCTCGACCGGCACTCCCTTTTCCTGCCGCCGCCAAACAACAGGCCCATCGCTCCTCGCCGTCCTCGACCTCGGGCTCGTTTGTCTGCATCCGACGGCATTAAAACAAGGCACCTCAAGCGCTGCTGATTGCCCAACATTATAAACCCTAACACACACACTGATGCATGTGACTAATGATGTTTTCCTCAAGCCTGAGATCAATTTCCAGAGTGAGGAACTATGTCCAGATAAGCGGACGTTTGAAATGTTAAAGCGAAACAGATCCCGCTTTTCCTTACTTGATCCTCATTCATTTGGACGAAATCGACAATGTTTTCTCAACGATGAGAAAACTTCCAGCGCTCAAAGGACTAGCAGATGCGAGCGAAGCAAATGTGAACAAGCCCCATTTCTCATTTTATTGGGGCCCTTATCTCGCTGACAAAAAGCTGAGGAGCAGCAGCTGAGCCGACTCCGGCCGGCGCATCAAACGCACGTCGGATGACAACAGGCAGCAACATAAAACAGACTCGGCTCTTGTGAAAGTGTGCGCAGCCGCGTTCTGTGTGTGTGTGTGTGTGTGTGAGAGAGAATATCACTCCACTGCATCCACAGGCGAAGGTGGTAATTAGGCCCAGAGGTTCGTCATCGCATGGCGTAATGTGATTACGTCTCCCTGACAGAATGCAGCGATTAGACCTCACCGACCGCAAGGACATAAGACTCGCTCACTTGTATTTTTCCAACCTTTTTTAGACTTGCTATTAAAAAAATAAAAAGGAACTGGGGGGGAGGGGGGCTCAAAAGAAGACTGAAATGCTGAAAGTTATTTCTGTTGCAGTTGAGAAACAGACAAATGTGCTGGACGTGTCTTCTCCCGTTTATCCTCTTGCTTTACAATTTGCACGTTGGAAAAGTCCTTTTCCTAACGAGTATTAATGCAGTTTTACAGGGTAACACGAGCTGTTCTGTACTAAAAATGAACCTCGCCGCAGTGCTGTTGCAGTATTTTGACAGCTTATTTGTAACTTCTACCATCTGAAATGGAGTGGTCAACTGAAAGGGGCCTGACGAATGATTTTGGGGCCTGGGAATCTGCAGGAGTGATGTATGAGCTAATCTTCTATTTGTGAAAGGAAATAGCAGTGAGGGTGGAGGGCCGACGGGTCAGGGAGGGAGGGAGGGGAGGGGAAATGCAACTCAAGTAGAGCTAGCGTGACATTTCTACGCTGGCTGTGAACCGTGTACGGCCTCTGCCGGAGCTTGAGACGGCGGACGATGGCGAGGCTGAAAGGGACAACGGATGAGATTCCCCGCCGGCGAGAGCTAATCTCTCTGCTTCGCGCTGCGCTCACTGTTGTCCTCGCCGACACCCTCTTGATTTACAGCCTGGCGAAACGTGACAAGAGGGAAGCCATTTTTCCCCTCCCGTCCTGTCAGGCTGGAAGGAAGCGGTGGAGAGAAACTGGCGCATTACGTTCTCGTAGCTGGCAGCTGCAAAGCCTGAACAATGAGCCTGCACTCACGCTCCCGGGCCAAGTCGGTGTCGAGATAGCGAGTGAAATATGGAGGGAGGGAGGAGCCCGCCTGGATCTGCCAGCTCGATGTGTCACTGTGCTGAATCGGCGATTTGGACCGGGCCACAATGACTTGTAAAAACATGAAAGTCAATCAACGTTTGTTTCTTGTTTCTGGTGAACAAAGACTGCGCGCTGCTGTGTCCTAATAGCTCATTAGGTTGAGGCGAATGTTGTCTATCTGCAATCTGGCCTTCAGCAGCGGTCTTTAGATCGTTTGGACAGATTATGCACAGCCACTTTACAGTGCTCTCCCTTCATTAGCTTTTCATTGTAGGCACGCGGAAGGGCAAAAAGCATTGCCCTCCCTGCTTAAGCTTTTCCACATGGGGGCGTGGAAAAACAGGGAGCTTTGCCAGAAGAGAGCTTTACCGCCAAATATAACTTACCGCCAAATGGTATACAATACTTTGAGAGCCGATAGTTGTTGATTAATTATTACAAATGTGCTATGTAGGTTCTTGGTAATAAAAAGTTATAAACGCAAAATACTTTATAGGGGGTTTGAAACATTTATTAATCTTATAAAATGCTTAAACAGCTAAAAGTGTTGAAGAGACAATGTCTGAGGGCAATTTAGAAGTATCACCTGATCCATGAATAGGTCATTGCTAACCCTTGAAGGACAGATGACGCACATAAAACCTGGACGCACGACAATATCACTTCTTTGCTTCACATTGAGATGCTAAAATTATGTTTATACACTTTTGAAAACTGAGGTAAAATAATTGGCAAGGCCGCAGCAGATGAGTCTACTGAGGACGTTCATGTCAGCAAAACTCATGAACTCATATCCTTTTTCGGCCGCCGGGGAGGAAGAGGCGGTTTAGCCAGGCCTTGCAGGCTACATAACCCCACCTATGGGACAACGTTTGGCAGAAAAGGCTCGATTTCAGTTATCTCCTTTTCTATCACTGCATTACAATATGGAAATGTCCACGTTCGACTCGTCATGCGGTAAAGACACCATGTGTAGCTTCGTTCGACTCTTGACTCTGAACAAGAGGCCATGTGTCTCCAAACGTTAGTGGTTTGCATGCAGTGATAAATTTTCAATACCTCAGTATCCCATCCAAGCTCAGTCCTTGTGAAGTGGCCCAGTGGACTGAATTTTCATGTCAGGGCAAACGGCTCCCTGAATTGCCAAGCTGCAGAGGTGCTGGGCGATTGATTTGGACAACCATTTCCCTCTGTTTCAAGTCTTTATGCTAAGCTAAACTCAACTGGTCTTTGGGTGTGGTTGGTTGGCCTAAAGATGATGAATTATTCCATTATATTGTCAGACTTACGCAGAACAGAATTAGAAAAAGACCCTGGTTACTCTACAAAGCTGAAATTGTTTAAGAATCCGTAGACCCGTAGACTTTAAAATCTATATTTTGTTACCCATTAACGATACAGTCATGATTCCCAGTTAAGGGATCTGCAGGTTTAATAGGATTTGCGTAAAACTGAAAATAGCCTGTGTAACTTTCTCGGGGAGTTAGGAAGCAGCTGACACGGGAGGTGTAACTGGTCATTAAAGATGTTTATAGGGAAAAGGGTTTAATTTAATTTTCCCTGACAAAGTTTGCGGAGTGAAAAAAACCCCTGCTGTTTCTGGATGCTTTTGAGTACAGCTCAATATTTGCAGCTGAACGAGTTACATTTACCTTCCAAAAGGAATTTTAAAGATGTCAGGTTTCCTACCTTGTAAAAGCCTGGCCGACATATGAAACACCCAGGGAGAGAAAGTAAGTGTTCATCGTGGGAGGGGAAAGTTCTGTCAAGTTTTTGGTGAGCGGATGTCCAACTGCGATATGGAACAAAAATGTACAACTCCAGGGATTGACTCTTGGTGAGGAACAATAGGGAGCTGTCAGGGGGACCACCCTGTCACAGAGCATCCTGCTGGGAAGTAAGAGCCACGGTTGGGTTTCAGGTTCCCGCCTCCCTGATCCGACGCAAGGTGTCGGGGATGAGTGATGAGAATGTTTTCCTGTACAGGTCTGGGGCAGGAGAAAAGTTGGCACCGGTCCGTTTCAGCGCTCAGATACGAGGGTAAATATTATCTTTTCAGAAACACCTTTTTCCCTCAATAGCGATCTTTGTTTTTGTGAACATTTCAAGGAAATTATTAAAACTCGATCATTAAGTGTCTGCGAAAGAATGTGGAAGTTTGGTGTTTTACAAGCCCACAACGCTGCTGCAAAAGCACAGCAGAATTGTAATGAAACTCTCAATAATATGCACGACTTAACAGAAAACCCAATTTTGTCTTTCGATGGCGGCAGACGGAACCAGCGCCAACCTAATTAATCCGCCGATCCGGCGAGCCCCGTGGCTCCTGTGGTTAATAACCTACATATCCACGAACCGCAAAACATAGCGTGCGCTGTTTTGAGTATCATAACAGCGAACCAAACAACATCGAACTTCCTCCACCCAAAGAACTCCGGAACCGCACTCTTCCTAGAAGTTGTTTCCAGATTCGTTTTTATATCCGAGCCCAAAACCTCAATTACACTGTGTATTTCCAAGATTAAATTATGCAGTTGACTCAGTTTTACTGACCTGGTGAGGAGCTGCAGCCATCAACAGCTGGCAATTTCGATACTCTAATAACACTCGAAGGATCGAGACGGGTTGATAATATTTTGATGGGGCTGCGGCAGGATTTGAGGCTGCTTGTGCACTTTACCACAAAAGATTAGAGTGATGAAATCAGACATTTTCATAAGTTGGAGGGCTGATATGTCAGGACAAATGTTTTTTTGGGCTCTAAACAGAGTAAATTCTGCTGGCAGTGGCAGAGGTGGGTGGGGTGTGTGACTAAATGGTGGAAAAACGGTTTAAGGGGTCTATCCAGTTTCAGCAGCCGCTCATGGCCGAGTGAAGGGGAAGGAAATTGGAAGTATCCATGTCAGAGAAGTAAGGTTGAGCCGCGTGCGATGCTGAATATTTCATTTGGGTTTTTTTATGATCTGAGTTTTTTGATTTTATTACAGAATTCTTATAACGACCCCGTCTCTCCTCACATCGCCTATAATCTGTTTGAAATCATCCAACAATTCAAGAAGGGTTCTTGTGAGGTTTGAGCGTGCCAAGGAGGAGGTACGGTGCGGTTTGGACAAAGAGCTAACACAAGAGAGAATAAATGCTGGATCTCTCTAATTTAATGTAAGTATAGCATGAGCTCATTCCAAAGGCACACGGATCCTTTTTTTTTTTTTTTCCCCCAAAACAAAGAAAATTATGAGCTCACATTTCGAGAGAAGCTGTGTATTACAGCCAGTTTCAACCCGAAATAACACAAAAATCTGATTTAGCTGCTCTGTTTGGCCTTGGCCTCCTTTCAAGAGGGGACTGTGCTGTGTCCAAATTGTAACTTTCAGAATGGGAGCCTCTCTCTCGCTGGGAAGGTTCAAATGAAATGCGCTTTTAGGATCAAATGAAAAACTTGTTTTGGCATTTGTTTTGCTCGAATACGATTCTGAAAAACAGAGCTTAGTTGCTTTTTCCCCATCAGGAACCAAACCCTGGAAAGCAGGGGTGTGATGAGAGTGTTACTGGCGACAGAGCAGTGCTGTTCAGGTTCCTCTGGGTACGTCCTGGGAACTTAAGCACCAGTTAAGCCTCAACTACTCAAGTGGAGCTGCAGAGGGGCCAACAGTGCGAGGCTGCATTAGCATTCCCCCAAGTGTATATTTACAGCAAAATGCTGCAAGAGAGTGCTGGAAAGTTATGTGTCAGGCAAAAAAATCCCTCATTGTCTAAATAACAGCTGAATCACACATTAACAAATCTTTGCTAAGATATCCAGCCTGGTTGCCAAATACCAATGTTAATGACCCCGTGCTCCTCGCATCATGGACCATTTGCCATCGCCGGCCAATGCCCAGAGGCTCTTATCACGTATATAATCCGCACTTCAAAGCTCCGTTTCCACCAAGCCACACAGTTTAGTTGAGTTTGGTAAGCTTTTTTTTTTTTTTTTTTGCCTTTCACTTATCAAAAGTGGATGTTACCCTTAAACAATGAACCGGACCGTTCCAGTTTCTTCACCCTTCGCTTTTGGTACCAACCAAAGGTAACTGTTACCGTGAAGGGGGCGCTTAATCAATTGCACAGAATTGTCACTTCTCTGCAAAAAGGGGGAGGGACTAAATCATCCATGTTTAAATATCTCATATTGTTTACAAGAACGAACGTTTGCAACAAGAAATGGCAGTCCTCCATTGTTTCCTTTGTTTACCTTATGGCAGTCTGTTGGTTAAATTTATTGAAAGGGGATGCTGTGTTGAGTTGCTAGGATGTCATGGTAGTTATGTAGCTGGCATGGCTGTAGCTGTACCTCGTCCATGTGATAACGGTACAGTGGGAAGTGGAAACGCACCCCCTATAATGAGCTTACTGCTCCCCTGGTGTAGCAAACTGAAAACCGGTTGGGTTCTCTGGACAGTGGGCAGTATCAGACGATAACTGAAAGCTGGCGCATCTTGTGGGAAACATAAGCCTTGACTCGTTTTGGTTAACTTTAGGCACAAAACCTGTTTTGTCAGATTTAGGAAATTATTTCGAATGAATCCTGACCTCCGATCCCCCGTGGCATTTCATTTCTTGGAAGGTGCGTCGCACTACATCATCTGTCCAACGCATCTGATGATGATTTGATACTCTTGTGCGTCTCTGCCTGATGACAAAAGGATGGGTATCGATTTCTGGCATGTCGGGGGTGAGAATGGGCTGACGTGTCACAGAACGGCCGAGTAATTAAACTGGACCGACGCCATCAGAATTCCTCTCTAAAGGCAGCGGACAGCTGTTGGAGGCTCCACTATTTAGCTTCTCGACTGGAGTTCGTGATTTGGAGGGAAAACAAAGGCTGAAAAACATAAAAATGACTCCCATTCAGATCTTGTAGAGATAGATGAAGTCATCATTGTCTGATGTTTACTAGTCTGGATTTATTTAGGTGGGTTCTTTTCTATTTTGACTCTCCAACAGTATTGCATTTTCCTTCTCTAAACAAGTATTAGCCTTTGAAAATCCTCAGTTGACCTCTAATGTAAATCTTGGATCAGAATGTTGCGCAAAAGCCGATGAAAGCTTCTATAAATGCTGGACGTTTCGAAAACAAAACAATATAAAGGATCCAAGGCATTTTTTAAATATCTTGTAAAACCTCTCTGTAGTGCTGCAGATCATTGCACTAAAAGAACAAGAAAATCACCATCAATCTTCATCACCGGTGGATGTCAGAGGACGAAGCTAAAACTCATAACCCCTCGGTGCTAGAACGCCTCCCTGGAATCCCTCCAGATGTGAGCCATCTGTTGTGTTCAGTCACTGAGGTGAGACCAGTTGTGTCTGTCCAGACGGTGACATCACCCAGAACACAGACAGGCTTACGTCCAACATTGGGGCATTTCGTTAATAACGCCGCTGATCCGGGCCTTTCAGGCAGCCCTTCGAAGGTATGCGGCCTGCGCGCCTCATCGCCGCTGTGTTTTCAACAAAACAGAGAACAGTACCAGTGTCCCTTCCGTCTGTGCCTCCCCGAGAGGTCTCAGGTTTTATGGCCTGGCAGGAAATAAAGTTACTGCCACAGAATCTGACCCGTTTGAACCAGGTCACAGGATTGAAGTCGATGTAACAAAAATATATCAAATTAAAGTGCGCACAAAGTTGTAATCAGTCATTTCTAGCAGCTACTTCGCAGATTGCGATAACATTTCACAAGTCGCTCATGGTGTTGCCGAACAAAAATTTTAATTCTTTGATAATTTTGTGCAAGAAAATATGAAAATTTGTGAAATTCAATATTTGACAAGAGTGGGACGTTTTCAGTTTGTATTATGAAAGCTAGTAATCTAGGCTAATAGTAAAGAGCTGATAGCTAGCTAGCGAGCTAATGTTGTAACGCTCAGTCCTGACCATTGATGGTGTACTAGTACACAGATGGATGACTTGAGGGCACCCCAGAAGAGATGCCAAAACGTATTGATCCCCCCCTAATGGCTGGCTGCAGTATTTGTCATTTGAGGCTATAAAAATGACACAAAATGTCATGATCGATAGCAGAGCTCTGCTCACATTTTGGCAGGTGGGAACGAGATATTCCGATACTAAAATGGTGCTACAGGACAACTACTGGCTAGAAAAAGACGTCACTGTGACAATATGGCCGCGCTCATTGTTGCACAGTGTGAAGTTCAACTTTACTCATGTAAATAGTGTCAATTTAAAGAAAAAATTGCGTGTCCAATTTTATGGATTGGTTTTCCAGAAGATACATTTTTAAAATTGGTTTCCCGGAGCAGAAGTAGCTTCAGTCTACAGCAAATATGTCATGAACACGCTGACAGCATCTGTCTAATTGCTCTCATTGTCAGAGGAAAGAGACGACGTACAGCACTGCAGGTTTAAATGAGAAATACAGTTTTTATGTTTGAACTTTTCATGCTTCTCACAACCAATGCTGACAGTCACAATACGCACACAGCTAGCATAGCCACATAATCCCATCAGATGCAGGGGAGCTTTACTTGTGTCTGTAATGAACACAGATGTCCTCGAATGGAAAAAACACGGCGCATCGCCACACGGTTGGAAAAACAGGGCAATTCGAGATCGACAACAGACAGACAGGAAGTAGCTGCCTTGTAATAAGACGTGCAGAATAAAACATAAGCATTCAAGGAATTAAGTCAAGCTGCTGTGTGTCAGTCAGCATCGAAATTAAATCAAAGTTTTGTGCAGTGACGGAATAATCCACAGGACTCAACGCGATGACACGCTGCTGAGAAGACCATGACTTTTAAAGAGTGAAAAATATTGGCTAAATGAGTGAGCAAAGGCTTCTCCTCATTTTCAATTATACAGAGTCAATTTGAAGCCACGTGCCGAGTAATTGGGATAATTACAGCTGCACGTCTGCGCAGGAAGCGTGCAGACAAGAGAAAGAGCTGGTGTCCGAGATCCTGAAAAACCGCCGCCCAGCCGTGCGCTCTGAACTCTCTGGGAGAGGGGTGATGTCACCCTCACACACCCAGCGAGACAGACGATCGCAGACACATCACAGACTGGCACTCCATCACGGCTCCGTCCCACTGAAGTGAATTCCTGCATCACACCCCACATCCCCAATCACTATCATTTACATTCCTGCGAAACACAAGGAGGCGAGCGGCCAGGCGGGGGGAGGATCCAGGGCAGCTGGCTGGCTGTGATGGAAAGGCTGAGAGGCGATAAGATGAGAGGACGGGTGGAGAGGAAGGGATGAAGAAAGGAAGAGTGAGGGTGAAGCGGACGTATGAGGCTTCCAATAAACCTCCTTAAAGGAAGTTGTTATAATGGGCAAATATAAAAAAGAACATCGCACAGTTCACCTCTCTGGTGTTGGACAAAATGCAGCTGCCCCCTACTTACCCCTACTTATATCTGCCCAAAGTTTGTCACGAGGTAAAAGAGGTGTAATAATACAATACTTTCACGATTCGATACATAGCGCAAGAGTAGTTATTATTAGTACATTGAACGGTACTGATGTTCTAGCACTGCAGAAAGATTTTAAATTGTTCATGCAGCTCTTACAAAATATGTCATCGTAGAACTATTAGAGTATCACGATACACATATGGGATTGATATTTCACGATACGATTAACACGATTCACAATGTATTGCCACACTAGGAAAGCGTTTTCACGTTCCTGTAAGATTCAAACCAACACTGGGTGAGCCGCGTTGGTACGTCACAAATACGAAAGCTGACCACGGTCTGATATTAGTACTGACAATGAGCCAGTTTCCAGGCAAATTTGGCTGACTATCAAGATGTGAATACACTGTACCATCTTCAGAGTTACTGTATGTTTCACAGCCACCGACACTGTGGCAGCCACTGCTAGTTAAAAGCTAATAAAACAATAAAACGCTAGCAACACGTAGATGCTGACACATCTGTTCGTTGACAATTTTAGCGCACAACAACCTAATCAGAGTTTGGCTCTGACTGAGGCTCGAACATATAACTTAACGGTCAATGCTAACTGTAGATACCTTGACGCTAAAAGCTCTTTCATTGGTTAAACTAGTGAAAACAGTGGTGGTGATTAGTACATGTTGGAGTTCTCAACGTGTGAGAAAGAGCAGATGTGTTTTCAGCACATTTTCAGAGTTTTTAAGACAAGAGCACGTGAAACTACATTTTAGTTAGTTTATTGTAACATGTCTGGAGGGGAACTACAACCCTGTAATGTTTATATACACTTGACCTTTTTCAAAAATGCATTCAGTGTTTTTCGCTCAATGGCAGACAGGAATTTGTATACAGACCATAATTCTAGGACCAATTCCTCGAGTCTGGGTCGCCAGGCTTACTATAGGGATGGTTTATATCAAGTTTTTTTCTCATCCACCTTTGACAAAAGTTCTCTATACAATCAGCGAAATATGACAACGGGCCATCTTTTTATTAGCTGTAATATGAGTAAAAAATTAGCTGTCATTTCTTCCTCAGGACTCTAATCCCCTCACATGTGAGCCATTATTCTGAAAAATGATGTGTGCCATCTGAGGTCTTGTACAAAGTGAGCAGAGCTGAAGGTTTTTAGATAAATGAGGAAAGGGGGCATCTGGTGGGTTTTGACAGGACTGTGTTTGTGTGCCGAGAGAGAGAGAGACTGTGGTAACGGAGATAGAAATAAGCACAGATGAACAGAGATGGTGAAGGAGTCGGTTGAAAAGAAGGAAGAAAACGGATTTCGCTAAACTTGAAGATCTACAAAATCTCATTTTAGACAGACATGGGACTAAAAAGTGATGCACACAGGCATCGTTTGACCTGAAAACTGCAATCTCGACCATTCTAACCACACAAGTCCAATTTAAAGTCCATGAAGGCATTAAAAGGAATGGTTGAACCATACAAAATGCTAATGTTCATCAGGTAACAGGTTGGTATCAGGGTGAGAAAGGCAGATGTTCAGATCAGATGAACAAGAACTTCAGTTGTACCAGTGAAAACATCATCACATCACACGTGGTCAGTGTGGATTGTTTGCTTTGAATGGGTGAACCATCTGCCATTAGCATTAATTTAGCACCTTCTCTGCTAGCATTGTCCCAATGCATAATGTTGCCGATGCCTTGCTTGGCACCTCCTTTTAGCCCGGTACTGGCTGACCAGAGGAAGACTGGCACATCATAGGTAAGACAGACAATTTAGTACCCTAACCGCTAAGGTTTCGAAATGGAATGGAAGTTTCTCTTGAGTGAAGCAACAGAGCAGTCATGCAATAAAGATGGTCAATGTTGGACCTTCACACAAAGAAACCAACTGCTGTTCACTGCTACAGTTTGTATTATCAAAGTGAGTTCTCATGTCTGTTACGTAAGAAAAAAAAACCTTTTCTTGTCCAACTTGTTGCTCTCCCTGGCTCAAAAATAGCATGGGATGACACCTCTTTCAGGATTTCATCGTGGACTGGGCTTTTGGGTCACTTCCACAATGCAGTTGTGAAAGGACAGACTCGATTAGGAAATTCATTTCCTGTGTTTAAAGATGCGGGCCAGTGTTTGTAGATAAGTCAGAGAATGAGTAAATGGGACAGTTATCTAAGAAGGGGTTGGAGACACAGCGCTGATGCTTTGCTCTGCTGTAGGCCTGATACTCAACAGCCTGTTTGTCTCAAGGAGCAGGTGGTTGAACTGAAAACTATATTAGCTCAGAGAGTCGGGCTGTGTACTTGAAGAATGAATTTAAATGGATCAAACTCTGGATGAACCGCATTTCCTTAACACTGTACTCCATTTTTTGAGGCTAACCCACCATTTAGAGACATACGCTCCCCCTTAAATACAGTCTCAGAGCCAAGGGCTTTGAAGTGCACTTATCTTTAACTGTCTAAATACAAGTGTTGTTTGGTGCCTGGCGAGGGGCTGATTAGGACAGGAGACGTGAAAACGTAGCTCTTAACGTATAAACAATGGAGCAACAGTTAAATCTCGGTGTGAAAGAGGTCTGGGAACGTCTCAGGTTGACGGCTTGATAAAAGCTCAGCTCCTTGAAATCTGATTACCCCGCAACTCTCGTCAGTCCATGTGGACCATTGGAGATCAACGCTAATCCATCCGGAAACCATCAAAGAGTCTCCGGAGGCAGGTCCACCCTGCTCACCTGACAGCTGGAAAGATTAGAGTCTGTATGTGTGTGTGTGTCTGTTTGCTTCTTCTTGGGAATTAAGTTCCAAGTTACAAGATCCGTGTCCCGTAGTTAATTGTCATTGCTGGAGTAGGGTGTGAAATCACCGCCACGTACTTGTTAGAGTTAAATAGCAGGGATTTGGCTCTAAAGCTCAAGTTCCGTTAATAGATGCTGTAGGGCAGTGATTCCCAACAACACGTGTCTGAAGTCCAGGAGGTACCTTCCCAGTCTCATTGAGGTACGTGGAGATACACTACAGGACTATGTTGTAACTCCATCATACCCTACACCGTAACCTGACGTTACGCTTTCCCAAAAATGAAACTGCGCATCATGACGACACAGACTACAAGAGCTGAGATTGGTCCACTTGGAAAGAAATGTCCACAAACATTGGTCTGAAAATCGCTGAGTTCACAAAGAGGAGGTAGAACCTCTTTTGCAATGAATTTAATGTTTATTAACACCAACGAGATAGAAGGAAGTAGCTCACTACAGTGGCATAGAAGTCCTATCGCCCGCTAGCGTTCTCGCGGTGTGATTAAACCAGTATAAAATGCTAACAACGGAGTGGGTCATGTATGTAAGGCTACACGGAAGGCTCTACCCAGTGCTGACGTGC
Source organism: Mola mola (assembly GCA_001698575.1). Classification (NCBI taxonomy): domain Eukaryota; kingdom Metazoa; phylum Chordata; class Actinopteri; order Tetraodontiformes; family Molidae; genus Mola; species Mola mola. Next base: position 93,379 of record KV751405.1, read on the forward strand.
AACTATAAATCAGTCTTTAGCCTGACCTTTCCCTTGCCAAGAAAGTTTTGAGTTTACCTACAAAACCTGAGACTGGGGCAAGATTGAACTTTTGTCGTTACCCATTCAAAGATATCGCCAACAAATCACCACCTCAAACAAGATTTTTCTTATCTAGCAAGGGTGTGACAACTACAGTGGATCAGAGCACAGGACTCGGGGTGACAACGAACAATCCTGCCACATGCGCCAATCCAGTCCTTCGCAAAATGTCCCTTTTCTCTTCTTTTCCCGTGTTTCAGAGCAAATCGTGCAACTTTGTTTGTGTCCATCTTGAAATTTGCCCGTGGAATCATTGGCCTTTCACTCGTCATTTCAGGGTGTGGGCAAACACCTTCAATGACATGTACGCTTCTGTGCTCGCTGCCTTTTTTCTTCCATGTACAGCCGCCTGATGTCACGCGGTACACGTAGTAGAGCTGGTAGTTGATGGGTGGCCCCGGGGCTTTGAAACCCACCACTTCTGTGCAAACAGCGATCGGAACACCCTCCTTAAGTGCGTGTGATTCACATCAAAGCCTGTGGCAGCGTGGGGGGTAATGATTCTCAGCTGTACCAACCGAGGGCAGCAGTCCGGCTCCTGCACTGCCCAACACACACATGGGCGTGCACATTTCGCGCCACGAATCTGAGCCTTTGTTAGGCAATAGCTGCTGTTAGTCTGTAAATTACAACCTGTCTACCTGGTCCAGCCCTTCAATCCGAAGCAGCAAGATTAACTCCTGCCTATAATGTTACATCACTTGGTGGCCGGATGATGTGTTTGGTTTGTTATGCAGCGGGGCAGGAGTGAACTGTGTGTTCCTCTCGCTGGAGGAGAGAACACATTTATTATTTAACCCACTGAGTGTTTTATTGACATTTTGATACTGGTTTATCCTTGTTAGGAGAAATGGGAATCATAGACTTCAGACATTTCCAGCTACGGAAGACTGTTTGAACTCCAAACAAATAAGAATTCTGGAGAAATTAGCATAAACATGGTGGGTTTCTTCGGCTTGCGTGAGGCTGTAAAATCCCAGTTATGTAACTGGGAAAGTGAGTTTTGTTGACGGGCACACAGTGAAGACAAAAGAACACACATGGAATTTGGAATTTCCATCAGTGCGACTCGTCTCCGACACCAAGCATCAAAAATCCTGTGATGATCAGAAAAAGGAAATGAGGGAACTTATGTGTGTCAAGTATCCGAAAAAGAAAAGCAACTGAAGGGTTGCAGACGTGCCTTTAGCGCTTAAGAACCCTCCCGGAGGTTTACGGGGGGGGGGCGGGAGGTCAAGGTCATCCCTCACCTTCACTTCTCGTTCGAAAGACGGACAGAAAAATACATGTTTCAGTCACATTCCGTCATGTCCCAGACGGACCGAGAGGACATGAAAACAGCAAAAAGCTCCAACGGCAGGAAATCATGACGACAGAGCGCACGGATAAATCAAGCCCACCTCTAACAGGAAATTATAACCATTAGGTCTTCTACATGTCATCGCAGCTACAAATGCAAGATATTCAGGCCAGAGAGCGGTCGTAAAAAATAAAAATAAAAAGGTTTGTTTGGCCATAAAAGGCCAGAAATGGTTCGCTTGAGGGTTTTTTTTTAGCCAGCCCACGCTGAGGCCCCGGCGGAGATCAGAAACAAGACAGGGGTTAAAAAACAAAAACAATGAAGGCAGAGAAGAGAGGATGAACACACAGAAAGAGGAATGTGGAGACAAAGTCATGGGTGGGAGAGAATTCCAGCGATAGAGCGAGGAGGAGGGGAGACATATGGATCTGATTACAGGACGATGATGTCATGCCGTGTATGTCAGGTAATCAGCCTCTGGGCGGACAGCGCTGAGTGTATGGGGGCAAGACCGGGCCTTCGACTGGGCCCGATCGGACGCCGCTATGGGGCAAAAACCTGCGCATCAGAGGGGGAAATATTTCTCTACGGTATCTCCCGTCTCCATCTGGTTTAGATATGAATGGTTTATCGTGCACAGGAGTCGTTTCCTGCTTGCGCTCCCAGCACTTTGATGAACTCTTCGTCCTCTTTCCTGGGAAAGTGTCAAAGCAGCATAAATTAGGGGTATCCCGTATCGTGTGCCGACCTGTATCGTCTTGAAGGTACAGGCAAAGTGTTTGAGATCTTCGCTCATACGTTGCTCATCCATCTGGAGTCATGTTTCCAACCAAAAGTAAGGCCAGTTTTATCTAAATATGAAAACATGGGCATGGGAAAAGTCAAATCAAAAAGATATAAAAGGCATTAAAGCTGCATCCAATGAAAAAACGTCCATGGGGTCCTTTTTTACGTACTATGACACAATTTATGGCCGAAATGAGCAGTCGACATCATGGATTTCTGTATTCGCTCAGCAATTCGCCAAAGACAGTCTCCAAAAAAATGTATCTAGATGTTTTTTTACGTCTTCTAAGAAAACTTGAGGGACCGATTACGAAGCCTTGCGGGGCTGGAGCTTAACATTGTAGAAACTGACCATTCTGTAGCATTAACTTGCTGTCAATGTTGTACAAGTGGCTCCTCCTCTTTTTCTTGGCTGAATTACTCGTGTCGGAACTGCTGTGGTGGGACTAATGTAGAACCTCCCCACAACCAGGATGAGGCAAAGGTGTAGAATTACATGCAAATTTTTTTTAAATTAAATATTATAGGGTTTTAAATGCGTGGCCAGAGCAGGACTCTCATTTTCTAGCCAAGTGTCAATGAACACCGAAGAAGAGGACGTGATGAAATGACAGGAGTGGAAATAAACGTTTGATTTCAAAATAAAATTCAAAACTCAGAAATGAGCGGTTGTTGTTTTATACCCGTATCCGTGTTGGTTTAAATCTGTAACTCAAAAACTACGGAGCGGATCATTACCAAATTTTACAGGATGATTGACAGGGTCAACCTCTCAAGCCGATTACATTTTGGGTTCTCTAGTATCAAAACTGGTGGAACGACAGTCAGCGACAGGCGAGTCAGTGCAGCCCACTGGATGCCCCATTCAATGAGCATGATTTCTGGTGCTA
>KV751405.1:108092-170642 GCA_001698575.1 Mola mola
TTTAAGAGTGACATAATATGGTAAAGAAAATCCTGAAAAATCACATATTTCAGTGCTAGAAGTGAAGAGAAAAGCCACTGCATATTGCATCCCAGTAAACATAAAAAGCCGATACAAAGCCTAAAGATGGCGGTCTTTCAGCAGAAAGAGTCACGGAGCTCGCCGCTCACTGGTCAGTACCCCAAAACGTGTTTGACTTTACTGTCTCCCATGAATCGCCTCCTTTGGAACGAGTCATCGGGTCACGCCTATGCGTTCGTCTTGATGTGGTTTCATGCGCCCGCAGTGGAAACGTTCCCGCAATCGTGGGGGGATTTGTTGAAATTAAATCTGCAACGGGGCTCAGAGCGAGATGATAAGCGGATGGAGCCTGACGGGCATGAAAGGAGGGGATGAGGGAGAGGATGTGGGAGGATTATCTCTTGGAGTGAATTCATTAATGTCATCTTCAATACAACGCTGGTTTATAAACACATGTTCCTGCAGCGCAGTGGGGTAGCAAGTTCGGCACATGGAAAACTGCAAAACAAATAGTTAAAAATTAATAAGAAATTTAACTTGATTGTGTTTTCCCGCCTTTTTGCACGAAAATAAAAAAGACTATAAACCGGCACTGAATAAATCATAAGCAAGGCAGTCAAATGCTGCATTGGACCACGAGAGTCATTGTACTGGTGTAAGTTTATGCACGAAAGTGTTAAATCGCACGTTTCTAAGTGCTTTAAATAGCCTAAAAATATTGCGATATTATTTATAGGCTGTTGTCATCCAGCCCTAATATGGGGGTGATGTGAGCGTATCTGAAATACTGATGATGGTTCGGTCACTTTCCAGCTCAAACCCAAGTCAACAGAAGGAAGAATCTAACAATGCAGAGTTCGTCAACGCCGCAGTGATCTATGTAATTCCTCTTCTTACCACCAAGGTCCATCCTCCTTTCCTACCCTTAAAACTGCCACAACCAGCGGCCACTTCCCGCTAACGGTCTCATTAAACTCAAACTCATCCCTCTTGAAGCAGTTTTTCAGTAATTCTGCCTGCAAGGAAGCAAACCAACCAACCAACCAGCCAGCCTGCAGACAGAACCTTTGATGGACAGAACAGACAGAACATGAAAGATGGCCTAACCGAAGTATAACAGCTTAGGGTCCATTCGAGGGGGCAAACCAAACACAAACCGAGATAATCAAGTGGAGCTCGGGCCCCCACCAGACGATGCCACCATGAACAAGATGCTATTCACTGGAGCGTCTGCGACCTCAATCACTCCCCGACCCCCCACCCCCCCATTCCCGAACGGAGCTCCAAAGGTTCAGCCGAGGACGGCGGATGCGATATGATCTGTAGGGATCAGCTAACGGACCCCAACACACAAAAAGGCTGCAAACTGGATACGAGAGGACACGACGCCGTGCGAGTCTCTCTCACGCCACAACAAACCGAGTGTTTGGTTGCCGCAGCAACAGCAGGCCCTGCAGAGGAAGTGCTGCAGCGCTGATACACCAGAGAACAGAGGGGCACATTAAGGCCTCTTTCTGTGTAAAAATCAACAGGGCGGCCATGACACGGCGCCCCTGCATACATCCCTGGCCCATTAGCCGAACTTAACTGAATGAACGTCTGAGGATGCACTTTATTAATTCTCGAGACCTCAGGTCACACATGTGGAGTCGCTGAGCGTGTTGTGTCCGCGGGTGTGATGAAACCCGAGTCAGCTCCAGCAGACTCAAATCACCAATCTCACGGACGTCTCTGCGCATTCTGCAGTGGTGATCTGCGGAAATTTAGCGAGACGCAATTATCTTTTTGCGTAACTGCTGAGGAAGTGGAAGTTCGGGGTCTGATTTCAAACAAATGTGCAAATTCGATTCCTGTTTAACTTCAAATATAGGAGTAATGGTGAAATAATGCGTCGGGGAGACAAAGTACACGCTGGAAGGGGAAGCTGAGAGTCTTATGGGGGAACATTTTTTAAGAAAACAGTGTGGTTACACGCACACGGTATTTGGGGATAATTGCTCCTCTCAGGTCGCGCTGCTCATGAGCGCAGGAAAAAGAAAAAAAGAAGAAAAAAAAAAGGACCGAGGAGCTGTTGTCAAGGTTACTCATAATAGTGGAAACAGCTTCAAAGTTCCTGTAAACAGGATAGAGGTTCCGCATAACGCGGGCCCGATCCAGCGGCGCGTGTAAACACACTGATTGTAAAATAGCTGCACAGTAAGCGAAGCAGTGAGTTGTTTAACAGTCTGAGAAATGGGATGTTTCCTTTTGTTGTTTGCAGAGGGGGCTGCGGGAGCCAAACACCCGTTTCTGAGCAACAAACTCAAGCTGTTAATAATCAAATAAACTGGGATGGTATTACTGACAGGGGGGGGGGGGTTCCATCAGCAAGATGGCAACGCTCGAGCATTAAAATCAAAACATCTGGGTTGGAAGTCAGTGATTTTATGATCGTCATAAAATAGTGAAAACTATCGCTATTAGCAAAAGAGCTTAGTTTTCTTTTGAAAACCAAGCTTCCAATTAATCGACTAAACATTGTAGTTTTATCCAAATACATTAAAAGCAGACTGAAAACTGCTGAAGTTGACGAATATGAATCATTGTAGCCAACAGTGTAAAAGGCTGAATATTGTGGAAAAGCTCTTTTTTTTTATTCATGAAGTGAAAAGTTAAACGTTCCCATATTTTATATTTGTTACACATAAACTCAAATATATCAAGTCTAGTCTTGTTTGAGAACATGCGAGAATACAAAAAACATCTTTCTTGTTCGGATTTATTTTTATTGCTGTGACTGGAAGCACTAAATAAGATTATAATAAAACCAATTCACTGCAAGTCTGACATGTAGATACATATTTAGTTTGACCATCAAACAGGAAATTTAGAGTTCTTCTGAGGACAAGTTGCAGCAGATATCGATAAAACTTGATTTGTCTCCATCTAGTGGTCATTATCAGAGTTGCATCAGCTTTTCACTGAGGAACAATTCAATCAAAAATCATCACTGTCTGATCACAAGGTCAAACCAAAAGACAACCTTTCCTCTATACATCTGATAAATCATAAAAACTCCTCGCCACACTTCACTGTGTGTCTCTTTTGTTTTTTCGCAGATCCCTCTAGAAGCATTCCGACGACCAGGGCCCACAAGAATCCCCAAACCGAAGGGCTGCGGCTCCCAGAAGGCGACAAACGGCACGGCGGCGGGGGTGTTGGGGCCGCAGAGCAAAAGTCAACCGGCCGCGGGCAAAGAGCCGCTCCAGCCGACACACAACAACAACCCCCGTCTGGCCAACCGCAGACTGTGACATCATCAACTTTTGGTCGTCGGTTTTCCCCTCCTCTGAAATCACACACACAACGTGTAAAGATCTTCGGTAGAAACCGGTGAATCGCTTTAGGATAACAAGTGATCCTGAGGTGCTGTGAAGACTGAAAAAGGCAGATTTTAGCCTGAATGTCACGTTCTCTGTGTCCATGCTGTGTGAGCAGAGGAAGGAGCTCCGCCGTTCGCTGTAAGTGCGATAAACTACGGAGTAAAACTAGAACCGGACGTCCATCGTCGGAACCACACGACCGTCTTCTTTGTAGCGTTTGTAATGATACTCGATGGCGTCACACAGCCGTTTATCGATGTCTGCGAATGGAACACGAGGAAATTTTCAGAAATATGTTGCAATAATGTATATAAATGTACAAGTGAGGTGTTGTAACACAGCTGCTTGATAGTGTTGCTCTTTAAAATGTGACGTTTGTGTCATTTTTGGTTATCAATAAAGACTTTTTATACTTGAAACCGGAGAAATGTCCCTGACATGATTACAAAGAAACCACAATGGCATAACGAAGCTATAAATGCTCATCAAAAATAAACAAATGAATGTGATTTTTTTTTAAAGCAAATCAAAAATTGAACAGCTTTATTAACACTAAAAATGAGTAAACAGGTGATAACAGGTGATACTTAAAGGGCTAATTGTCTGCTAGGATTTTCTCGCTGTGCTACTGTGAACAGCACCAACACTCTGCAACTCACATGTCAACATACTGCACGAGAAAGAAATGTTGAGATGTAGCAAACACGGGTAAAATTATTGATGCAACACCGTTGTTTTGCTGTTTTAACAGTTCTTTTTAAGTACTTTAATATGTAGTTTAAGATAAGCAGATAAGCTAAATGTTTTATCTGCAGTACCTCTTTAGGCCACATGAGGGAGTGTGCGTTTGGTGGTTTCCACCACAGGAATCAGCACATGGATGTGTTGCTCATTTAAAAAGAAAGAGCATTAACATTCACATTAAAGCCTGTTAAATCTACTTCAATGCACTTATTTGGTCTCATTTATAATGTGTATGTTTTTGTATGGTATTGTAACATGAACATGATGAACATTTAAGAGGTGAAGTGTGTGAAGATGAAGTCTAAAGTGTAGTCTACAATACGCTGGAAGCCTCCCGGTTAGAGTTCGGCAAAATGACTGTGTAGTTAATATGTTCCAAAATATAACAAATACAATAATTCTTTTTGGTGAAATTTGTGTTAGAACAGAGACAAAGTCTGTGATATAAAGTAAAGACTGCATGATCGCCGATCGGACAGTGAGGTTCTGTGTGTCGGGCAGTTGAAACAGAAGTGCGACATTCAGATCGCCAGCGTGCTCCGTGGTTACATCACAGCCTGCTTGTGTAAGTGTCTGAACGTAGCGTCCAAACCTCCTCTCGTCCCGCCGGCGCATCACTGATGTCCCCTCAGAGCCGTGTTGATGGCTGAGCGTAGCGCCGACAGGAAGTGGTCCCTCTCCTCGCCTCGCTCTGTGGCACAGACCCAGGAACGACAGGGACCCTCCAGGACGAAGGCGTGACTCACATCTACAGAGAGAGAAACACCTCTCACATTTAGCTGCGATTCTAACGTCGCCATCCGGCATCTAAGGTTGAGTCCTCATGCTAAAACTCACAGCGCGTGTGTGTGACCTCTCTGAGCGCCAGGCTGCCGAGGGCCACGGAGGCCAGGAACGTGTGTGTGCTGTGGCGAGCCAGCGCGAAAGGTGCGTGATGCACGTTCCGCCGTGTCAGCACCAAAGCGTCGTTGAACAGGAACAGGCCCACGTCGGACACCTGCTCGAAAGTCCTGAACAACCAAGCTCATAGGTCATTACTGAATCACATCAATCAGAGTGCAAACCTCCGCCAACGCGGACAAATGCACAACAATACGCGACCACGCTCAGCTTTCAACGGCAGCTTTTTCCTCTGTGAGCTCATACGTCATTTTTTCTGTGGCATTATTGGTTTGTACAAGTGTGATTTTAAGGTCATCTGGTCCAAAAATAAGATCATATGTTGGCAACACCTGATGGGTGACACATAAACTGCAGAGTCAGTTAGTTCTGGTAATGTGATGGACACTGGGATTAGTTACACAATGACACCAGCTGGACCTCTCTATGTCAGTTCCATCTGGAGATAGGTACAAAGAATAAAAGTGACTTTGGAACTTGACTTAGAAATCCCAAAAGCTTCTCGTCTGTAGCCTGTGTTAAATGACACCAGTTGGACCACCGTATGTCAATTCATTCAGGAGAAATGGCCAAACAAAACCTCTAAACTTTGAGCTTGAAATCCCAAAAGTTAATCATCTGTAGCCAGTGCTGTCAGCTACAAATGACACCAGTTGCACTGGTGCACAATCAAACAAGTGGCACTAAAAACCAACAATTAGTTCAGCCAACTTCACTGGCTTCAAAGGACAAATCCGACTAAATCTCTACAGTAAGAGGAGCTTTGGCTTCAAAGCTAGATAAATATCTAAACACTTCTGTGTATAAACCAATAAATATCATGATTTTGAACCCATTTGTCGGACGTGAACATTCAGTGTCTTTACCTGAGGGAGTCTGGGATGTTTTCATCGTGGCTCCTGAGCAGAGCAGCATCCTGAGTCATTATCAGCTGCCTGTTTCCTTCACTCAGGCTCTACATACACAAAACACATAATCATATTCTCAAATTCCAACCGCTAACTCACAGCAAGTGGGAGAAGCTTTGTTACCGGGCAGCCTCGGATCATCTGCTGCGTTTCCTCCAGCAGCCGGTCTCGCTCCGAGTTGCTCTGTAACTGCAGCAGAAGAGAGCGTGTGTTTATTTTTGACGCCCGACGCGCAGAAACGACAGTGTGTGTGTGTGTGTGTGTGTGTGTAGGCGTCTCACCCTCTGAGTGAAGTCTCTGAAGCGCAGCAGGGTGGCGAGGGCGGCAGTCAGGTGTGTGTGGTCGGGGTGATCCGGGGGGGTGTGCACGCTGAGAGCCTGAAGCAGAGTCACGTATTCCTGTATCCTCCACACGGGACACAGCAGCAGCTCCTGCAGGCTTCACAGACAACAAAATACACTTTAACTACTGCAAACACATCTGGGATATACTGTAACTATGTGTGTGTTACCTCAGCATGTGTGTTGCAACAGTTCTGTCAGCTCTCTTCAGGAAAGCCCGAAACAGAGGTTTTGCCTCCCTGCACTGAAGCACATCACATCACATGATATGAGAATATATATTGTCTGAGATTTTATTGCATTTCATTGTTATTTAGATGGAAACTGTAGTTGTCAGATTTAGTTGCTCTCTAATTCACAGGATTTGCAAAAAAGTCAAATGATTCATGTGGTTATTTTGTCACTTTTGTTGTTTTGTAAATACTATATATTGAAATATATAGTTATCGTGATATAAAATTATCCAAACTGCAATATTACATTGTGTCCATATCGCCCCCCCTCTGGTATGTGATCAAAAATACTGTGTCATTTGATTTCGCTGCTCATCCCAGCACTTATCAAGGAGAAACATTGCGATATATACCGTGTATCGTGATATTGCCTAAAAAAAACATTATATTTACATAACATACGACCCAGTACAATAGTATATTTTCTATCAAATTAAAAGTAAAACATATTCACTCCGCCTACTTATCAGCTGTTGCCTGTGTGCATGATGATGTAAAAGGGGAGGGGCCAAACTGATCAATGAAAGCATAGTTGGGTTTTGCCGGAAGTAGCTACATAAACTGGGTTTAGGCTAATCAGTAAAGATTGGCTGTCAGTGGCTATTAGCTACTAAATATCCAGGTGAAAAGTTTAGTTTCTGGGTTTAGTTACTCTTTAAAATTCATAGGATTAGCAAAAAAAGATTGATGTTATTTTGTACGTACTTTATCGTGATATATATCATTATCACGATATGAAATTATGAATAACGTGATATAAGATTTTGTCCATATCACCTACCCTGAGTATGTGTTTAAAAATACAGTGTTATTGGATTTTGTTGTGCAGTCCTGGCGTTTATAAACAGTTTTTAAGGAACAGTACTGTGATATATATGACGTATCGTGATATCATTTTGAGGACATACCACCCAGGCCTATGTTGTACATAAACTGTGTTTGATCAAATAAATAAATGGTAACTTTAACCGTTAGTTATGACCCTCAAACTGACTTTACAGACTTCAAATGACACTCTATAGACAGAGACGACTTTATTAATCCCCGTAGTGAAATTAATTATCCATCAAAGCACATTGTGTGTTAAAACAGTGCAGCCTGTCGCAAAGTGCGTTAGCTTAAAACACAGTTAGACTGGTGTCGTAAAAAGGACTCAAAAGTCATTTTTATTTTTTGCAAAAGTAAAAACAAGGTGTGATAATAGTACTTAAGTGAGTAAAAGTCTAAAAGAATCCGATGCTAAATGTAATTACTTACCAAAAGTGTAAAAAAAAGAAATTGTACTTTTATATGAGTATTTGTGCTGTATAAGGCCAAAAACTATGACTTTGTTCTAACACAGAACAACATGTGAATGCAAAAATGTAGTCAAGTGGATTTGTAACGTAGTAAAAAGCAGGAAAAACTCATGTACAAGTACCTCGAATGCGGTCCAAAGTACAGCAGATGAGTACAGTGTTCTCTGCGTACCTGGTCGATGGTGCTGATGGCCGTGGCGTAGTTGTTGAGGTAGTTGCTGTAGACTCTGAGTTTGGAGCACAGTTTCACAAACACGTCTCCGAGGCACTGCTCCGCCCCCCGCTGCTGCAGCCGCGCCTCCAGATCTGCCCGAAACACCCTGCAACACACACAAATAAACACTGTCCGTGACGCCCACAAACAAACGCGGTGCCGTATAAGTGTGTGCGTACGTACCTGTGGAGCTCTAGAATTCGTGACACGGGGCTGAGCACAGTCTGGATGTTGGCGTAGCTCAGAATCGCTCTGTTGGAGTTCAGAGCGGCTGTGAGAGGCTCCTCATAAACCTTCAGCATAAACAAACCAGTCAAATATTCCAATCTAATTCGCCGACGTAAATGTTGCTCTGAGAACTTCTAAGTCAACAACAATAACATTCAGTGAGAATACCTCCCTCAAACAGAATAGTCCACTCTGAAACCTCGGAGTGTTTCCAAAATTACTATTATTCTTTCTTTTCCTTCATCTTTTTTTGGGGATGAGAGTGCAACGGCTAACGTCAAGCTAACACCCCCTCACAACTAGTACATAGCTTCGTGAATTGTTTATAAAAGTTGTTCTGCTGTGTTCTAACTGCCAAGAAAAATAACATTTTATAATTTTGTTGGCCATGTTAAATATATCTTTTGATAAAAATCTTAAAAACTTTATGTTTGGGATGTAATGATTCACTTAACTTTCCATGCAGGGCTCACAATTCAAAGTGCAGCTTTCAAGAATCACGATTTTCTCCCTTTTTTTTTTTTTTTTTTTTTTTTTTTTTTTTAACAAAATGACAGTTAAGACAAATAAATGAGAAAATAGAAATAAGAAACATCCTCTGTCCCTCAACGCTAGGGTTCGTAATTTCTGGAAAATCAAGCATGAGACTCCATGGAAACAACTCTGCTCCCCCTCCCCTCCCTGTCTCTGCTCAGTGGCTCCGCCCACCCTTTAGAAACATCTTTTTGACCAGAATCACAGATCTGTCTACCATCTACTGTTTAAAACGTGTATCGCATCACTTTTTTTTCCCTGTGGCATTTAAAATAACAGAATATAAATGTTTTTTAAGTTAAGTTAGACATTTCAGTATGTTGACAACGCTAGACTTAACCCAGACAAGAACATTTTTTTTCTCAGACACTGACATCGCTCGCTCATTTCAGTAAACCCAACATTCTCCTACTTCTTCTGCCGGATCTGCCCCAGCTGCACTAGTTATTCCTCCTTGGTGGAAGTCATTTAAAAAGACAACCGTGATTACCGTCATATCTAAAACACCAAGCATACAAAGGTATGACGTAAATGATATATTTACCCTATTTTCCTTTTAGTTGGAAATCTTTCTAAATCCCACTGGGCTTCCTGTTGAGTGGGATACTACCTTAAATGTGATGATGTCGGTGTAATGGAAGTCGTACCTTCAGCACAGCGCCCAGTCGTCCCACATACAAACACTCGCTGTGGTACAGCTCTCTGGCAGCTGCTCCCCTCCAGTCTAAGGCAGCCTGAAGACAAAGTCACGAGCTGTCAACACAAAGTGAGCTCTCTAACTGTCGCCGATTGGACAAAGCACACGAACCTGTGGCAGCTGGGGACGTTCCTGTGGTTCTACAGAGAACTCATCTCTGCTCTCCTTCTTTTCGCACCACTGTGTCAGGAACTGAGCGAGAACCTGCAAAGGTCTGGCCTGAAGGGCAGAGAGAAGATGAGGAACAGTGCGTCGTTTTCGATTCTATTCCTCTGTTACAGTGTTTCTGACCTCCTCCACTGCCGTGAGAGCAGTGAGTCCCTCCGTCAGAGCGTCATTCAGCTCCTCTAGGTCGATTCTCTCCCACAAAAAATGTCCTGTAAGAAAAGGAGATTCTTCAGAACAGGACACGGAGTGTGCAGGCGCTTGTGTTTAAATGTGCGTGACACGCACCCAGAGCTCGGGCCCGGGCCTGGAGGCTGACCCGCTGCAGCTGCGGCCCCAGGCGGGCCCTCAGCTCCTGCAGAGCCTCCTCCATGCACTGGGCCTGCCTGCACCAGCCCTGCAGAACGCTCTCACACACATACAGCAGCGCCGGGGCGGCGGAGTGCTGGTCCGACAGCCCGGCACGCACACTGCTGTCAGACCACTCGCTCAGGACTGGGAGGAAGATATTTTAGATATAAATGGACAGTTCTAACTGCAGTGATAAACAGGCACAATTAACGATTTTCCTGTGACATCGGCTGTTTGCAAGGTGAACCATTTAAAAGTGAAGTATCAGCTGCAGGATGGTCCATTTGCTCAGAGAGTTGCTATTATGACATTGAATTATTCTTGATTAGATGTGTGCATGTGAACATATTTTACATGGCGAAACACACCAGTCAGAGCAGAAACATGATTAAATCTTAACCATACAGTTTTGTTGCCTAAAGTTACCCATGTTTTGTTACTGAAACCTAACCTGGTTTCTTTAATTATGTAGCTTTGTTGACTAAAGCTAACCTTGTGGCTCTGTTAGCAAAACCCTAATCATGCAATTTTGATGCCTAATGCTACCATATTTTGTTAGCGTAAGAAAGTAGTGTTGCTACCTAAAGCTAACTGTGTAGTTTTGTTACCTATGACTAACTATGTAGTTTTAATAGCTAAACCTTAGCAGGTAGCTTGGTTGCATTCTACTAACCATGTAGTTTTGATTGATAAACCCTAACTACATAGATTTGTTGCAAGCTAAGTACGTGGATTTGTTATCTAAACCTAACCAAGTAGTTGTGTTAGCTAATTCACTTACCACATACTTTTTTGCCTAAAGCTAACCATGTTTTTAACTAAATCAAGTAGAAAACCAGCTAACAGCGTAGTTTTGTTAGCCAAACCCTGATCATCTTTCGTAGTGCCTAAACTTAATAAAACGGTGACTGAAAACATAAGCAAATTCCAAAACTAAGAAAGGATTTTCTGTAATCCTTCCTGAATACATCGAACAACTGCACAAAAACCTCTAACAATAAACAGCATCACAAAGAGGGTTTGATTTTTATGGATTCCTTATACTTATAAGACAAAACATCCCTTTGGACTTAGAGCCCCATGAGTTGCCTGCTAGCTTAGATATTTATGTAGCTGAATCAGTCTTGCGTACAGGTGACTCACTGTTCTGGAAACTTCCCGTAGCGAGACCCACTGGTGCCCGGACTTCCAGCCCGGTCAGAGTAGACAGAGTCTGGATGAGGGCCACGCCGGACGCTGGATGAATGAAAGAGCCGGGAAGATGTTACGAGACCAAGAAACACACAAAAATAGGAGATTCCAGATACATTTAACTTGTGTCGACCTACCAGATGCAGCCAGCGGAGCGAAGACATCAATCCCTCCTCCTTCTTCTGTTGATGCCAACCAGCCACATAGTTTTTCCCAGAATTCTCGATGGTAGGGCGTCCGTAGAGTTCTCTCTGACAGGCTACAACCTGTATAAACAAAGCAGATTTGAGAATTGAAAAGAACTTCTCAGATAGAGTTTAAAAAGAAGTCGACGTGAAGGTCGCACAGTACAAACCCAAATAACCAAAGTGTTTGACTGACATGAATTTATGCTAATCTTTGGACCTACTCAGCAAAGTATTGACGAAAGCCAAAGGTACTATCATAATATTTAATGGCTTCACAGCAGGTTTGTTTCACATTATCCTGAGAGATAATCTTTGTACGAACCCTGGCCGTGTTCCCAAACACTGAGAAACAAAGGATTATTAGCTCTCACTGCGCAGCAGATGGACTTGCTCCGTTCCTCCGGGAGCCACGAGGCCAAGCCTCTGAGCTCGTTGCCCAGAAATGGCCCTCTCCGCCTGGGTTAACAAAGCTGAGAGAGTCCCTCTGTGGTCATAAAGAACCACAATCACTCCTGCCTTCACACCGCTTAGCAGCAGCTAGTAGAGAGCAGACAGGGAGCTATATTAAACCTGTACATTTTCCTTTTTCACTCACAGGGCTGTCTATGTTATTACCTCATATGCAGGAATCCTGTCGGAGACGAGCAGTAAGAGGGCAGGAGTGGGCAGATGGAGGGGAAGTGCCGGCCTGTATATGAAGGAGGACAACACAGCACTGGCGTTGTTCAGTCTTCTGCAGAAAGAGAAGACTGAACCGTGATTAGCAAACACATTACAACTGTATTTAGCACATAAAACCCTCATTAAAGGTAAATAAGGTTGAACATTCTGAGCAATAAGGGCCAGGACACGCCAAGATGTCAAGAACTACCCACATCGGAGAAACCCCCTGAGGGAACCTGGAAAGCTCTGCTGTGAAGACATAAAATGTGAAGAAAACAGTGTTTGAGGAACTGGCACTGGAGAAAGGTGAAACTGTGCAGAATGGGTAAAACCATGAATTGTAGAGCAACAAGCCCAAGGGTTTCGCCTTTTTGTCACTTTAACAGCCAATGAGATCTGTTTCCTTGTCCCCCTTCGCTAAATGAACATGTTAACTGACAAGGGAAGACGATCCCGACATTATGGGAAAACACCAAAAAGACGAGGGTGACGGACGCTCATGGACATTCCTGATGGCCAATGGTTGGCTTGGGCTGTCCAGATCCTAAATCGATACCACTTGTAAGCATATCCATTTGGTTTGAAGTTAAAGCCACTTCCAAACAAAGTTACTGCATTATATCAAGGGTGCGGTTCTTAAATACCCCTCGTAAAAGGAGTTGGTACTACAGTTGGATGAGCACACAAACTAAATATTGTAGAGACTATGACTACTATGACACAGTATCATAAAAATCAGGAAACACGTGTAAATTTGCAGACACTGACCTGCTCAGACTGGTGGCCTGGACTTTCGTCGGGCTCACAGCTTCAGACGTGGTTAGTTTGTCCAGGCTAGGGGAGCCAACGGTCTTTGGAGGCCTGGAGAAGGAAGGCCAAGAGCTAAATGTTAGCCCAGAGCTGGGCCTCCCTGTCTGGGTACTTCCACCTGTGGCTCCCTCTGGTTTCGTGTAGCTGCCCCACGCTCTCCTGGTTCTCAGAGAAAGTCCTGAAAACATCAGAGACATGAGCACTGAGGGGTGATACTCGCTACCTCCGACTTCTTTCCACTCACTCTTCTCGTCCTGCAGCTTGTCTCTGATCATCTGTCTGATCCCCCTCTCCTCCTGCTCCTCCGTTGGCCCCGTACTCCGCCGGTCAAGGGTCCCGTACCGCTCGGCCACCTCCCGCGGGGTGAGCCAGTCCAGAGTGGACACACAGGAGATGTAGTGGTTCTTCCACACTCTTCTGACGCACCGGCCTGCCCAGAGACAGTCCTGGGCAGAAACAGGCCAAACGGGGAGACACTCATCAACAGCACATTGGTAAAAGTCAGCTATCGAGCTTTTGAGACCGACCTGCTCGGCTAGGATCCTCCAGTGCCAGCTGACTTGGGCGGCCGAACTGAGGTCACGTGGCGTCAGAAAGGACATCACGTACAGGGACAGGAACCGCGGCAGCACCGCCGTGAAGTCCACCTGGGTCACGGGAATCGTCTCCATCAACAGATCCCTGCAGCACCTGCCCAGATGGTCAAAGGTTTTCACACTAATGACTCGGGGGCGGATTCCCAGCACGGGGGAGGGCGGGACAAGACGTTACCTGAGCTGTGACCTGGTGCAGCGTGCAAACAGAGAGCCTAGCAAGTGTTTCCGCTGCTGGTCGGTCCACAGGTCGAACCAGCGGAGCACAAGGTTCACCCGCTCCTCGAACAGCTGGGAGTAAAAAAGTCATTGTTCAAACTGTAGAACGTTAGCGTCCAATGTGCCCAAATCCAAATGCGCTATTTGGTTTGTAGCTCAATTGAAGCAGGTGGTTTGCTGGGTAAAACTAACCACGTAATTTTAAACTAACCGTTATCACTGAACTACAAATGTTGTTTTTCTTGTTTTATTTAAAATAAACACAACCATGCAGCTCCTAAACAAATAGTTTACAGCCTAAAATGAGCAAAACTAAGTAGCTGTGATGCTTAATAAAACATTATCTTTAATTTACAACTCAACACTGTAAAAACTAAGATGTTGCTTTTAAGAAGTTGAGGTAACTTTTTAGTTAGTGAACTTTCTAGTGTAGTTTTTTTTTACAGTGTGTGATGGAATTTAATATCATAAACATTGAATAAGCAGACACAGTGAGGCCCGTATGTAAAACTTTTAGAAATAAAATCGCAGCACCTCTAAACTGTTGAAGCTGATTAGAATTCCAAGAGCTTTTCCCTTCACACAGGTAGTTGGAGAGGGAATTTGTCCGAATCCTCCCAGAATGTGCACATTTCTTTCCCTCGGCTTTACACAATGATACTAAAAGTGTGTTAGAATAAGTTAAGAACTGTCATATTCATAGTTAATTGACTTATATTCAACGGTACAGCAGTAATTTACATCATAACAATGATAATTAACTAAGATTTTTGGTTTGTTGCTGGATCATGAGCCTTTAATATCTGAACCCTGCTCATTATTCCATGTTACTCTAGTTAACTGTAGTTCATTTAGTAGCTCTTGGTGGCTCCGACCTGCAGGTTGCGCGTCCTGTCGTGGCGGGGCGTCCAGGCGCTGAAGCGGGTCTCGGATCGCAGGCTGCGGGCTCGCTGCGGGTCGTAGTCGGTGCCGGCGAGCTGCCACCGCTTCACCGAGTGCGGGCTCGATATCGCGTCCATGAACACGACGATCTCCGGCTTAAATCTCAATTACTCCACTTTTAGCGAGGAACCGGCAGGCCGCCATTTTGGCTCCAAGTTGCCGTGGAGACGCAGCAACAAGAGACGGATGAGCGCGATTCATCACACACGAGTGAAACTGGCTTCGATCAATCATGTGTGACAACTGTGAAACATTTGGGATCAAGTGAATCGATCAGTGACGCCATTAATGCTCCTAACAAACCGTCGTTAATGTAGTTTTTTTTAACAACAGTCAGTAAAAACTACAAGTACATCTAAAAAAAAAAAAAAAGATTAACAAAACAACTAAACTATTGCACTTTAAGTGTAATTAATAGATTATTTTAAACTTTTTGAATGACAGTGACCTTTTCCATAATATTCTAATAAAAGGAAGTGAGTCCTGTACAAGTACATAATCGAGGTAACTTATCGCCTGATTTTCCTCTCCAGAGATAAATTCACTTTTTTAACACACTATTTCAGGCAGCGGAGGAACATTAAAAATTAAGATTTTTACACAGAAAACACATGAAGACATTAGAAATTAATGTAGCCAACAGTTTACAGTCATTCATTTCAGGGCTTCACAAATGTTTCGATTTGCTGCTTTCCTTTTGAGGCATTTTACTAATTTGAATTGTAACTGCAGTAATTTTGGACATTTGGGAAGATGCAACACGCTGAAGGTGTCAGCCAGAATTCTACCAAACCAAGCAGCCAATCGATTTCATGGCAAAAACAATCAGCAGAGCAACTGGACTGAGACGACACGTTTATTAGGTCAAAAATAAAAGGAGCACAGTTAAAAGTATCCCCGAACCCTCACAACAGCACTGAGTGATTATCCTAAAAGCCTAAAATCAGCACGTTCGCTGCAGGTCCATTAAAAGGTCAGAACCGATAAGGCTAAAACGATATGACTAAACTTGAAATCAAAGAAAACAATAATTAAGGCATGTTTGTGACGTCAGCGTTTGGACTGATTGATTGTTTCGCGGCAGCGTGCCGGCGGTCATGTGTTGCGTGGATCTGTATCAGGGCCACAACACATCTTTACACTGTTAGATTACACACTATTACCGTTATGATTTTATGACCTTTAGCTACCAGCTCATCCATCAGGGTTTATTTTGTGGTCCCACGGATCAGATCTGCGCCTGCGGCTGACACGACACAGTGCCACAGGACGAGTTTATATAAATCTGGAGCAGGTCTGCGCTCACTTTTGGGACGACGAAGGTGAGTAAATCTATCAGTGTCACTTTGGTTAATCGTGAATCTAAAGTGAACCTCAAACAGGCCGCGACAGGGATGCATCAATGTCAATCTGTATGCTGTTTAGTAAGGTTTTCTAATCAGTAACAATCAGTGCATCCACGCTGGGACGTCCTAAAATACATCCATTCGCAGACAGGGGGCGCTGGTGAGCAGCAATCAGCCGTAATACTGAGGAGAAAGTGCATCGAGCTCGCTGAACAAGCAGGTGAGGAGAGGAGGTCCGTCACATGCTGGCACGCCTGGGGATCTCCTGGGAGTCGGCGAGGTTCAGTTTCTGGCTGGAGGCGTGGCCGTAAAGGAAAAACCGCAGGGCATCGTGGGAGATCAGGTGAGAGTGTCTGTCAACGCCTCAACGGCGGCCGTTGAGTATGAAAAGGATACATGGAAGAACTCAGCTCCTCCAGCTGTGGAGAGAAAGAACATTACTGTGTGATTACACGTCTTCGACTACAATACAGTGCCTGCTCTCAACCAGGTGGGTCTCAGAGCGCCACCTAGTGGTCTGCTGAGGGAATAGTTTTAATTCCATAACATCGTACCTTTTAGTCCTGGGGGCACGCGGCCGTTTCTGACACATTTCTGGTGAGACGCTATGTGACAAAGTCCAGATCCAGATGGTGGGCCAAAAAGTGAGGAACTTCTGGAACTATTTTTTCTTTGTTTTTTTTTTTTTAAATTTTTCCCAGATTTATTGCGATCGTTGTCCTTTTTTTAATAGTTGCATACGTTGCGTATGACTGGAAAAACAGAATCTAACGGTAGCTCTGTCCGTATTTTTAACTGTTCAGGTCAGAAACTTTATGTTGAGCTTTGGAGTGATAATAAGTCCTGCTTGAGTAACAAAAAGACATCAATTTTAAAAAATACTACTGAATGTGACCGATATCGTTAGCCATAATGTACAAACCACAACCACAATAGAGGCTTTGACGGCTCACTGCCTACGTCGGTAACGTGTACGAATGTTTTAATCATCTCAGACACAAATTCCACTATGTTGCCTTCTAAACATGGAGAACTCAACTCCTCCAGCTAAGAATAAAAATAACATTGGAACGTTATCATACATTTTACATCACAATAAAGCTCCTACTGTGAGCCAGTTAGGCCTCAGAGTGCCATCTATAGGCTGCTGTGGAAATAGCGCTCCTAAACAGGGATAATTTTATATATTAATAACATTAAAAAAAAAGCAAAATTTCTGTCACCCTGCATCATCATCATCATACACGTCAGTCCCGTGTCCTGTGTGAACGTGGTAATTTCCGACACATTTCCGCCAAGACGTCCTCCAAGTTGCCGTCTGCTGCTTGTTAGCGCCGGCTGTTTACAAACCCCGTCATGATCCCATTCAAGCTTCCCACCCCGTGCGTGGCCAAATGGCCGCTTTAGGCATATAATCTTTATCCTGTTTGACCTGCAACAGGCAGCTAATTCAAGAGTTCAACGCTCGGGTAGGGAAATAAGCAGCTAAATCCTCGTCGAGTTACGACACATCGAGCAGCTCAACATGCTCAATCGCTCCACAAAGCGGCTCTGTCTGATTTGTGAACGGAACGTTACCACGCAGAAGCCTCACATTGAGGAGCAGCTTGTCCATGTTGGTGTCGCAGGCCGTCTTCCTCTGAACTTCAGGCATTTCGTCCAACTCGCTGTACAGGTCGAAGTGCAAGCGGGCCAGCTTCTCCTGCATCTCCCTCACGTGCTCCATCTGGTCGATGGAGCACTCGTTGCCTGGCACAAGAGAGGAGGGCGCGAAAACACACACACAGGGTGATCACTACTTCTCGTGCAGGGCAGGTTTCCTGAGCAAGTCCAAATTAGCAGCCGAACAATTTTTAAACATGTTTAATTTAGCTTCTCGGTGCAGCAATGGCTAATAATTCTTCTTCACCTGCCCGTTGATTTATTTTACAGTTCCTCCCTCTGTCCAGCAGGGGTCACTGTGCACACGTGATCCCCACTGAGCAACGCCTTGCCTGCCCCAGAGCAAGCACGGATGGAAGAATGACAGCAACTTTAACAGTGTTGCAGCTACGGTCAAACAAATGCAACCTCTCTGACAGTTTCACGACATATCACCGCAAACATTACAGTTACGTTTGGGACAATAAAGTTTTTGATTTAACTGTAAAGGTCTCGACTCCGTTATACATCTTTGCAACAAGTGTTTGATTGGTGCAATTGAGGAATCAAGGCAATAAATGTGTGTGTATATTTAAGATATCGGCCCTCAAAATCTAATATCGGTCAGGCTCTGGTCCAAATTACCAAAAGCCTGAAGGTTCCCTGAGTGGAAGTCGTTGAGGAGGCTGAGCAGGCCGTCTGACCCTGACCCTGGTTCTGGTTCTTGTTCGCTTTGACGCCCAGATGGTGCCTGGATTTCTCTCTCACGCCCCTGGAACAAACACACAAAGCAGTGTTGACCTCGGATACTTGTATTCCTTTGCTCCTGGGGGAGTTCCACCTGTTATAAACAAGAATGAGGCAGTGTCCCGGGTTCTACCTCCGGCTCTTGCCCTTCTGGCCGGCGTGAGCCCCCGTGCTGTGGCTGTGGCCCTCTTGTCGCCCCACGGACGGAGCGGTCGTGTTAGTGGACGAGCTCCGGGTGCTCTTTCTCTTTAACTTGCGCTCCTCCATAGCTTCATGTTACGGTGCTGTCCGGTTTGCTAGAGAGCGGTCACACACGGCAGGCTGACAACAGGGGCCGCGGACAGCCAGCCTCCCCCCGGATACGGGATACTAAGTGTGGTTCGTCACCGAACTGAGGTTAGCTTAGCAGCTAGCGCGTCTGCTAACCGCCCCACTTGGGAGGATGTTCAGGTTAAATATCAGCACCTGAAGCCGATAGACAGCTTTACTCGGGCCTGTTACTGAGAGAAACGTCCCCGGTCTGTGGCACCAACAGGGAGTCCACACAAATCAAACATTCGCAGAAACATAAAAACCGCTCATGTAGTCCGGGGACAAGTTCGCTAGCACGTATACTCCGAAAACTTCCTGTTTTTGGTGGGACGCGACGGAGCGAATCAAGGCCAAATTCCAAATAGTTACTAGTTCACTTCTCTTGGACTCGTGGACTAAAACACTTTTCACCACTCTTGGCATGTGGCTTGAATAAAAATATTGTTTCACCTTTTTAGTTGTAACGGATGACCTATTTCTTGCTAGAAGGATATTATAACTTGATTACACTTTCTCATCTACTCTGCATAATAGTGTCCTTCCGAGGCTCCTCCGCCACGAATTGGAACGGGATTCTAATGGTCCCATTTGCAGTGCATTTCCATGCAACTTCCTGTTGTCCCTTTTCACTAACAGGGTAAAAAGTACCCCAAAAACACTCTTCGATAAAAGTAAAGACATCATGTTGAAAACTTACTTGTGTAAAGGTGAAGGTCACCCTTCTGTACTTATGTATCAAAAGTACAAGTACATTCACATGTACCACTACATCCAAAAATTAGAATGTAACCCTAACCCTATTTTTCATCAAATGTAGTTAAAAATAAAACAATAGCCCATGTCTTTGTTATTTCTTAATTAAATCATTTACTTCTCTCCGTGTTTCTGCCGGTCTCAGTTGTATTATATGAAATTATAGACTCGACTGAAATTGAGATGTAATTGCAAGGAGTAACCACACGGGGGGGCTGAGTGAACAGCCAATGCTGATCCCCCTTCAGTTCCTCTCATGAATTACCAGAATATGAACAGCGGACAAACACGCTGAAAAGAGGCACTTTCATTAACCACGCACGCTTTCAGAAACATAATTAATCAGAATTGTGAATTTAGTTCGAGTTCCACAACAACAATCGAGCCTTAATCATTGCAAACCAAATATTTTTGCTCTGAAGTCACTTTCAGTTTGTGTGTGTTTGTGTCGGGGTCTGGAGGTGATTGCACTCCTGTCACAGTCTTGAATAGCTGCGCAAACAGCAGGTTTTATTCACTTTTGCAGGCACCAAAGGGAAAATCTCTGTTTCAGTGTTTGTAAATGCACTGCAGCCCCTTGTCGGTAATTACAGGAAGCAGGTTTGGAGGAAAAGGGCTTCAACAATAAATGGATTTATCAGTGGGAAAACATGAATTACAGTTTAGGTTGTGATGATTCATGAACTGGAAGCACAGATTCCTGCAGATTTCAATAGTTCCTGTTTATATAGCTTTGATTCTGTCTGCAGATCAACTTTTGTTCCTGCCGATTTACACTGAGAAATACCTGAGCCTGTCTTCTCATACTGTTTGTTTGTTTTATTTATTTCTTGAGATATTTCTGCTCTTGTTTCCGGTGTGATGTGATGAACTTTGGTGATGGTCCGGATCAATTTTCTAACATGTACATGACTCAAAAACGACCTTTTCATGAAACTTGTTGTGTTAGTAGGACTTAACCCAAATTTTTGGGAAAATATGGATTTGGTAAAGCAGGTAAATGTTATGTTATCCTTATATGCAGTTTTCTTGCAAGTGACACAGAAATCTCACAATTTTTTTTTTAAAAACACAGTCACATCAACATGACTGATGATGATCTGATGTCCGCTTAACTTGTGTCTTACACTGGAAGTTTTAACAATCAATCAACAAAAGTTTAAAAAATGGTACTTAAATGTTGCATATTGTGTTCATGCTACAAACACAAACAGTAACAGTCAGTAAACATGCTCAGGAGCAGATTTTAAACTTTTGAAATCCTAATCGATTTTTAAATGTGCAATAATCGATAAATAAAAACATTGACAGATTAGTCCTATCCTTTTAGTGAATTTCAAGCAAAATACATATTGAAAATGTTCACAAATAAAAAACAGCCTGTTCAGTTTTAACTTGTCCCAGTTTCTCCATTCACTCTTATGCAGGAAAGCGCTCCCCCAGTGGACAGAAGGAGAAGTGCAACTATATATATGAAACAGGATTTTGTTTTTGTTTGTAATCAATATTTATACTTTTCAAAATCATCCAAAGGGCCAGAATGGATCCCTGGCAGGCTGTATGATTGTCAGCCCTGTTGTGAACTATCACAAACTAATGTGGGACTATTTGTTTTTGATATAATCTTATTAGTTAACTAGTTATTAAATCAGAAGATGCTAAAACAAATGGTTTATAGCTGCTTATAATTAAAATCACCACACAGTGAGGCAGATTTTGGTCTTATTTTGGATAGATGATGGTTTTATTTCTAAAAGAATGGAGCTTGTAAATGTTTGAGGATTGGAAAAACAGTTTTTAAAGAAAATCTTTAAAAAAAAAGTTCTGGTTTTAATGAGCTGAAAATGTAAAAATTCGGCTCTGTGAGCTCGTTTGTGAGGTGAACCAGGATAAAACGACACAGATGAACACATTTAGACTGTGCAGCCATTAACTTAGAGGACACACACACACACACACAGGTATCTCTCACAGGTAATTGCTGTGTAGGATGCCGTTTAGTCCCGATTCTGCCTGAGCGACAGCTCGTTTGAATTACACGCTCCGTCCTGCTGCTAATTCTGAGTTACCTGCCGCTCTCACGTAGCTTTGTAGCACGTGTGCAGCAACCTGGCAGCACACGTGATCCCCATAAAAGCATGAAAGCACAATTTCATTAGGGGAAATAAAAGTTTCTTTTATTATTTGACACTGAAATTAAATTTGTTTTGTCATTTTAGGTCTCTCCCTGTGTGAACTTTGTGTGGAAATCTTCATGGGGGAATAAAAGCGCGAAGGCCGCTCTATTGTTTCTATTCATATTCATCCCTGCTTGGCGCCGCCGAAGTCCGCGGTGCGGCAGGACACTCGGGGGGCTTCAGTGGGTGTGTGCGCGGCTCTGTGGGGAATTAAGGTTAAGCAGAGAGTAACAATGTGTCTGAGCAGCTGTGACCCAGAATAAGACGCGTTATTTTATCCACTCACACACAGAACTCAGAGTGTTGCCTGCAGGAGGTTTATGTCAGTTTACGGCGAGAATTAACGTATATTTGAGGGAGCCAGACGTCTTGTGCCCGTGTCCTGCTCGTCCCCGAGCAAGGACGAGGAGGAAGGAGCAGATTAATGCAGGAGGGAGAAGAAAAACGGGATCTTTATAGAGATGTTAGTGGTTCTTTTAGCCTGTCTGACTTCAAAACATGCAGTGACTTAGATATTTGATTTTGTATTTAACTATCTTTATATCTAAAAGAGCTTATACAGGTTACAGGAGGCCAATAAACATCATCATCGGTTAACAAATGTGTACCCAGGGCCGCATACAGCAAAACCTGGGCCCCTGAGAAGCTCCGGTGAAGGCCCCCACCCCACCATCTGGCAGGATCAGCACAATTGTGTTACATACCATTTTTCAGGTAAAAAGGCCTCATTAAGAAACATTTAGCCATCAATGAAATGTGTAAAATCCTTTGTTGGCTGGTTGGTTTTAAAAGCTAAGACCCCTGAAAGCTCCCCATCTATCTCCCCCTACACATTTTTCACATTTCATTCCTCCCAGGCAGCGATGGAGCCGTTTCATCGCATTTCGGCCCCTCTGGAAGGATTATTTTTTCTTACAAATCAAAAACAAATAAAAACGGCATGTTTCAGGAACAAACATCACGTCTGGCTGCGGGTGAAGCAACAAGAGCAGCTCTGGAGGAAGGAAATCACGCAAAGAAGCTGAAGAGAGGCAATTACCGTTAGCATGCACCTAAATGGCCGCCGACGTGACTCTTGAAGTCGTCTACGGTCACTTTTATCCACCCGCGCTGGTCGAAAAGGTGGTGAGGCTGGAAAAGACCCAGCTGAGGACGAAAATCTGCATCCAAAGCACTGAGTGAGTCTATTATCAGACTCCTCATATCTTCGTATCTCTTCTTTAACTTTGTCCCATTCAGTTCCCCATCTCCTCCCCCCTCGTTCGCCTCTTCCTGTCCTCCTCTCGCCGC
Organism: Mola mola; assembly: GCA_001698575.1. Taxonomy (NCBI): domain Eukaryota; kingdom Metazoa; phylum Chordata; class Actinopteri; order Tetraodontiformes; family Molidae; genus Mola; species Mola mola. The sequence goes on from KV751405.1 coordinate 130,961, forward strand.
TCTGTAGAGGCTCCAGGTGACATTTGGCTGTCCCCCGCCTCCAGGGGGGCCAGGAGATGCAGACGTTTTTGGCAGGCAGGCACAGGGACGCCTAAGGGTCCTGACGGGGACTCCTGGACAGGGAAGAGAAAGCGAGTAGACATCATAAAACGCAGCCGCAGTCGGGAACACACATTGGCTCTCGGGGTGCACACGCACGGGCAAACGGTCGCTGCGGCGGAGGCGAGCTAGCGCAGGCACACACCGACACGTGCAAACACTCGCGCACCGGCCAATCAAACAGGCGCGATGAAGACAAAGCGGTAAATGTGAGGAGGCGAGGGGAGCTGCCCCCGCGGAAACATTTGGTAAACAGTAAATAAGCCGGGATTTGAATTGCTGATCTACTGAGGTTCAATATGACCGGCTGGCTTCTGTCCCAGCGCTCCTTCCCATCGCTTTAAACCTTAATTTTCTTTTCATGCTGATGGGGAAATCAGACGTGGGACAAGAACAAATTCCGATGATCCAATTGAGTAAAATCTTTTATCCCGAAACCTAAAATTCCACTTTCGCTGGGCACTGCTGTTATCTAGCATGAAACTGTAACTGTTATTGGAAATAAAGTTGTAAGTTGTTCAAACTAAATACTCACATCCCATTACCCAAGAACCTCGAGTTAAACTGTAAGGAAATAAAAACATGGGGTCAGGAGTCAAAACGATGGAATCAAGCATGAGACTCTACAGGAGCAACGCCATTCCCTCTCCCCTCCCCGTTTCTGCGCCATAGCTCCGCCCAACCCTTCTAGACCGTCGGAGCCGCACACATACACCTGCCCTTCCACTTGGACACATGGAAGGGCAGGGAGCTGCCGAAACAGAGCCCTAATGGCTGATCAAAGCTCACTCAGCTCCAATTCTTCTTCCTGTCCCTTTGCGACTCTTTTTCAAGGCATGCTTACATCACTTCCTGTGAGTCAGAGGCATTCACAGACATCCGTGAACCAATTTCCGGGTTGAAAAGTAGCAAAACAGAGATTCGTTCAAGGTTGGCCTCCCACCCCGTGCGTCTCTCCCCCGTCTCTCCACCTCTTCAGGGAGACATTTCGCTGGTCATCGGGAGAACGAGGGGAAGTGGAGATGCGGGACTAATTGCAGGTTGCCGGAGCTCGTGTGCACCCTCGTTTCGGCCCGTTATTTCCTGGTAACCGCGGCTGCAGATGTTTCGCGCCATTGTTGCCACCAGCAGACAGAGAGGAAGGGATGGACGGAGAGGTGGCGCTCCCAGCCAGCTGCAAACTTTTTCTTTTTATTCCCCCCCAAAGAGAACCGCAACCAAGCGCTCCCTCTCTCTCCCTCTCTCCAATTAATCCCTCCATCCTTTTACCCGTTCTTTTACTCCTCCCTTTCCGTCCATTATCACGCCAACCCTTTCAGATTTGCACCTTGAGTGTTGGTAGGCGCAGCCGTCCCACCGAGGCGGAACAAAGTAGCGTAATAACTCAGACACTGAGCTGACCCTCTCTGCTGCTCTCAAGCACACTTAATGGAGGCGTGTGCGTTCGCGTGGACGTGCATCCGTGTGTGCGTGTTGCATTTGAATATGGCCGCTTGCACGAACCCCACCGTGCGTGCTGAAATGGCTGATCCCCTCCAGGGGTGAATTGTTATGGATGCTGTTCTGCGGAAATTACTGTTATTTGTTTCCTTTAAAACAAGCTAATTGCGGCGTAGCGGATTGCTCGGCGCTGTTTATTGTTTGTGCGCGTCGCGCCGCACACCCCTCCGATGTCTTTAGCATGGACACATTTTCACTCTGCTGTCAAAACTCATTCTGCTGCAGCTGCCGGCCAGTAATTTGACGTTTTAAGCCAATTTTTGCCCAATAAAAAACAAGAGAAGGACATTATCGGCGTGTAAATTGTATTAAAAACAATAAATCTCGCCCAGTGAAAAGGATTCATTAACTTTTAATTTTCTGTTGTCCAAAGTGCTGCAATTATGAGCTCCGCGGTGACGCTGGGTCTCGTTTCTGTTGTTTTTCTTGAAAATGGACTCGTTAAAAGTACCGCAGCGGCTGCTGAGAGCAACGGCCGCGTCGGCTAATGTAACGCGCCGATCCCTCATCAAAGGGTTAAAACGCCATATTTTAAAAGGTAAGTGTCCAATTTGTCTGCATCCGTAAAAGTTTTCTGCCTCCACTCGTGTACGAAAACCAGCTCCTGGTGCTCAGTCATGGTTTCCTCCACTATTGTTTATGCAGTTTAATGCTGGTTAACTTAATTAATTGTGGCAAAACACAAAGTGCTAAAGCCTGTGGGAGCGTCATCCTGCAAGTATGCAGTCCTAAACTAAAATATTGAACATGAAGATTGCGCTAAATAAGTCACATGTCTATTTTAGGATTGCTCAAATACACAGGAAAAACATCAGAGGAGAAAATTGGAGAACATTTTGGATATGGACCTACCCCTGGACCCCTTGTTTTTCCTATTAGGTAAACTACCTAAAACTGAAGGTCGCAGCGGCCTTGACCTTTGACCTGTCCCACCAAAATGCAATCAGTTCGTCTCGGGGTTCAACATTTGCGCCCAATTGTTCATGGCAAATAAAATTAAGACACTTTTTTTCCAGGAGAGAAATTAAAATCAAGCCTATTCACACCAACGGTCCTGGATCATTTAAAAACGGTGTCAGCGAGGTGCATTGTGCGACGTGTGTCAAGTGAGTCAAGTAGGAGGCAGGAGAGCCAGTGTCTCTCTCTCCCTCAGACACACTCACCTGTGCCAGGTACGTCCACGTCCCGTCTCTGTGTGCGAATGAAAGCTCGGCAGATCTGAGGAGGAGGGAAACACACACACACACACACCATTCTCACGGGGGGGGGGAAGAGGAGGAGAGGGAGAAGAAGAGGTGGCCTCGCCTTCCCTCTCATCCCCCCATCCAACACTTCTCCTCCTTTCGTTCGGTTCCACTCATTCGTCAGTTCTTTCCGTTTTGTGCCGTTCCACGTGCTGTCTGTCCGTCTCCGCCTCTTCTCCCGTCCTCCCTTCTCTTTGTGCTCCATCCTTTTCCCTCCCTCATCGCGCCGCTCGCCTTTCTTTCCCATCCATCGTCTCTTTCTCCTCGCCTCGCTCCCATTTCCAAGTGCTGCTCCGGTCACTGCTCAGGGAGTACGGCGAGCCGAAGTAGGCTCGCTGTAGAAGAACATCACACACGCAAAGCACAAACACACACTTGGGCGAACAAATGGGCCCCTTTCTCTTGCTCCAATTTCTATTGTGTCTGGTTTGCTACCTGCATTTTGTCTCTACCTCCTCCAGATCCCAGAGCTTATCTGCGCACGCAGCACAGGTAGCATTACGAGAACTGGTCTGACATCATACGCCTCCCAGCACCGAGCGCTCAGAGATAAGCCTCCCTGCTCTCGGCACGGCCGAGCTGCGCCGAAGTTCAACAGAAATCGAGAGGAACTATTATCTTACCTGCCAGTTATACAAGTGGCTGCGGCCTCGAGGAGGCGGTGGGTAATCTCCTCGAGTACGGGACCGGAACGGAACTGGGCCGGAACCCTGAAAGTTGAAAAAGAAGTACGATATTTTTCAACCGAAACAAACTTCCCAAACTTCGGGGGTCTAAAACTTAACAGAGCAACATCATCAATGCGGTGAATTAGGCTTGTGAAAAGGCTCGACAAGGCAGCGGCCCAGGGCAGGACGGCGCACCGGAAATAAATCCCCTTTTCAGCGCCAAGTGTGCTCAGAATGTGTCTGGTAACACGGAGCGGATACCAACAGTGTGTTTTTTACCCAGTGCCCCCGAAAGGGGCACTTTTTTCCTGCCTCTTTCTGATGTTGTACACTGTGCAGTGTAAAGTAGACTACTTTACCCGTCAGAAGATGACCCAGCAGGTGAGCTCTGGCTCAGGTGAGTGCTGAGAGGAGATGGGGTGGGTACATGTCAGCACCATCACACATCCCCTCAGTCTAAATGAGGCGTTGTGGAATTACATCCAAGAGATATTTTCTTTAATGAAAACAATCAAAATACGGAATTTTATGCAAAAAGAAGAATGAGGGCAAAAATGCCCTTCAAGTCGAGTGTGTGAAAGTCATGTGATCCACTGAAAATAAGCATTGTACTTATTTAAAGCTGTTATAATCAGAAAATTGGTGACAACTGCCGGAAAAAATAAAACATTTTTTCATTTGACACTTTTATACTGTTTTCAGTATTATACATTTTTTCACCCCTTTTCAGCATCACAATGTGAAATGGTGACATTTAATAGATCTCATTTTGAATTTGAGTAACTTGAACGTGTCACCTGCAGGCCAGCGTAGGGGAAGGCCAAAGTGAGCCACGTTGTTCCGAGTTTACCGATCAAAGTCTGTGTCAGAGGTTAAATGATCGGCTCTGGTCTTCGGTTCACTTCATCGCCGCCCATCGATTCTGTCGCAGCTCTCCAAGCGCCCGCTGACCTTTCACATGAGCCGCTCGTTCTTCAAGACTTCAGGAGGTGAGAACGATTGATCTTTGATACGCTCTGAAGATGTGTGTGTGTGTGGGGGGTGGTTGCTTAGGACCTCCCATAGTTAAGGAACCAAAGGTTCTGGGGTATTAGAGCAGGAGCTCAGGGCGTCAGCTCACGCACACATTCAGGCACGTTGTGGTGTCTGGGTGAGTTCAGTGGCGAGGCGTGGTGAGATAGGTTGTTTGAACCCGCACATCTTAAAGATCACACGTGCAGATTCATGCTGAGGGAAGGAAACAGTTGAACCTTTTTGTTCACCGGGGGGGGGTTCTCGGTTTAAAGGAAAACAGGAAGTGACTCATTCTGCCGGCTAACCAACCGATGGACCGATGGATTCGCCACTTCTGTCGAGGGAGATCTTAAATAAAGAACTTCTAGAGTTTATTTTTAAAGCCACTTATTCCAATTAATCACTGGCGCAGTTATGAAGGCATTTAAAATAAATTCTGACAAATCCTGATGACCTTGTGGGGGTGGGGCTTAACGTTGTTGAAACAAAACTTACCATCGTGAGGAGGCTCCACCTCTTCTTCCTGGGAACACGTATGGCTGAATTACTCCGGTGAACTGGCCACTGTGTGGCGTTTAGTAGACTAGTTCAAGAGTCTCTGCTTGTACAGGCTAGCGTCGAGGTAAAAATAGCACTGTTCTAACATTTTCGCCGATAACAATATTAAAATATATACAGTATATATTACAATTGCTGTCACGGCCAATAGCTGATATTTTCTGATGTTGATGAAAAAAGGCAAAGAAACACAAGGGAACACAAACATTTGTTTCTATGCTAATCAACACACAACCAGAACATACGTGGTAAAAAACATGGAACGTACGCGTCGGATCTGCGAAACACGGGTCAAGTCTTATGTTGCACAGTATTTCCAGACTTGTGCAAACTCAATCTGTTGTAGAAGACCATGTGATAGACCACAACCGCCACAACGAGCTGTTTCCGAGGTGAAGAACTATAAGCAAGACAATAAGCAAGTTGCCAGTTTTGAGCAATTAGTGCATAAAATTACTCCTTTGTCTGCTTGTTTTGACAGGAGATCCTGTCACAGCCTTACTCAAGAAATTCCTTTAATAGTGGGGCTGGCTGATATGGCCTATAAATAATATTGCAATATTTTTAGCCTATATCACAATTCACCATATATATAAAATATTTCAAAATCTCCACTAAAGCACTTAATAAACGTGCAACGTAAAAGGAAGGGAGGAAAATACGATGAACTTTGCTGCGAGAGAACGAAAGCTTCATGCCGTCGGCTGAAAACATTCACGTCACATTTTGGACTCGACGTTCGCGATGGAGTAACTTACTGTCTCTCACGTGAAAAAGGCCACGAGTATATCGAGTAAATCCGACATATCGTCCAGCCCGACTTTATAGTGTAACTTCTGGTTCTACACTTGTTGTGGTGAAATTTTTAGGTAAGAGAATAAATCTGAGCCCCTCCGAACGCCTCACGTAACACCGAGGGTAAAGGAAGGGAAGAGCGAGTGACAGAGGAAAGTAAAAGAGGTGAAGAGAGAGCAGGAAAGAGAGGAGTCTTTAATGTGCGGGGGTCTTGTAAGGTCAGATGGGGAGGGAGGGAAAGGTTACACGAAAGGTTACCATTATTTATTTAATCACTGAATCCATCCAGCGCAGCACACACACACACGCCCACACAAAACAAGTAGACACACAAGGTCTTTTGACTTAAAACTGCCAGAAACACAAAATGTTTATTAAAAAACGACAACATACAGTCATATAATATCAGTATCTGGAGAGTTCACTATGATTTGAGTTGAGAAACCAACATATCCAGGATCTGAGTGATGCAGAAACCAGGAAGATCCCGCCAACCCAATTACCAATCAATAGCAAGCAGGGCTCAGCTGTCAACCATGAGGTTTCACTCCATTTTAATAGCAACGGGAGCGATCCGGAGCTTAGCAGCGCCGCCATCCTTCAACTGTTAAACCAGTCCACCATACGCCGCACGCTTGCTGCTCGTTTGACACAGACACAGATTCCCAGGAAGAAGAGGAGGAGCTAACCGCACAAACATCTACAAGTTGATACCTCAGAATGGTCAGTGTCGTTTCTACAGCGTTAAGCCCCGCCCCCACGAGTCGTAAGGATTTGGTTGTTGGCTGTCATGATGGTGACGGCTTATTTGGGTCACGATGTGTGTCGTTTGAATAAAAAACACCGTTACGGACATGCTAACGAGGTCAAAAACGCGACCGATTGCGATCAGCGTGAGAAGTACCTAAAAGAACGTTCTTTGGTTTTAAACGTGTAAAATCATATCTTTTAATACGCAGATTGATGAGTTGGGGAATTGTTGGCACGTTTGTCTTTTTTGGTGACGGCGTCATGACAAAACTGGTGTTTCCTGTGTGTCCACACGCTGACACATTGAAGATGTTTGGAAAATGTAATGAAAAACACTGTTTCTACCATCCATAAGGAGGAAGCATTTAAAATGGCCAAACATTACCGAACTTTGTTCGACAACTGCAGAAAAATCCCAATAACTCTTACTGTAAACAGCAACATTCGCTATTGTTTGGCCTGATTCCCGGTTGGATTTCTAACCCCGGCTGAGTCCGTCAGGATCCCGGGGCTTCCTGGAACCTGTAAAGAGGCACAGGGAGACTAAAGAGAATGGCAGAGTGGCGCATCACCCGTGCATGCAAAAGAACACTCATGAAATATGGAAGACTTTGGAATAGTGGGTGTAATTAATGTTAGCGTTGAAACAAAACGAAACGACGTGTTTCGCGCACACACGGCGGGGAGGGGGGAGCGAGTCGGGGACACAGAGAGGCTGATGGGAGGATGAAAGTCGTCAGCGGCGGAGAATGCCCCGAGGCAGCACTGAACAGAGGCGATGTGAAGGATAGAATAAAGGGAAGCTGGAAAGGGAGGTGTGTCAGTGACAACCGTCATCCCGGCCGGCACTTCTCGTTACCTCCACGCCTCCGTCCACCTCCGTCCTCGGCCGCCTGGTGTTGCCACTCGGCTGGTACGAAGAGGCAGGAAAGCGTCCGTACGGGTGAGGCCGAGCGCGACTCGAAGGAGAGCGCCTCCTGATCCTTGATGCGTCTCAGCGTCTCCTCGTTGTCCCTCTCCCTCGCGCCGTCTGGGCCACATATGTGCTCCTTCACCCCTGTCTCTTGGCCTGGGCCCGGGCCAGTGGCCCTGCCACCTTACCCAGGGCAAGGACTGCATATGTTGGGAAGGTGGCGACGAGGGAGGGGGCAGACGGGCAGCAGATGGCCGAGCCCCGAGGCCTCCGCTGGCGTGGCCGGTGGTGAGTGTGGCTGGGAGGAAGGTGGCAGGAAAGTCCGTCCGTGTGAGCGCGCGCGCAGGTTTTCTGCTCGGGAGGACGGATGGAGGGGCACCAGTGCAGAATAACTTCTTCTGGTCACGGCGAGAGGAGAGAGACGGGCGAAAAGGAAGGGTGGAGAAGGAGAACCAGGCCGGGAGGGTGTCTTTTATTCTGAAAATCCTCCTCCTCGCCAACCAAAAACCTCCCTGCGTCATGTTCTACCTGTTCTGTTTGTCTGCCGTTAGTTTGGTTTTTCTTATTGTGACTTCCCTCTGCAAACGCGGGCGTCTTCACGTTTAAATAAAGGTTTGAAGAGAATTTTGCATTAATTGTCGTCCTTTTTGCAGCCAATCATCCAGTTTTCGACCAATAATCCATTTTTTTTTCTTCCTCTGAGTTCCTACTGGCAGTAGCTTCAACTGATCAACTTTTGGGTTTTATAGGTCAAAGGTCAAGGCCAAGAAAAATCCCTCAAATTCCCAAAAATTCCCGTTGGGTGAAATTTCCATTTTGCATCCACTTACACCATAAGCGTTCAAATGCACCTAAAATAAGTAGAAGATCACTGAAAGTTTTCTTTTCCAATAATTCAATCGGTTAATATTTCACTTTGTTCTTATATTCATTACACATAAAGTGAAATGTTTCCATCTTTTTTATTTAGATTTTTGTTAATTATGATTAAACTTAGATATTTCCGGCAGGTGTCTTGTTGGGCCTTGGTGGAGGGAGACGCTCTCTCAGTGTTTGCTGCTGCGACTCTACGACTGATGTGTTGGTAGTTTACACAGCTGAATAATAATGAAAGTTTGGTATCTGGTGTTAGTTTCATGCCATTTAAATGGAAAAGGCACCAAAATTCTGTACAAAATACAGAAAAAACAAATAAAATGATAACACTAAAGAAAAAAAAAAAAAGACTAGTGTTTATTTTTGTAAATGTTCGATCAAAATAAAATCATTTTAATTTGTGGGTCTCACCAAAGCTGTTTCCTTTAACTATAATGTTAATCTTTTTTAAAATACCATCAGTCATAGCAGTGATTCATCATATTCCTGATCCTGTCTATGTACTCTGTGTACTGTGTGTACTTTATGTACTGTATTTATCAATCATACTGTCCTCATGTATTCTACATGTTGTCACACTCACATTTTTACATACATGACTGCACATTTTAACTGCTGCTTTTACTTTTTTTCCCCCTTCTATCGTTGCTCTCTTTTATTTAATACTCTTATCTCTTGCTTTATATGCGTCCATAAAATAACAATGTCACTCATTAATGACATTAATAAAGTCAGTGGTGGTAACAGAGATCGATACTCTGATTTTTGCCAGATGCTCATTTGATATCAATTTCTATTAAAATTATTGATCACGTAGTTAATCCCAACATAAACTGAATGTAACAGAAAATATAGAACTCTTCTATAGAAAACACAAATATGAATGTCTGATGTTTGCATTTTATTCATATTAATGTCACCTTTTTTTTTTAATTTAATCAAGCTATTTATGTAAAAACTTATTTTATGATTTTTTTTCCTCTGTTAGTTCACTAGCAAACGTTTCTATTTTACTCATATACTCATATTTACTTAAAAGGCACGTACAAAACTAAGAAATTAGGACAATCATATCACTATCATTAAGATTTGGACAAAAAATATTGAACAGAACCTGAATTGTCTGGTATCACATGTCTGAAAGTTTTGTTCATGACATGCAAATAAACTATGAGCTGACAGGATTCTCGCTTTCAAAATAAGAGCCGGATGATCTTTTTCTTCCATGTAAAACTCAGGACTTTAGTTTAAAAATACCAGCATCATCGGTTTTACTTCCTGTCAGTTCTGATTGTGTAAAAATGGCAAAATTAACCAACATATTTGCAGCAAAGCCACATTTTACCGCATATTTTTGGTCCGCAACATGAGAATTCATGTCGGACGGTTTTCTAAATCTATAATATTTCACATATTTAACTTTTTCTTGGTCATACAGAGTGTCGGGAACAAAGCGGGGGTGAGACGTGCCCTTGAAACTCACTCTTGTGTGCGTGCGTCTGTCCAACGTTTGCATTCAGTCAGTGTAGGGTAAGTGTGCGGATGTATAAAACGTGTGTGTGGCCGTCTCCCTCCTCACACGCGTGGAGGAAATAAGGTATCGGTCGTGTCCTTCATCTCTCCCACAGTCGCCCTCTGCTGCTCCGTTTCAGACGAGGAGAGAGTGTTCGAAGACGTTCGCAGGTACGACGCAGCTGCCGCGCTCTCAATCGCACACACGGCTCGCAGGTTTGGGCCCGACGCCACGATCCGGATAATTGGCTGCTCAGGCTGCAGCTTGTTAGCCGACACACACACACACACACACACACAGTCTGATGAGTCAATCTTATATTTCTGTCTCCTTCTCCCTCCCCGTCCTTATCGCGCCTCGCTCGGACAGATGGGCCGGCCTGCTGCTCCTGATGTTTCTACCCAACTGACGTCGCCATCCGTACATAAGAACTTGGACGGTCCGGCGGCACATTCGTTACCGTCCAGCCCGCACCTGTTTGGCGGCGCGGCGAGTGTTGTCGGAAGGAGGCGGCCGTACACACACACACACACACACACCCCCCGCAGGCTCCCAGAAGGTCGACCCCTCCCGGTATGTCTGATTGAAGTGAGGACTGAGGCCTGATTCACTGTCATGTGTTTGTCTGCGTGTGGATTTTTACATGCCTGTGCAAATGTGTGTGCGCGTGTGTGTTTTAATCAATATTCGAGTGGGCCGCGAGAGGGTAGAAAAATTGGAAATTTATGCTTTTAGGTCTAAAGATCGTCGCTTTAAACTAACACGGCTGGTTCTCACATGTCCATGTGGGTTCTTTTAAGTGCCACGACTCACATCATGACAGAAATAAGGAGTCACGGCTGACGGATCCCACTTTGATCTGAGCTTTTATGCTGCCCACATGAGAATGCAGTAACCTTGATCTTTGACCTCATAAATCGAATCGGCACATCCTTGAGTCAGAGTGGACAGTTGTGCAAAGTTTGAAGAAAATCCCTGGAAGCATTCCTGAGATATCGTGTTTATAAGAATGGAAAACATAAGAACCGAGGGAATAAATGCTGACGACTAGCAGGGGTGGAGCAATGGGTGGAGACGGGGCGGGGCCACAGTAGCACGTCACGTTACACGAGGTGTAAAAAAGGTGTAAAATTAAAGGGATTTTTTTCCTTCCGAAAGCATTGAAATATTCAATTTTACGAAACAAAACCGTTTTTTGGGGGGTGATTCAGAGGCTGTAGTGAGATTTTAAAGGGCTATTTGAGCTTAAACACTTTGATTTAAAATTTCGGTCAAGCAATTTCACTTGTGATCATCGGATGATTGGCCGGGCGGTACGACATTAAACTAACATCACAATTTTTCTCTAGGTCATATCACGATACACACGTGGATTTCAAGACTAATATAAAGGTGAATAAAGAGGTAGAATTCCGAAGAGTTCAAGAAACGACATTATCTTACTGTAGTGCAGCCTTTAAAATCAGGACAAGACAACACAGAGGCCACCTCACGATAGGCAAAAACTCCAGAAACGTATCACGATAACGACAAATATCATTATATTGCCCCCACAAAGATAGAGATGCCAACGTGAGTGTGTGAAATTAAGCCGTCCGCCCCGGTAATGGATACAAATGGCCCCGGGCAGGCCTCCATGGAGCCAGGGGGGTAGATTTGTCTGTTTGACCCCGTCCTGCTGCCCTCGCCCAGGGAGGGCGGGAGGCCCTGTGGGGGTCTGGGTCACCATCGGCACGCATAAAACTCAACATTAACACACACTGTTTGGTTTGAAGGGATGGGAAAGCCCCCGAGATGCCGAGAGACGAAGTGAATGTCCGTGACGGCACTTCAGGGCGACAGAGACGCAGTCAGGACGGACAGGATGACGAACCGATGTTTGTGATCCTTTAGGTGTTCATGATGTGAATTCTTAGGTTTTCAAGTAATTGACCCATTTTTTTCTTTTAGTGAAGGAGAATTGTGCTATTTTTGACCCTATTTCACAAGCTTTGAGGGGCTAAAACTTCCTGAAATACTTGTTAAAGATTGGGTTTTCTGATTCATGCTAAGGGAAGCTAAAACAACGTGTTCCTCCTTTTCCCTCCTCCCGTCTCCAGGTAGGCGAATGTCAAAAAGAGGTTCAGGTAAACGGGGCTCTCGGGGGTGAGGTGACCTTTGGCTTCACAGTCAGGCCGATGGAAATGGGAGGGATGGACAAGCGTGGGGAGGAGGAGAAAGTGTCAAATTATGCCTTAAATGGCTGGTGACAAAGTTCAGTTTCCATTTCACGATGTGAGAAATACTGAAGTTAAAGGAAGAGCTGAATTTAAGAAAAGCTTTTGTTTTTGAGCGGATTGAAGCCACATGGTTGTTACGGACCCACGTTCTCTTAAAACAGAAATTGTTTTACCTTTATGACTTAATAAAGACATTATTTACAGCATTATTTACAGTTAAAAAGGTTCAGGCTAAACCCGGCTAAAAGGGGAAACGACGCCACCTGCTGTCACATTTTGCACCTGCACTGACTGGTAACAGGAAAGGATTATGTGGTCTGCAGACAAAAGGAATGTTAAAGTTAAGCTAACTTTGTCTGGTTGGATGTTATTTTATTTTACATTTGGTTGATGTGTTTACGCAAATCGCTCTAGTTTAGCTAGCTAACATTAAAGGAACAATATGTAAGAAATTTACTGTGTTAAATAATGGTGGGGAGAGACCGCTTTCTCCTACGTTATGATTTTGGACTGCAGTACCTATTTCAAACACCTGGGTGTCAGCGTTAGCAGTGCCTCTTTACAGTGAAGCTAACTTTATTTGGTTGGATGTTTGTTGCTATGCTAGGTTGCTGTTTTTATGACAACTTACCATTTTCTTTAGGTGTTTTGTTGCCAATAAAAAAAAATTGTCCCAGTTAAACTAGCTAACAATAATGTTGACTTTTCTACTCTATTTTGTGTCCTTGTGTCCAACGAAATGAACAAATGTGCCAACAAAGGCAGACGAGAGTGATAGACAGATACCGACGCGGCGCACCAATCCTGATCTGTTATCTCCTGACTTTTAAACTAGTCTACCACACGCTGCACAGTGGCAAGTCGCTCATGCTTGAGCCAGACACAGGAAGGAGAGGAGGAGCTACTCGTACAAGTTGATGTGCAACGTTAAGCCACGCCCTAGCGAGCTGTAATTGGTTCCTAAAGTTTTTCTAGAAGACAGGCTGTCAGAATTTTGGAGATGGGTTCCTCAGCGAACACACGAACTGTCAGCTGTGGCTGCTTTTTTCAGCAAGATGTGCACAAAAGTATGCAAAAAAAAAAACAAAACAAAACACCACATGGACATGTTAAAAGGTCGGAAATGTGATTTTCTTTGGGGTTTTGTTTTGGCTGATTTCGGATTAGTTTTCTCCTGACACAACCGCTGGTTCTTCTCAGTTGTCTCTGATAAACTACAATATTGCCAAACCGGCAGTAAAAACGTGGTTTCTCATTCGGGTTTGCTGAAACTGACTTGTTATCTAGATGAAGACAATGATGGCTGTAGAACAGGAAGTTCATCAGTGACACTCAGATCGATGATTCCGTCTCTCAGAATATAACTTTCCTCCGTGCCGCTCCTCTAACGTTTTTCTCTCTCCCAGCGTGGCGGGCGGACATCAGTGGCCGTGGGGAAGTGCTTCGCTGTGGGAAGGAGCCTTGGCTTTAAGTGGCTCTAAGTGGCTCCGGCTGTTTGTCTCTTCGGTTGTTTATTTTCTCCTCGGCTCTCCGCGGGCACGGTGGTGAGGGGGACGCTCAGCGGCGGGGAAGAGCACAGCGTGGCCAGGCGGGGAGGTTCAGAGGCCTGCCGAGTTCACATGTGAGGGGGGCACGGAGAGACAAAGTGCCAAGTGTGTGCAACTTTAGCGTTTGTGTGCCGGCGTCAGAAATGTCATCAGGATATCAGAGGGCTTGTTTTTGTGTGTGCGCTTGTATTGACCAAGCCAAAAGGTCCGAGTGTGACCTTCTAAGATGACATTATTTGCCATTGATCTGCCTCTGTTGCATATTTTGTCTCACTGGGACTGCTGCACCAACAATCGCCCTCCATTGTTCTGTTTTTTAAAGACAAACAGCTACCTGATAGGGGAACTTGTGTGGGGTTTTTGTTGGTCAATGCTTCAAATTAGGCCTGGAAATTTGAGCCGGGAGGTGTCTTTGTTCAAAATTGACCCCAAAAAAATTCTGTCTGTCTGTCTGTTGATTTTGCTTGATTATGTTGCTTTTGTGATTGTTTGCAAGCCTAAAATTGAAATCAAAGTTGAGTTAGCATTGAATCGTTAAAAATGACTTAAAACCGCAGATGTTTTTTTTTTTTTTTTATATCAAGTGAATTTAAATTTTAAGGCAGCCTGGATGCTACCTTATCAATTAAAACAACTACCTAATTTTTGCAGAGCACAACAAAAACTCAGCTTTTAGCATTTTAGCATCTTTCAGCTCCTTGTTTTTGGTCATTTGCTCCATTCTTGATGTAGTTTATCGATCACGAAAGTCACCCAGTACAATTTATGCCCCCGTGCGCTTCCAGGAACCTGAGCGAGGGCATCTTAGTGTGTAATATGTGCGGAGGGTGAAAAAACAAACACCTTGCGAATGAGCACTTCTACGTCGTAATGAGGATTACCTGCATGGCCTCACTTCTCGCCACTTTTGCAAACACGCGCGTCGTTCGTCGCTCATCTGCCCTTGTTCTCCTCCTTTTTTCCCTCTGTCTGCGCACGCACACACACACACACACACACACACACACCCCTCCAGTGTCCTGGATGTCTCAACTTGAGCAGCAAATGAACACAATTAGCCACGGCTCCGCAAACACACACTGGGGTATTGTTTTGCTCGCACTCACTCGGCCCGTAATCTGGTGCTCCGCAGGGACCTGTGTGTGCGCGAAGGCAGTCGAGGGGAAGCGCTGCAGAGCCCAGCTGACAGAAGGGGCTTCCAGGCCTTTTTCTCCCCCTCAGAGGTTTCCACGACGATGTTCAGCTCCTCGCGCCTTAGTCCTTGCTCCGCTCGCCTCAGTACCCCACACACACACACACACACACACACACAGAGCCTTCGGTCAGAGCCAGATGTTACGGGGTGAACAAAGGCATTGAGTCACAAGTTAGTGCTCTCAACAGCAGGTTGAGCCTCAGGTCATTATTAGCACACACACTCGCTCGCTCGCCGTTCCTGCGTCGCCTGCCTAATTACACGGCAGGTATCTGCCTGACAAGATTCTCTTGCAAGAACACCTACGTGAGCGGGCGCCTAATCGCTGCGCTTTAAGATGCCTCGCAGGCCTCCGCGGGTGACGCACGGCGTTTAGCAGCGATGCTAATCCGAGTCCTCGGTGCCCGGGCTGAGGTTGAGACGCGTAGCGGCTTCTGGTGGTGCCAAAATCCAATGAAGTGTCCTTTTTTTTGCCTGTAAATTCGAGTTTTTCCCTTGCAAATTAAAGGAGGGTTCTGTTATTTTTCAACTCGAGGCCAATATTGTGCTTGCTGGCAGCCAGTTTTCCTTGGTTTCCCCCATCAGAGAGTCATTATGGCCACGAAGGCTGCTGAAAGTTAAGTGTGGGTCGAAGAGGAAGTGCCAGCATGGCTACAGGCTGCTTTTCCAGCTCCGTATGTGAAATTTTAGATCGGTACACATTGGGGAAATGGGGCTTTGGTTGAAAAGGCACGGAATTCTCCTTTGACCAGCAACTTTACAAAAAGTTTCAGCAACTGGCAATCACATCTCTGGCTGTTCCTCAGCACATCAAGGCTGCTCATTTGTCAAGGTTAGTCATGTGACATATGTATGAAGCTGCCATCGGCTGAGTTGACAGCTATTATGTCAAAATATGCAAAACATGCAGACTGATTAACCATCCTGAGCAAATTAGAATTAAATAAAAATGTAATTTAATAACTGTTTGGTCTCATGGAATTGCTCAATTTTATCTTTTCTACAGGGGACATTGAATGAATACACTATTGTGAAAATAAAGCTCTAAAGTACAGATAAAGTATCCGTATTAATATTGTCACATTCATGTGGATTTAGGCGTCGATTTAAAAAAGTGAAGCGCGTTTGGTAAAAGCTGTCAATAACGAGGGAGAGCGGACAGAAATGCAGCACAGTACAAAGACGAAATGTGTCAAGAGCTGAGCTGTGAGGAGCGAGAGCGTTTTTCACATTAAAAATAATTATAACTAAGTAAAATTCTGTCCCAATTAATTGAGACAGAGTCTATCATGAGGTTGTTGTTTTTGTTCTTGTGAGCGACAATGAAAGGAGCCGAACCACAGTGGCATTTAGAGTCGCTGCATCGCACTAGAACTCGATCTCAAAGTGCACCAGATGTGCTCGTTTGTGCCGTTTTTCTAGCAAAGACACCGTCTCACATGTTTCTGTGTATGTGTGTGTACATACGGTCTCGTTAGAGCTGGAAATGTCTTCCATTTGAGGTGCTGGCTGACCTTCCCGCTCACACGTTTTCATGTTTAGCCTTTCCCCCGATTCTCACCTTTCCTGCCAAGTCAACTGTGGTCTCTCCGCCTCTCTTCCAGTCTGTCCACATAATTCTGAGCATCTCATCCTGCCCACTCTGCCTCTCTGTCATGATTCCAGCTTTTGGTTTTGACTGATTCACTCCCTCACGCAAAAACATCGTCAACCAGCTAGCAGCTAACATCTGCTAAAGCTACTGTCACTGTTGGTTCACATGCAGCAATGCTAACTGGCAGCTGGCTAATGTCTGCCCCAGCTAGCCTCCATGTGCAACAGCTAGCCCACAGGGATCTCACATCCATTAGGAGTGCTTAGTATCTGCCACAACGAGCTAATGTCTGCCATTACTTGGTAAAATGTGTCACTACGTGCTAACATCAGCTGCAGCTAGGTAAGAGCCGACACAGCTTTTTTTTACTTTATCTACTTTGGCATGTATTTGGGAAGGTGGTCCCTGGGAGAGTTTTAACGATCCGAAGTGGGCGTAAAGTTCCAAAACGTTGAGGACCGCTGCCACAAAGGAAAGCTAAAGATGCAGTAATGTTTGAAAATAGAAATATTCCTTTTTCATCTTTTCATGCCTCCAGATTCACCAAATGGAAAAACTTGCTAACAGCGTCTATCTGGGAGCAAATCTTCGCTGCAAAGGTATCTTGAGCTTCAAGCTGTCGTTCCCACACACGTGTCGAATCTTAAAGTGGCCGTTTGCCACTGACTTCTCATGGCAGTCGCGGCGGCTTTGTTTGGGCAAATTGCCGCCCGGTCATTTGCATATGTCTGCTCTGCGCTTGAAAGTCCAAGTTGTTTTCAATCGGGAGAGTATGCTAATGCCTTTTGTGCGCGGGGAACACGTGTGGCTGTGCTCATGCATTATCCCGGCGAGCCTGGTAATAACAGCGCGAGGTGAGGGTGGCAGAGGTGAGAGCATGTGTCGCATTAATGCTCGCTGCAACTATAACGCCCATTTGCATTAGTCCATATGCTGCCGTGGAGCTGGAGCGCTGCCCTGAGATCAGCTTCTCCCTAAATTACCCCGTTAATGTATATTTGAAATAGCTGTTTTGCTCAGCGGAGAGAGCGACGGGGAACATAAAGTTTCGATTTGCTGGGAGAGATTCTCGGAGTGGCCCCTCGGCGGTGGCGCGGGGCGGGAGTTGACCCTCCAACAGCAGCCAGGCGACCTCTGAGTTAAGTGGAGATTACGGCGCATTAGTCATGGGAAACGACCGTTTTCCTGCAGGCTGATTCAAAAATAAAAACACATATTTAGTAAAGACACTGTTGGCGATGGCAAAAGAAAGGCGGGAAATTGTGACGTTTCACAGTGAACATGCAACGATTATTAGCATTTTTGAGACAAACACTGTTCCTATTGGCAGTGGCTGCAACTGATTGCATTTGGGGCTTTATGGGTAAACAGTCAAGGTCAGGAAAACATCGCCAAATTCCAAAAAGTTCACATTTGTTTACGTCGGGCAAAATTTTAAATGGCCCTATCTCGGCAATGACTTTTTGAAATCTCACTGTATCTCAATATTCCCTGAGCAGAATTCTTTTAGATTTAAAATTAATATTTTTTTTTTACCTTCTTCTTCTAGGTTAACAAATAAAACATGGACAGAATTAGCATGACAATAGCAGAAACTTTAAAAAATGTGTTAACATCGGGCAATATTTCAAACAAGCAAAACTTGGCCAAAACTAAACCAACTTACCTCGAACTTTCGCCACATGTGTACGAGTTTTGCCTAAATAAAGAATTGCTGTATCTCAAGATTCCAAATTTAAAAATGAGGTATGTTTGTACCGCCCCCTTCAAGGTAAACCGATTAAATCTTCAGCTAATTTGAGTCATAGTGATTTAAAATTCAAGGCAGAAATCTTTCTGTGTTTTTACTTCTTTTGATTCCAAAGCAAATCATTTAACCCAAGATGAGCCTCGTTAGCTTTTGGCCTTCTTTGTTAACTTATCGCAGATCCATTCGATTGGCTTTGTTAAAGAATTTCAGCTCACGGTTTTTGATTTTACCGCCGACGGCAAACTTCTAGTGTTTGACTGTCTTGTTTTTACTGCGTAAGTTACGATCGAATCTCTTCATGCTGCTCGTTCTTTTCCCTAAAGCAAAGTTAGCAACCAGCTGGAAAAAAAACAGGCCGTCATTCGTTCCAGCCTGCGGCTTTCCAACATTTTAAACACACCCATTAAAGGATGGGTATAACCTTAATTTAATAACATAACAAACAAAAAAAAAAAACAGAGATTATTAGACGAGGTTTTGAATTGTCGAGAGTGGTGTCGCCACAATTTCAAATCTGTGTTCCGGCTGATTACCATGGGAATGAGTCACCTTTTCTATACCATTTTCACGTCTGGTTTTCCCTCCTTTTCTGCTCTCCTGCCTCCAATTAAATGTGTAGGCGTTCCATCCCATGATTAGTGTCGTGCTCATTATCTATGCGCCCCGTTAGTAAAAGCCTTAACGATGCCTAATCAGGCTGGTTTTAGCCACAAAGGGGCTAATTGCAGCCGTTGCTTCAGTCGAGGCAACAGGAAGACGTGTTTGGACACACACACACACACACGTGATAAACACAGCGTTACTGGTCGTCTCAGCGCGATGGATGCGAGCGTGAGCTTCACAGGGGGGAGTCTCTCTCTGTGGCTGCTTGTCATCACAGAGCTGCAGGTTTGACATGATGGGATGACGAAAACGCCCGTGAGCGCCTCAGGTAGCCGCGCACACACACACATACACACACACACACACACAGTGCGGCTCTAAAAGGGTTTAGCATATAAATATTGGGCAGTCGCACAAGTAAGCACAATGGAGTTCTGAGTGTGTGTGTGTGCGCTTAGATCTCTTTGTTGATGTTCCCTCTGATTCTGTGCCAGCTTCACATCCATCTGTCTCCATGACACGCGCACACACACAAGTAATGAGTTTTATTTTGTCAATTTTAAAACAAAATCAATAGGTGACATATATTTTTTTTTGCCTGTTTTTGTGGGAATAATCCCTATTGATCTGATCTCTCTCGCCGCCAAATTGTTTGTTTTTTTCCTCCTCAACTCTCGTCAGCTTCGAAAGAACATCATCAGAGTCGCAGATCTCCGTTCAAACCTTTTTTATAAATTCAAGTGGTCATTTATTGTTACTGAACCAATCAGCCTGTGTGGTGCTATTTAGTGTTTTAGCCACATAAACAAATACCTGACTGGGTAAATGTAACAACATATCTGCGGTTCCAAATGACAATATGCTTCAATTTAACTTTAGGATCACATCAAGTATACTGAAAATAAAATAACAAAGAGGGCAAATATGTCAACTCGTGTTAAAAAATTTCTGTTTTGATTGATGAGAGCATCTAGATGTGGGTTAAAATGACCTGCGTTCACGAACTCTGTGTCCAATATTTCCTCAAATGTGGCTTTTATTAATATTTGACACTGTGTTCATCAGTATAAACATCAGCAAATATCACATAATTGTATAAGTGTCATATTAATGTGGTACGTTTATGGATTCATTTTGGTGATATTTGTGATGTTTGAATTGAAATAATTCAAACAGGGTTTAGTAATTCTGCCCCTCTTTGGGGTGAATAATCACACCAGCGTCTTAATGTGTGTATTTCTTCTCCAGTGCCTGTTGAACTGCATGCAGCTTGTAGTTCCCATGTTTGGCCAGTAGGTGGCAACATGTTTTACCATCCGACCACATCTGTGTATCCAGCATTACTCTATTTTAATAGAATAAAACGGGTGGATTTCATAAAAATCAGGGCATCAGATGGACTCAAATCTTCATTTTGGACTCTTTTCTTTGTGATTGAGATGGAATTGACTCTTCTTGGTGGAGGCAGATTCAGGGGACAGGTCAGGTGCGCCTGTTGTTCAGTGAATGAAAATGCAGTTCTCACTCCTCTCGTCTTTCAGCCCAGCTCTCCCCGGGCTCTCCTGGAGTCTATTTAATTTGTCCTGCCTGAGAGCGCTCATCAGATGGCAGCTCTTCCTGCGCGTGGACTTCACTGGCTCCTCTTTTGTTCAGTTCAGTAAGTATGTCTGTGTGTGTGTTGACCTGATAATCTGTGTGCTTTATGGAGTGCTGTTCACACATTGGTCTCCACTCTGATCCCAAACCCAAACACAGACCCCCCCCTTTATCAACCCCCCAACGCACACACAATCACTATCCCTCCATCCCATTATCACTCCTCTCAGGATTTTCTGGGGTGAAAGTGAATACAAGCAGAAAGAATTAAATGACCCAAATCAGAGCTAAAGAACAAGTCCAGTTTATCCGTCACCAACACTTTGGGCGTCTTTCTGTGACAATTTCCATATCTTCACCAGCTTCTCCCTCCCTCCCGCCTTTCCCCCGCAGGCCAGCTGCGCTGATCGCGCACTGAATCCGACACAGATCCCAAACTCAAACACAGGTTCTTTATCGGAGACCACACTTGCCCGTAATCCCTCCATAACCACACCTGCGAGTGTGTCCCGCGCTGTGCTAATTCTCAATCAGAGCCCTCGGGAGTATACAGATTGTAAGTGTTTTACCTCGGCTTTTGCTCCTCAATACGGACCCTTCAGATATCCCGATGCCGATTTATGCAGGTGCAACCCAGTGTAAACGTTGATCAAATCAGCCACAAATCGCAAGCAGCAGGTTTACTGGCCTGATACACACTAACGTGGTGGTTTCTGGGACTTAATTGTCCTTAAAGACATCTTTCATCTTGCTGTGAAAATCTGGTGGTAGAAAAATAGAAAAGGGGCCATTATGTGGTACGAGAAAGCTGGATTGGTGTAATAGAAATCATCGAAATAGGCTATTGACTTGTGAGAAGAGACCTTTAAGAAGTGTCTGAGTTAAAGCTAAAGATTGAATTTGTCTAAAAACAACGACTGTACAAAACGTTTGTGATAGTGTTGAAACTCAATGTTAGGTACGTTTCGTTTGTTTTTCTGCTGCGTTGACTTGTTGACTTCTCAACTGATAAGAGTTCCACTTCCAATGGTAGCTGCTTAACAAACATAATCTTGAGCCTGTGGTAAGAACAGAATCACCAACATACTAAGAACATGTCAGCAGATTGAGTTATTTGGTGCCAAAGATGGGTTCCCCGCATGCACAGAAACAACTGAACCGCAGTGGCAAAAACACGATTACGGCCTCGTTTTCTCCGCCGTCCGAAGCAGGCAATTTTCGAGCGCAGCTGATGAGGCGGAGTAGAAATAAATGTCTAATGATTAAATGGGGCGCACCGAGGTTTCCTTGTTGATGTCAATTACATCTTTAATTAGTGCATGTGTAATGTAAATACAGTCTGTTTTGATTGCTCCCGTGCCTCCTGTCCCACGGTAAAACAGATTTTCTCCCTCATTAGGCAGTCACTCCTTCAAGTGGCTCCGTCCCCCAGGACCTGGCCCGTGTGTGTGTGTGTGTGTGTGTGTGTGTGTGTGTGTGTGTGTGTGAGTGATGGCAAAACAGGAGGAAGCACATGAATCCATATGCAAAACTGTTGAAATTCAAAGATGGTGTCAAATCGAATGGAAATTACATGTTGGTGGTGCAAACGAGAGCAAAAATTGTTGAGTTTTTTTCAACAAATTAGCACGTAATAGACACACCTTTCTTCCATCAGAGAATCACCAGGCCTCTTTTATGCATCCTGGTCTACTGACCCGTTTGCTCCAGTAAAACTCTGACCCTTCAGCTGCTCCCTTTGTTCAAGAAGTCTCTATTTATGTCTCGTCATTATTCCCGGGGTCTTGTGTGAATGAAGAGGCACATAAAAACACCGTGATCATGATCGAGAAATGGTTTTGTGTCCACGAGCTGACTACGTGGTCGACCACGGCGCCTCCACGGGACGTGCATACTCGCCACGCTGCGAACTATTTACCGAGAATGCAGATTGAAAGTTTGAAAGGAAAAGACGAGGCACAGAAGCACGTGGAGAACAAATAAAAAAAAAAAAGAGCAGACGGAAGAGAAACAGGGCAAGTCAGCGAGAAAACAAGGGAGAAAGCGAGGGAGGGATGCCATGTGTTGCACACCTGAGCCCTGAGAAAACGGGGGGGTTGAGGATGAGGAGGTGGAGGGGATGATGGGAGAGAATCAGTTCCACTACACGCTCATTACCACCTATTCATCTGGAAGACATCTCTGCACAGATCCAGTGGCGGCCAACAGTCCCAGAGTGCGTGTTCATGCGGTTGTGCTTTGTGTCTTCCTGCTCGTTCTTAATGAGATAAATGACTCCATAATACATACAAAATCATATACAATCTACTTCCCTGCTCTTTTCAAGCCCCTTTTCTTCCTCGTACATGACTTCCTCTCCGCTGCCCCTCTCTCACTTTGAAGGCTGTCGCAGTAATTACACCCCTTTAACATAACAAACACAAGTGCCTGCATCTTGTTATGATAATGAAAGTTGACGTTTGCTCGTTATGTCACCAGGTCTCTCATCAGGCCAGTTGAGGCCTTCTGCTTTTAAACGCAGCATCGGATGCGCTTCTTAAGAACAACGGAAAGCCACTCAACGGCACAAATGGTCAAGGACGGCCGAGGGCGCTGAATGCTAATGTGCACGTGCGATTATGTACATGAGAGAAGGCGGTATAAAATTTGTGTGAGTGCTTTTAGTGGTCTTTAAAGTCATCAAAGTGACGGTCCAGAGTGGGAGAGACGGGGCATTGTGGGCTCACGATGGGGCTTCAAAAGAATTAACGGGAACGCGTGTTCCTTAGGTACGTACTGATTTGACATCTCTGTTCTGCGAGGCTGTCTTGAAGCTCCTAGTCGATTTCTGCTGCTCAAACTGCTGCACACATGGCCTGATCATGGATTATTGGTTGTTTGTTCCGGGTGAATAAGAGGCTGTTAATATATACCATTCAGGAAATAGTGGAGCGTGACAGCAAACACTGTAAAGCCAAAGGAAAGGACTAACAAAAGGTCTTAAATGGCATAAGAGCAACTTTTGCCCCTTTTCCACTGCAGGGTTCCAACTGAAACTCGCCTCCACTGTTCTCGCCGTTTTCAGTTTTTCTCTGGGAAAATATGGTACCTGCTACGCCGCACTTGGTCCAATTTTTAGTACCCCCTGGGTTGAAATACTGAAAAGGCGATGTAGACCATTGCAGACCACTAACTGGTCAGAAAGATTCGTCTTCCATGCACCTGGTCTGAAATACACTACACACCACACATACTTAAACAACTAATAGCGTAGCGTAGCATATGATATCGGCATATCACTTGTGATGCCTTCAAGTTGGAGTTTCTTTGTCTGAACAATGAAGAAATGTTTCCCACGCGCTCCTGTCTGCTTCAACAGTATGTTGTCTCGCTGCCTTCAGCCCTTCGCTCAAAGAAAAATCTGTCTCCTTGCTGCGGCAAACAGCCACATACCAAGAATGTAAAACACAAGCCCATCGATATTTTCAAATGTTGCTGTCCTTAGTACGTGTCAAGCTTTGGCTATATTCGTCGGGTTGGTGACATTGCTGCTGTTTCCTCACAATGTTGCCATAACAACCATGTTGAAGGGGTGCTTTTTGCAATGGGACGCCATCGCCATGTTTGGACGTTATCATGACCAAACTCACTTCTTACTCCCTCTACAGGGTCCTACACAGAGCAGCATATCGTGAGCTCACTGGAAAAAATAAGATGACGTCATTGCTTTTGCACAAATAAAACATACCTGATCAACATCTGAAATGGGTACAAGTACTGCAGTTAGATGAGGGAAAAGAATACAAAGGATGAGAGTCTTAATTGTGAGGAACATGAGTCAAAACGGAGACACTGAAGTGGCCTAAGAAGTTGAAGCACAGTAAAATGGCCACTTCAGGTACAATGTCAAAATAAGACATTTTATTCTATTTTAGTATTGGTAAATGGGGGTGATAAAGAACCAATCCTGGTGACTCATGGATGTGGGACTCAACATTATAGAAACAAAACGTACCATTCTGATGCATCAAATTGGAGGCAGCCTTGTACAAGTAGCTCCTCCTCTTTTTCCTGTGAATCTGTGTCTGGATCAAACATGTGTGGATGAATTACTCCAACGTTAGCACGTCCCACTGTGCAGCGTAGAGTAGACTAGTTTAAAAGTCAGAAAAAGAGGTAAGAGGTAAGATCCGGCTTGCTCTGGCTGCAGGTGAGGGGCGGAGCAGAGAGCAGAGACAGGGCGGGGCTAAAGTAACACATTCATAGATTCCCAGAACCTAGATGGCCACAAAGGGACTTTTCATAAAAAATATCCATCGTTAAATAGATATATTTTTTTCATGGTTGTTTCATGTGATCAATCTGTCTTGGTGCATTCTTGTTTACCTGTTTACGTGTTGACATTCTTGTGTGTGTTGTACAGCTGGCAGCCTTGCAGACAGGTGGGTCGGCAGCACTTCTCTTCCAAAGAGTCACAGCCCCAACAAATGCTCCTTCCTCCCCACAACCGTCCTTCCCCCGTCGCTCCTCCCCGGTGCTGCCTCCCTCCTCGTCTCGTTAGCTGCTGTGATTTTTTTTTTTTTTTTTTTATACGCTGTCCCAATCTGGAGGGACATATGCAGCCGCACATCCCCCCACCCCCCCTTGTTTGGGCTCCTAAGAAATTGTGCCACATAAACGTTGCAAATTAGTGCGACCAAATGGCCTTTTTATGAATTCTTCTGTCGCCAAAACAATTTCTAATGGCTGCTTTTATTTCATCCCTGACGTGCATCTGTTAAAGGGAATAAACGGGGACACGACGGCAGGTTTTTGCATGTTTGCGTACAGAAGAAGACAAATGAAGTCTACCTCTGTATGTCTGCCTCGACACTTTTTCATCCTGGCATTTTATTACACATCACAATCAATGTGGCAAGTCGACGGTGGCGTTCGGAAATCGCTCCGTTCCCTTCCTGGACTTCCTTCCCAATATGTAGCTATTGTGTCGGAGCGGCAGGCGCACACAATGTCACCCCAGCAGCCTGAGCATTAGTCCGTATGACCGTGTGTGTGTGGTTTCAGACTATCCTGCCAGAGCCCTCTGCCCCTCTCTCCATCTGGTGAAGCCCCCCAGGCTGGACCAAGGTCACTCCTCTCCCCTCTGTTAATATGGATGCGGATCTGTGTGCACATTCTCCTGCTCATGCACGAGTGTGCGCGTGTGCGCATGTGTGTGTGCGTGTGAGATGGATATGTTTGAAAAGGCAGCAGCTCATACTATAGGAGTCAGGTAGAGAGAAAGACACTCGGGAAGTTCTCCCCATTAGATTTGATATCTAATATATCAATAAATGATTACTGAAATGATTTAGAGAAAGTTGTAATTTTGCGAGAATTAAAGGTCAGATGTGAGAAGATCAATTTCTTGATCCACAGTGAGGCTGCTGGAGAAGTTTGGGAAGTTGTGCTTCAATGCAGGTTTCACAAACACGGAAATTCTTCATCTTTCAATCGCGTCAGCACCACATTGTCATCAGTATCAGAACAGAAACTGTGTTTGTTCCAAAGAAAGAACTGCTGGAACTTTGAGAAAATTGCCCCTTTTTGGAGGCTGTCTAAGGAGCTGCCTGTTTTGTTTATTTCCGCATAAAATCTTGAAAAGTTACGACTTTTCAAGATTACATTTTACATTACATTTCCTGGTAAGATTACACCTTTTTTTTCTCGTAAATTCACAAGGGTTTCTTTCTTTAAGATTCTGACTTTTCTTTTGTAGATTTACATCTTTATTTTCCCATAAATATCGACTTTATTCTCAAAAATTGAAAAAAAAAAAAATGGCCCTAAAATTCTTATTTTAGGGAAGAAATGGCAAAATAATTTTAAAAAATCCTTAGTTTTCCAGCCCATCCTAACAATGCCAATATTGTAAACACTTTAGAAAATAGTTGTTTATTGTTATTTAAAATGTTTTAACGTTAAACCTTTCGTTTGGTTTGTTTAGAATTTTTCCTTTGGTGTTGTCATACGCGCTAAAACACCTGAAACTGACTCTGAACTGCATGCTGAACGAGCTTTTGGCCTCTACGTGCACAGTTGTGACTCATTGCGAGTATCAATGCGAGCTCGTTCCGATGAATTGAACCCTCGTCGTCCTCCAGCAATTAGCAACAATTATGACCTCGGGTGGAGAGTCGGTGAATAACAAGGATAAAAGCATGAAATGGAGAAGAAATGAAAACAAGAGTGTTTCTCCTCCTCACACGCACACACTCAGCAGAAACCAAACATTGACAAAGCACTGCTCCTTCTCTCGGTCTTAAGACGTGCGATTTCCCTCCGGAGGGAGCAGACTGGGCCCACTGCCAGACGCTGTGCTCCACTTAACGGCTAATAGCTCGCACACACAAACGAGGTAATTATTACAGCAAATAAAAACAAATAATCAGCAGCACTTTACTTGCAGACACCGGGGGAAACACAGAAACACGTCGAATAAAGAGCTTTGGGCGTCAGTTCTCCTCAGCTGATCAAAGAGGAGCAGGAAGCCAGTCGCTTGCTACGCTTCTAGTTTTGGCCCTTATTCCGACAGAGACAGGCTTCTTCACGAGAGCAGGCTAGATGTAGCCTGAAGTGCTAGTTAGAGATTACCAATTATCAGCTGTCTCTGTTACCTCAGGCTGTCTGCTTCACATTCTGTGCACACGTAATTCACTCGCAAGTCTGTGATTTTATTTCTAATGTGGCGACTGCACGTTGTGACAGACTTTAAAGTGATGCAGGGGACCCAAACATGACGCTGCACCGAGGTCCCCCAAAGTGAACACCTGAAATAACAACTCAAAATCAAAATGCTTTTAATAACTGAATCAAATTGTGTTCTTTTAACTGCAGTGCCAACAGTATCAACGGACTCAGCAGCCAATCAGAAACATGTAAGCAGCTCTGCAGATTTGTAGCCTTTAACGGTTTTCTGCTCTTGATAGTCGAATTTAAGACGAAACTTGGAACATAACCTGGCATTTTTCTCTTGTTCCACAATATATATTGTCATATATTTTGTGATATATAGCGCTCAGCTCTAAGTGTGCATGCAAACGTACTCAATGATTTGCTGCGAGCGTGTTTTGGTTCGACGAAGCATTCCATTCCAAATGATTTTATATCCATTTACCTGTTTTTTGGCACACAAATCGCGTTAAACGGCACCTCCCTTTCACGAACCCTGTTGTCTTTCATTTCGCCGCGCCGCGTTTCCGCCTGTGCTCCGGTACCTGCGGTCAACCAGCTCTTCTGTCATCAACGATGAGAAGCTGGAGAGGAGCCAGAGGTTGAGCTCTCTTTGTGTTTTCTAATTAATCTATTTGAGCTCAGCAGCCACACAGTAACAGCCTTTTTGTCACATGTAGGTTATTCTTGGTGTTTCTTCTGAAGGCAACTTCAGAAGAAACACCAAGACTACCATGACCTGGATGACTGAGAATCTTCACAGACATGTAGGTTATAAGAGGAAAAAAAGGGAAAAAACCTGGTAAAAGGCCTCAGGTCAAAGAGGAACGTAGCAGGTAGCGTGAATGTGTTTGGGTGCTATATTACGTTTAGATGTGTGTCTCAAGGTGAGACTATCTCCCGCCTTATCTGCTGTGTCTTCAAAGTGTACCGCTGATTGGTCGATAGGGACACACACACACACACACACACTCTCAATGTACTTTTCATTCATTGATTGGAATTCGTCCGATCTACAAAATCTTCCCCACGCTGTCCCTTTACAGTGTTTAAACCTCAACTCTTCCTCACATGTTAAAGGGGAAAAGGCGACCAGCATGTTTATCCAGTCAAGAAACTAGGAAAGTGGTTTTCATATAAAATAAAACTTCCTTCCTGTACTTCCTGTGAATCCACATCCTTCATTTGGAAATATGACCCATTTGGTGAAGTAAAAACACACAAACAGAGCTGAAAAACACCAAAAACAGGTTGTAAAAATCTGATCATATCCAAAGCCAGTAAACAGGACGCAGCACATTTCATGCGGCGTGGCTGTACACCTCACGTCACGCTGAGCAGGAGAGCGAGAACATGGCTGACAAACTCATACACATCACACCGTAAAAAAAGGAAGATGTTCAACATCTAAATGCTGAGTGCTTTACTGTGTCTTGGAAGTTAAAAGAGGACACGTGTGCTAGTCATCGCTAAACTGAGACCAAAAAATGAAAACAGTTCAAATGCAGATATTTTCCACAGAAATGGAAGGCGGAGCCTTCATGTTCTTTTGCATATGTACGTGTTCAAACTCTAAGATTGGAAACACAAACCGGGTTACAGCTAAATGTGCGTTAGCCGCCATGAGGCTGCCGGTGGAAGAGCTTCGGGTGTGAGGCAAATTCAACACAATGGCCAAAACGAGTAAAACTGTCTGAAATAGTGGATCATTTCTAGAGAATCACAGCCCTCCCAGAATATTTTCTTGTTACTACCCATTCCCTCCGATAATGTTGAATTAAATTCTTGTTCAACTGAGCCGAGGCCTAAACCGGATCTTGAATACGTTTGACTTCATGGACTGTTGAGCAGCTTTCAAGAATGAACCTGAAGCTGCGTCCTGGTTTTCCATTAAAGTTCCCCTCCAGATGAAACCTCTAAAACTCATGTCTGTTTTGTGAAGGTACAAGGATGTACATACAGTACAAGCCTGTCTGAACACAACCAAAAACATCCAAGCTGCAGGTCAACTAAAACTTGACAAAATATGTAGAGAAAAGCATGAAAACACAGATGTGTTTTGTTTTTTTTTAACGTTCACTCTAAAGGACCAGTGCGTAGAATTTAAGCATATCTATCTGCAAACACGTAATATAATCTTTGTAACTGCGTTACGATTAGTGTGTAATCACCTTGTAACCGCTGTGTATATGTCATCTTACAATATTCAATTTATCCTTACATCGGAGCGGCTCTCCTTTCCACGTAGAGCGCCATCTTGCACAGCCAAGAACAGACAAAAAGCCATCGCGTTTGTAGATGAAATACAAGCAGTGAAGAAGACTCACCCCAGTAAAAGGCAACAAAGAAGAAGGAGTACAAGGAGTTTTTCTGTCGGCAGTCTGCTGGAACTTTGTCCAAAGTTTGTTAACCAACGTTGCTATAAATGGAGGACCGTAGTTCTCCTGCCTGTTTGGAGAGAGAGGGGCAGTGAGGCAGTGCTGTGTTGCATCCATTCTACTACCTCACCACTAGATGCTGCTAATGTTCACGCAGAAAAGTGACCCTGCAATCGCAATGTGTGCAGCTGCCTTATGAGATCACTTTATTTCATAAAACACTGAACCTCCAAACATGAGTGTAGAAACTTGGACATATAAATACAGATGAGCACAGAAACTCCCACAATTCCACTCTCTCATTTTAACACACACACACACACACACACACACAGCTCTCCATACAGAGAAATGTCACCTTACTCTTACAAGCTGTTAGCCAAACAGTTCCATGCCAAACCAGCCTGCCCCACTGGAACGAGGAGTGAGGGAGCCTGTGTGTATGTGTGTGTGTGTGTGTGTGTGTGTGTGTGTGTGTGTGTGTGTGTGCGTCTGTGTATGTGTGTCTGTTGGACGGCTCTTTAAAGAAGAGAGATGCCCGAGGCGGAGTAGGCTGAGCGGACGAAGACAGGAAGATAATGGAGGGGCATCCGTGTGCCAAGGACTGCACCTCAAAGTCACTCTCTCTCACAAACACACACACACACACACACACACACACACACCCAGAACCACTTGAAAACATACATTTCCCTGCCTACACCAAACACACATATTCTGTTCATGCGTAGTCCTATTTATCATTTTTACATTTATCTGAAAGCTTTTCCAAGATGTCTCTTTCTGTTATTTTCATCTCTATCTCTCTTTCCCCTCTGCTCCCTCATCCTCTTCATCCCCTCCATCTCTGCACTCATGTCATATCTCCCTTCAATTTCACATATCTTGAATTAGCTGCAGATAGCCTTAAGTACCCCGCCGTCCACTCCAGATATGCCCTTATTCACCGATGGACAGATACACTGTTTGTGTGTGTGGCCTGGAGACGGGGGCGTTGTGGAAGGCATGGACGGTCAAAAGGCCTTCATGTTGAGTTGTGTCTGTGTAAAAATGGCAACCGATGGTGACTGCTACGTATCAGAATATCTTTTTAATGAAGGCTGTACTGTGAATTTCTTTCTCAGTAAACAGTCTTTACATGGCAATGTCAACATCGTGTTATTAACCACAAACGCAGTTCCCTTTATGTTGATCAACTGTTTATTATATTAGCGCATGACGTCGAAGACCCATAATACTGCACATTACAGACTATAAGAACAAAACAAATTATCCGTCCTAATGTTTGGGGTCTCTCACATTTTTAAAATTTCCACAAGCCCAAGATGGAAAGGACACAGAGGTGATGGGGTATCTATCCTGATTTATGTAAATGGTTCAACCACTACAATCCTTGGGCCCAAGTGGACATTGGAGTTCGGAGAGATTGCGTTAACGGGCATGGAAACCATGTGAGGACCTCCAAAATCAAATCGGTTCATGCTTGACTCGAAGCAAATGGTTGCGCCAAATGTGAAGAATTGTCTGTTAAGACGTTCCTCAGAAAGGGTTCAAAAGAGTTGGACGGACAGACGGGCCAGCTGAAAACATAATGGCTCCCACCATGGCTGCTGACAGCGTGGAGGTACATTCAAAATTTGGAAAAGGAAGTTAATTGATTTCATGTGTGGCATTGGTCAGTTCAATACAATTTCCACATGAAACAAAAGCCTACGTAGGTAAATAAATACGATTCAAAAGCACTTTTCTCAAACACGTCTCTCATTTGCGCTGACGGTCAACAAATCGAAGGGTAAATATAACACATATCCCTCACTGCTCTCATTTTAATTGGTAAACAATGTGAATCTGTAAGTAGACCCACTCCCATGAGGTTTGCATTAATACCATCCACAAATGTGTAGAGTTTTAGTTCTGATGTGCAGATTAAATAAAAGGCTTCCTGCCATAATTGCCCGTCTGTTAAACAGCCTCCTGTTTTGATTCAGGAAAATACATTTTACATTGTGAGTCTCAGTTGGATGATGTGCTGCATGCTCTTCTGCTGCCAGAGTGTTTCCAAGCACCTGGACTGTACGGCAGCAGAGTCACTGCAGGACAGATTATCAGCCAGAAACAGAAACATTTGCACAAATTGACAACCACAGCTCTGGATATTAGTTCTAATTCTTAAGAAAGCACATTTTGGATATGTTAGCAAGGGTAAAAGTCAGTTTTTGTATCTAAATATACCTGCAGGGATCCAGGTTGGAGCCAGGGATAAAGTTTGTGTAGTCGTGATGCTGTAAGCAAGGTGACACTTTGTCATTGGCCTGTCACAAGGTGTCGGTTTGGGATCCCAACGCTGCTGTCTAACAGTCAGGGATTTAGATGAAATGTCTGTGGACAAAGCATTCACAGTCCAACATTCCCTTTAGATAAAAATTCCTCCATTGACATCCAGATTTGCACCAAGACAAAATGGGTTTTTTGGGCCGTACCCAATCCTCAGACCAAGTTTTGGGAGTCCTGGTCCGTTAAACTCCTGCTTCAGCCCCAAAACCAATTTTTGCTTTGTAAAATGACGATACTTTTTATTTGTCTTTTTTACTTGACCCGTTGCGGCATCTTCCGACTTTTAAACTAGTCTACTGTACGCTGCGCAGTGGGCACATTGGAGTAACTCCGTCACACATGTTTGAACCAGACACGGATTCAAAAGAAGAAGAGGAGGAGCTACTTGTGCAAATTGATGCATCAGAATGGTAAGTTTTCTACACCACTAAGCCCCACCCCTTCACGTAGTCGGGGTTGGTTCCAGAAGGCAAGAACTAGTTTTTTGTCACTGGTGAATTGCAGAATAAAAACAGAAATCCTCAGCCAGAAAAACACCACAGAGAGTCAAAAACGTAATTTCCATCCAGCAGCTTTGCAGTAACGATTAAATTTTCATTCTGACATCCACAATCGTATCAAACAGCAGCTGTTTGATACTTTCATTAGATCATGAATCTGTAACCGGAATGGTGCAAGAAAATTCTGGGGTTATTCAGTCATTTCTAAAATATTATGAATATATATCTTCATGATTGCTCCCTTAGAATCACTCACATGTAAAAGGAGATTCGCAAAAGGAAAAAAAAAACAAAACCTCCACCGCCAACTGCAGGCTCAGCAAAGCAGAATTCGACCTCCAGGAGCCGGCAGAGAGACTGATTTACAGGCCTGATGTATATGAGTGTGTGTGTGTGTGTGTGTGTGTGTGTGGTTAGTGTCATCTTTACTCTGACAGTTGGATTGTCCCCAATATGGCATTGGACAGTAAACACACACACACACACACACACAGATCTGACTCCTCAGGTGTAGCCTCCAGGTTTGGAAGAGAGCCCTGCGAGGGGAGTACGGGTCTCTCCAAAGGACACACAAGTACTGTATTACAATGAACACTTCTGACACACACACACACACATATATAGGCAGAGACATCGTTTCAGGTTAAAATGATCCCACTTTACATTGATTTAATGAGCTCGCTTCAAGCTTCTATACACGCAAGGTTTGAGAAAAAGATCTTAATAATGCATTAACATAAAAAAAACTGCATTTTCAGGTATTTTTTGTGTCTTCCTTGTTCTCCATCCAACACAACAAAGCTCAGATATTATTATTATTGCTAAAAACCTGTCCATTCCAGATTTGCCTGCTGTTTAATTCACGCCCTCGCTGATCGCTGATTCCCGTGGAGGCACAGGAGACAAAACTGTTGCTCTCCTGGTCACTCTTCCCAGCATGCATCATTGAGCGGTCCGCTGCCATCGGTGTGCGCTGACAGGTGACTGCCTCAAGACATATTAAAGAGTAACAACGATGACGGCACGCTCTGCGGCGCCCCGCACCAGCGTGGTATACAATGAGATACTGCTTCAACAGTGCATTGCTTTAACTTTAGTTCAATGTTTCATGTTTTGTAAATTCACTATGTTGGGTTTGGCTTTGCTTCTGAAAGCGTTTCGCAGCGACAGAGCAGATGTTTCCCTCAAAGAGTGACGGAGGAGAGAGCTTAAAGGAGAGCAAATGAGTGGTATATTACAATATTTATTATGGACAGAACTAAATAACCAAATCTCATGAGCCAGCACTGGTACCCATTAGAAGATTCAAAACTAGATCAGCACTAAAGGGTTATTCTAATCATCTGATGGTTGTTGTCACAATTAACCGATGAATCACTTTCTCATTTTCGAGTATCTTTACTCCAACTAACCGTTATAAACCTAAAGGCTCTTCATTTATTGTTGGAAATGACAACGTAAAGCAGCAAATCTGATCATTCAATCAAGCTGGAACCAAGAAATGTTGGGCATTTGTACTCAAAAAAAGAAAGTTATTTGATTATCAAAATACTGTCGAACAGTTTCCTTTCGATTTAGTAATCCCAGTTGTTCCCAACCTTTTATCTTGGAGAAATAAATAACCAAGTTGAGAAAAGTCCTGCCCAACCCTCCTTGCATCCTTACAGCCGTCCGTTTTTTTTTTTTTTAAACTACTCGTGAGTAAAGACATACATTTGTTCTCCTGAAGCACTTAAAACGTTGTTTTTCTAACTACATCAGCAGCGAGTGAAGGTTTTTCTCTCTTTTTCAGTGTGTCACATGTTTAATCCTCCCCTGCCTCCTTAAGCGATAATGCTATCTGTAATAAATGTACCTTATTTGCACAGGGGGGCGGGGCTTGATAAATTGTACACCCTGGAAGGCAAATCATTAGAAATCACAACTCTTCATCCCCCTGTAGTCGGTACAGATCCTGCTAACTGTCCCTCGGCAGCTCCCGAGCAGCTGGGACATTAGAAAAGTCCAGATCTTGACTTTTCACCATGACAAGAATCGTGTATCATGACAATCCGACATCTGTGGTCAAAGCTCGTAAACCTGCTTTAACGTAGGTAAAAGCGACAATGGCCGTCCAGGCGGGGTAGAAGCAGGCGGCTTTTCATGGTTTCTACATTACCATCAATGAGCTGCTTGTTGACCCACATTCTGAGTCTCTGTCATCATCCTATCGGCTTTTTGTATTCCTTTCACGCCGACTGGAGCTCTCCAGACTCCAGATTCGTCTTTATGCCTGTGAATTGATTCTGTGTCTCCTGTAATTTGCAATGTTTTCAGCCTATTATCCTCCTGCAGCTGATGGAAGAGGCGCGCCGGTCACCTCTGGCCTCGGCGTGCGTGTGCCTGTCAGTCGCCGCCATGGGCTATAAGCGTGCCAGCATGAGCACATGTGCATCTTTGTCTCACGAGCATTAATGACTGTTTTATGCTTCTTGCTATCCGAGTCTCTTTTATTCATGCCGGCCATGACGGCCTAATATCTGCCTGTCAAACAAGTTCTATTCACGCCGCTCACAGACGGGAGACTGATACTTAAGACACAAAAAAGGCACACCTACGTGGAGGGCACTCGTGCTCTCCTGGGCAGATTAGTGGGTGGTGAAGGAGCCACGCTGGGAATGATGCACTGTTCTCGCTCCAATCAATTACCATTCACTTATTCCAAAGGAGTGACCATGCCCTGATCTGAAGAGGTATCATAACTAGTGTGTGCCTCGAACTTTATTCCAGTCCTTTAAACAAAACTTTGCGTTTTATTCTCCTCCTACCTCTGTCACCTTCTCGGCCGCCTGTTCACTTTTTCTCTCGTCTGTTCCTCGCCCTCCTCCCTTCCCTCTCGTTTGTCGCCGCCGCCTTTCTCTTGCTCTTTGATTACTTTCCTCCTCCTCGTCCGCCCCTTTCATCGCGCTGACCTCTCTACTTTCTTTTTCATTCTTACAAATCGCCCCTGCTTCCTTCATTATGTCTCTCCAGGCCCCGCTCCTTCATTTCTTCCTGCGCACATTATATAGATTTTAAAAATATTGTTTCGCCGTGGGGCCGGATATCTAAAACCAACTACACTTCCAGTTTGGTTTATGCAGAGACAAATTCAAAAAACAAAGTTGCCCCAAATTCCCCCACTCAAGGCGGGAAACAGCAACTGAGCTGACGTGCTTTCTTTGACGCCACGCGCAGGAGAAGGATTTTCTTCTACTCATGTTCTTGAAGATTTTAAAGTGAGTAAGGCTCATTTGGAAACGTTTGTATTTCTTGGCCCCGCCCCTTCAGACTTCCGTGTCGTCAGCTCTTCAGCTCACGATAATGCTGGAAGAGCAGGTTTTCCTGCTGGGACGTCGGCCTTTGTATCGGCCTTTCACCATCTCTGGGGATGTGCCCACGCGTCTCTCGTTGTGGAACAGCTGACAGGGACATTGTCTCACTGCAATGATCCATGATAGGCTGGTGAGGCCTGAGTGCAGAACTTAGAGGAGGTACAGTCTAATCTTTTGAGTCTTTTGAGTCTAATCTTTTGAATCATAATATTCCCAAAGGTTATTGTGGTATTTTGGCCAGTGACGCAGGAAAAATAAAGTACACGGCTCAGCTTCATTTTTCGTGTGCTTCGGACATTGTTTTTGCTGATAAATTCACACTCTTTGGTCAGTTCAGGATTAAACAAGGTCTTTCGTTTTCACCTCTCCCTTAGCCACATCGCGGAGTCTTGGCGTGTGGGTGTGGCTACCTTTGTTGCGACTGCTGGTTGATGTACCTCAGCACATGCAATCTCTGTTTAGCTTGTAAACCAATGAAAGAACAGATATTCGCTGCCTGCAGCCAGTACTTTTCTGGAGCTTAAAGAAATGTTTATATGCTGCGTTTAATTGCATCTCAGAAAAGGAGGACAAATGAGGCTGCGCTGGCAGGAGGAAACAGCGTCTTAAAGCCGGATTTCCTCTCTCTCAATGTAGAAACTTCTCAAATTTGGAAAGATTGTTTGACCTTCCTTTTCTTCACCTCAGCATCTTCAACACCACATCTTGAGTATCCAGTTTGTTCGCAGATTTGCCTTTAGAAGTGGCCTCGCTGACACAAAATTATGACTTTAAATCCATCAAACTCTGTGATATTTGGCCTTTTGCATGGGGACGATGTGACTGGGAGTTGGTCTCGCATATTAGCAGCTTCCAAAGAGTTAAACTCCTACAAGACCTGACAAAACACAACCAAATGCAGAAATCTCACCCTGATTTTAAAATCACACACCATCCAAACTCCCGCTGCCCCGTCTTTCCCCTCCATTGTGTCCATGTAAAGTACATAGTAAGCTTTGTAGTCCTAATAACATCCAATTTCAAGCCCTTCACATCCATTACCAACAATTCTATTATCCCCCCTCTCGTGTCCGTCTTCCTCATGCACGCACGCACGTTGCATTAGCCTTGGGACAGCACAATACGTCACAGCTCTAAATGGATGGCTTTGTGGCATGTCGCTGTGTTTGTATTGGGGATGTTTGTGAGCAGTTAGCTCGTATTTAAAGGCAATACATTTAAATGTAGCATTTTAGCATGGGTTTACCAGTTCATATCAAGCTCATGAAGGTAAATAACGCGCATGATGGAAGGTTTTCAGCTACTTTTGAGCCTAATGTACGATTCATCATATCATCAAATCATATTTCTATCAGTTCTATTCTGTGAACTTCTTTAAGCAAGCTAAAATTAATTTAAATGAGCAAAGTCCTCATTAAGACGGAGCCACAAAATTATCATAAACGAACAGACACCAGCGCTTTGATAGCCGCGCCCCCTTAAAGATGCCACAATTATGTGAGGGGGGGTAAAACTGATAGAGCAAATGGATGCATTAGCAGAATAATCCAATTAATTGCATTGTGAAGCCATTTTTTTTTCCAGGTGTAGAGGCTGCTGAGTGGCGCTCTGATGGAGACGTATTTGTGTGTGTGTGTGAAAAGGATCAGCCATTGTTTAAACTGCACTCACACGTTCCGCCTCCGCCGGTTCATTCATCGTTACACAGATTCCTCATGTCAGGTTTAATTTATCTCAGGGCTCACAAAAAAAAAAAAAATAAAAATATTCAAGTAACTGTGAAGAATTACACTGATTCTACTTCGATTCCACCGAGCCATTCTCACTTTCTGTCTCTCTGGTGGGATCCACCATGTTTTTGCCATTTTTTTAGTGAAAGTTTTGCTGAAATTTCACTGAGAATTTCCCTGTAACCAGACGCGTCGCCAAGTCAAAGGAGAATTCTGGTATTTTTTAACTTAATAGCCCTGTTTCCCAGTCTTTTACATCAATGCTCAGACCGTTTAGCTCAAAGAGGCTACACATTTAAATGGCGATGGGCAAGGAAAAACGCTTTTTTATCCATTAACAACTTTAAAAATGTTTCATTTTCATTCAGTTTCATTTGTGGGCGGAGTCTTGTGAATGAAGAGAACCGTAATATATTGGGAAAAGCTCAGCGTCAGACAGCCCACATACAGGAACAGTAATGTTCTTATACAGCAGGGTAAGTCAGTGTATTGTTTAATTTGCTAACGTTTATGTTACCTAACTTAGCACAGAAAGCTAGCGTCAGTTAACATCTTACCTTGGAAGCAACGAAGGGGTTTTGATTAATCTTTCATGGATTCACGAAGTCTTCTAAACTGTTTTATCCATATCTGATATCTTTGCTCTTGATTTTTCAGCTTTGGGAAGGCGAAAAAATTCAACACCCACCTCTAAACATTTTGGGGATCGGCTTTCAAGCTCGCAGGTCCCGTAAGAACGCCGCTTCGGCATATTAGCTCCTGCTGACAGATAAAAATCTCGACAGGCATCGTTATGATTGCTAACAGCCAATCAAATAGCTCCACCACGGACAGGAAACATCAATATAAAATTTCTATGGTATCTTTACAGTTATTGAGTCACTTCATGTTACCAGACACTTCAGTAACACTTTGAGCGTTGTTATTTCCGACATTGTGGTTTGCCTGTTGTATTATATGGCCTTATCGAGTTTAATGGTCAACACCAAACTCTTTTCTGGAAAAGTCGGCAAAAAAAGATGCATTTTTATGAAATTGTAGAGCCTAAAAGATTACCAGAGTTCTCCAAAATGAGAATTTTGAAAAGAAGCCACCATCAGCTTTGGTTAGTTACACACAAATAGAAATGATGAATTCATTCAAAGAGTCCTTCTTTTAGAAATATTTTCCCCTCCGGCCTCCCTCCTCATTTATCTTCAAAATTAAAAAACCTATTTTGCTAAATCGTGCTTTCTTGTTCGACCTTCCCTCCACCGTTTCTTGAAAGCCCACATTAAGTTCACCGCCTCCCTCCCTGGTTTCTCCCTCCTCTCCCCACCCCTCCCATTGTAAGGACCAACAAGTCTGGCAGACAGAGAGGTCAGACTTCTTACCTGAGCTTCACAATGGCTTCTGAAGAGCAGCGCTCCACATATCGCAGTAATTACCAAGCCGCCGGACAATAGATGCGCCATAATCAGTATGGAGATGTATGCTGTCTGCCTGAAACAAACCAAACACTTAGCACATCCCTGCTTCCTTAAGAACATCCTCATTCAAGGAGCTTTTGATTCTCATTCTGTCGTACCTGATATATGTTTCTTTGTCTGCATCAGTGCGAACGTTCGCCCAATGTCTTCATGCCAAACCTCTCTATCGCCCAAACTGACTGAGAAAACGCCAGCCTGCTTCAATCCTCGGCAGGGTCAACAGTCGTCTGCACTATATGTGTACATGCAGGGTCAAGTGTCTGCCAGAGTGATTTCGTGCAAACTTTGTGTGTGTTTGTGCGATGCGGCGCAGGGTCGAGAGCGACGTAAGTCAGCGAGTGCCGGCACCTACACGCTCCAGCCTCTTCAAACATCAATGTTGCCCTTAAATTTCCCTTTCAAAGTTAGTTTTCATATCCGCTCGGCACCTGCTTCCAATGCTACCCAAGATATATCACGCGTACATTAAATGGATTAAAAACCAGAAAGACTTCCGTCTCCTTCATAAGCAGCCATTCCACACGATGACTAATGTTCGTTGGCAGTGTGGTGAGACATGAATTAAATGAGAGGAAAACCAAGGCTGGTAAGGTCAGGGCTGGTATCCTCAATACATTCCTGGTGAACTAAGATTAGCTTTCCTTAAAGTGTGAAATGAGAAAAGTCTTTTCAATGTCTTTAGACTACTTCCACACTCAAAATGTGCTCCAAGTTATTAATATAATGAATATTTTCTTACTTCAGATAGTGTTTTTAACCCTCATTTAACTGGCACATAAGACCTTCATATTCAA
>KV751405.1:179806-223952 GCA_001698575.1 Mola mola
AAACTTAGATAGCAAACAGCTTCGGTTTAAATCTAAACTCCTCCATTATGGAGCTTTTCACCCCTCCCTGTTGGTTGGTTGGTTTGTTAGTTTAAATTATGAAAAATTACTGGACTGATTTCAACAAAGCTTGGTGGGAGGTTGTGAAATTGGTTTTCACTGGGACATCCTACAACATTGATATAATAGAGAAAATAACACGACCGAAGTAAATATAGTGACGGATGATTTAACTTCTTCATATATGTTTACACACATTAGTTACTGGTAACAATCCTTTTACCTAAACAAAATATCGTACTGCGCTATGCTGGTATTTATTCATATGCTTAATTGTAAGTGAATTTATCTATAATTACATAAGGTTTTATCTTTTAGCAGTATTGCTTTTGCATATATGTAGTACTTCGATTTTCCTTTCTCAAATAGTGCACGCAAACAGGACCCTTAATTAAAAACTCTTTTTAAAAACAACAGCAATGTCTCTTTCAGGAAATTGTGATAATGATAATCTCACCGACCTTGTGAGATTTTCCCAAGAAGTGTAATTTTTGCTAGCTTCTTTTTTTTCTTGTAATATGATAAAAGCTTCTGATCTTAGACATAACTACTTTTTAAGAAGAACTTACGCATTATCAAACAAACAACAAAATCAAAATATACAATGCCTCATGATTAAACTTCGGACCAAAAATCGGATGAGAGAGTCATAAAGGGCCGCCGTCGACAGTGATGATGTATGTGCTGACCTGTGGCCGTGCCCTTGTCAAAACACTAGCACTGTACCAGCTGATGGATGGAGGGATGGATGCAGCAATGGAGACAAACGAAGGAGGGGAGAGGAGGTGGTGATGGATGACGGCGTGAGACGTAGTAACGGAGAGAAAGGGACAGGGATCAGGACGAGGTTCTGCAGCTGATGTCTGCGTTTCAAGAGGGAAAAAAGGAGCTCGCATGTGTGGCCACAAAGGATCAAGAAGGTGTTGAACTTGTCCTGTTTTTTTGAATGATAAATCGCGCTCGGACTCGCGGCAGGAAGAACGAAAACCCGTCTCATCTGTCTCCTTCAATACCACGATCCTCTCTGTCTCCCGCTCGCTGCTCCTTTCTCCTTCACACTGCAGGATCCTGTTCTTTGACAAAGGCCTAAAAAATGAAGTCAGGAGGAGGCAAAGCGTCCAGCTGGAGGAGCATCATTCATAGTTTCATCGTTTTTACGCATGAAAGCCCTGAATCAAAATACAACATAAAGTACAATATGCTTTTTAATTGTCCTGTATTTTATCCGTTTAAGCTTGAATATTTGGTCTTCATGATTGTTAAGGTAAATTTTACTGTAATTATCTGTATATTTTGGGAAAATTTGGGTTCATTTCATGAATGAGGCCCAATAACTTCCTTCTGAACCAGAGATTTGATGCTATTGCTAGCTGTTGTGGCTCGACCCTTTATTTACCTTACCTTACGAACATGTAACATCTGTGAGCGAACATCAGCTAAATCTCGACAATCTCCAACATCTCGACAATCTCGAGCCACTTTATCCTTGACTCGATTGTTTGGGGACTCCCTGTGGTGTTTATCAGACAAAATTGGATGTTTCTCAGTAATCCAGGTCATGGTAGTCTTCAGTTTCTGGAACTGAAGAAGCCTCTTGCATGAGAGGCGAAACGTCTTCATGAAACTACAAGAAGTCCAGTTGCCTTCAGAAGAAAAGCCAAGACTTGAAGAAAAATGTAAATGTGTTGCAACACTGATCGTCAACCACGTTGGAATTTGCGTTGACACATCGTGCGGCTTCTCCATGTATGAATGCTGCTGCTAGAAGTGAAGTGGTCCTCAAAGCCTTTAAGGATACATCCTCTGGGGATGAAAACTGCACAAATGTTTGTGCCAGTACAATACAATAGATGTTGAAAGGCTTCAGTGCAAATCCCTCGGGCCACCCAGAGTGCCCATCGAAGTTCCCAAGAGCCTCGCTTGTTGTGTTCGCAAACAGTCCAGACATATTTCATCGAAAACTCCTGATTGTTTTCTGTCAAATGATAAATCCATTAACGAACTAGCCGTCTCAGCA
Source organism: Mola mola (assembly GCA_001698575.1). Lineage (NCBI taxonomy): Eukaryota > Metazoa > Chordata > Actinopteri > Tetraodontiformes > Molidae > Mola > Mola mola. The sequence continues at coordinate 181,884 of KV751405.1, forward strand.
TAAAAAAAGCGAGATGTGTTTTGTTCCCAACAGAGCTGGTTTAGTGACGCAAGCTGGCAAACTTCTCGAGGCAAGTGTGCTTGTCCCCCCACTTCATTCCTTTGCCTTTAGTCCTCTGTGGCATCTCCCCGGTGACCATCTCCAAACAATCATCCGTCCTGAGCGACATCTCCAAGACACACACTCCATCCTGAGAGCGCCCTCTAGCTCCTTCTCCTGCACGTCCCCCAATTTCCTCTCTCGTCATTTCTTCCTCCCTCGGGTTCGTTATCCCCCCTCTCTTTCCTGGTCGCCGCCACATCCTCAGCAAGCGTTTCATTTGTTTGTTCTGCAGGGACATCCTTTGTGGCGTTGAGAGTGTCACCTTTTTTAAGAACAACGGCAATCAAAACAGCGTCTCCCTTTTCTTCCCGCCGCGGCTCATCCCGCTCTCATCTTCGTCTTTCCAGAGGATTAACAGATTTATTTGTTCTTCTAGTCCACGGAGTTGTCCCCTCATCCATTATCCCTCTCTCATGTCCTTCTTGTCTCTGCTCCCAGCTGCTGTTAGACTTGCAAGGTTATCCTTTGACAGTGTACACTGAAGCGCGTTTGTGCTATTCGTGACGCATCAAACGAAAGGGTGGTTTTGGAGCATGACCCTGACCCCGACACATTGTGCGAAACATCTTATTGCCTAAATTTTTAAGCCTACGTGAATTGACAAGGAAACATCGTCATTCTCAAGATACCTGCCCTGTTTTAAAGTGCAAAAAGCATCGGGAAATAGGGAAGAGAGCGGTTTCTGGTGAGCGACAGGGCAAATGAACAGGATCTCCGGTCCCTTTAGGACCATTACCGAGAGCTTGGGTAACAATACCTCTTCCAGGATTTTCCATCCAGTCCTCCATAAAACAATAAGAAAGGAAACTCTCCTCCTTTTCTATCTGACATTCCAATTAACTTGGAAGGCATTATTCCCCCGATCTCCCATTCCCACCGAGAATCACATTGTTCCAGCAAGTATAAATAGAAATCAAGAAAAAGTAAGTTGGAGACCCAAACTTTCTTTTTTTTTTTTTTTTTCCTTTAAAGCGTATCCACTTTTTAAAACCATCTTCGTCCGTGGAGTCCAAAACGATAAGCCGGGGAATAAACTTCCACTAATGCTTGTCCATGTTTTCCTTCAAACGGGCCTTCAGTCGCAGTAAAAAGGACTTCTGTCTTGGCTGCCACGATGCCGTATAGACAGAAAGTATGGCACTAGAAAGAGACGTGTCAGAAACCATATGCTCGCTTGAACACAATGGCTGTCGCGTAGACGCGGCTATCCTCAAGACGACACACACACACGCACACACACACACAAACGCACGCAGGTGAAGGCATGAACACACACATCCTGGTCCCATACCATAACCACGGTGAGCAGAAGGTACGGTGAGGTAGAAACTGACTCTTCTTATACGTTATTGTTTCCTTTCCCACATTTTCTGGCTCGCCCATCCTCCTTTCTTTCCCTTTTCTTTTGGCTGTTTGTCTCAGCCTCTCGTCTGTTTGTGTGCCATGGAGTGAAAACAGGACGCATGTGATCGACCAGGAGGCTCCTCGCCGTCCCCGGGCGCCGTCGGCACGCGTGTGTGTGTGCCTCTTTTGATACTCTTGTGTCAGCGAGATAGACGGCCACAGCTGTCAGCTTAGCGCTTCCTGCGGCCGCTACGCCGACCTCGCGCTAACCTGGAAGTGTTTCTCAACGCCGCGGCTCGAGTCTTCCTGTTTGGAAGCGGGCCAGGGCTAAGCAGCCCGGCCTGCCACGCACTCACACACTCACACGAGTAGGCAAACGGATCCGCGGATGTTTCTGCTCTCGGCGGCGAGCCCTCAGAGCCACAGAGAAAAGGGAAACACGTCAAACAGTCGCTATGTCTCTCTCAGGCTCGTTCCACCTGTCTTCGTCTGAACTAGCCTTCACCCCTCGCTGTGGTTGCCTGGGCAAAAAATATCCTGGAGAGGAAGTCCAGCCGCTGACATGCACCTCCGCAGATGAAATCCATCAGATGACATCTTCTCATGTCTTTGGCATTGTCATTAAAGCCGGCTCTCGCTCCTCTCCGGTGAGCGGATGAATTAAAGATCAACGATAAATGAATAACTAGTTGCATGAATAAAAACAAAAGGTGACGGGACCAATACGAATGGCCCTCAGGATGCTCCGCTCGCTGTGTTTTGTCTCCTAAATACGCGCTGCATGCTTATGCGAGCGGCTCGGTGTGAATGTGTGCGTGGAGGCGAGGAGCCGGGTGCAGAGCTCCACGAGAGGGGCCCTTGTTGGGCACAGAGGCCCGCGGCTCGCCCGAAGGCACAGCCCGTCTGGAGGAGCCCTTGGCCGGGCAGCGGCTGAATTAAAGATGGGAGGGAAGTGTCAGTCTGGAAGGCCGTCAGTGCTGGGAGGCCCCACGCACTCGACGCGGAAGAAAAACAGATGCTAAACGAGACAGGAACGACGAGCCGAAGATGAATAAAGAATTCAGAATTTAACTATTTATCAACTCAAGTCAGTCAACGCGGGACCCCACAGTATGTCCTCGACAATCTCTCTCCACACAAAATGTGATGGAAATATGGCTGAAAATATTAGTGTTGTTATAAAAAACTCCATCAGGGGGCCAATCCCGATGTCAGGAAAAGCTGAAGATCAGCTGCAGATCTTATGGACATCCAGCCTCCAGTATTTCCGATTTTCAGAACAGTCCAAACACTAGAAAATAAAACCCTCAACATACAGAATGGCTATTGTAAATGGAGTATTATGAAATAAGCGTGACATATTAAAGCAACATTCTTAACGAAGGCTCGCGGCACACTAGCTTGATTTTCAGAAATCGTGGGAGACCACAGACACGAGAGTTGTTTCAACCCAATCCTCTGAATGCTCACACCAGAGGGATCAGCAAGGCCACGAGACCACTCACCTGCCGCTTGTAGTTACGATCTCACAGAGACAACTCCGCCAACAACGCGACACCCGGTTGACGACGTCTCCCGGTCTGCTCACTCTCATTGGCTGGTGCGGTGCTCTGTCTGAGGCAGCCTGACCTGGAATCATATATATCATGTAAGACAATTGTATGGACGCCACATACTCGAGGATTATTGGGGCAAATGCTGGGTTGTGACAAGCCGTGGATCAAGTAATAAACTCTCACAAAATAAGATTTTCTTCAGCAAATCCAGCCTTAATGTTTGTTTTTGTGTCTTTAATTGACTCATCTTTGTTACGGTCCCATTATCATTTCCTCTCTGCAAGTCCATTTTAAAATAGCATTTTCTGTCTTTAAAAATGAGTAGTGAAACACATTTTTTTTTTTTTTTTTAGCTTAAACGCTTCCTCTATTGTTGCCACTGCTCTCCTGATGGGCCCTAATTCAGTTTTTCAAGACAATGCAGTTGAGTTTGAAGGCATCGGATATATTATTTAAACAAATATAGTAGGCATTGCACGTTTAACAGAAATCATTGTAGCACAGTATCCATTTTAGCCTCCTACTTCTGTGTGTGCAGCATAACCTCCTCCTTCGCTCTGGCTGCTGTAAAACACCGTACGAGTGGTAAGTGTGTGCTAATGAGTTGAGCGTGTGGGCAGAGACGAGCACCGCGCGTGTTTGTGTATGCCAGCGTTTTGCATTTGAATGGAATCTGAAGAGCCCCGACGTGTTTCGCCGTCACTCTGCAAAAACACAGCTAGTGTTCCTCTCACACCTCCTCTATGAGTGTGTGTTCGGACACATTATCAGCGATTGTTAATCACAAGGTTGTCAGTTGTTTTCAGGTATGATGCAAAAAACAAGGGGTCTTTAATTGCGTAACAGCCTGTAACGCTGCGTAAAATGTAAATAGAAACAATTGACTTGCAAAACACTGAATTCTTAAATAAATAAATTAATAGAAAGCATTATTAATCGCAACATGTTTCAAAAAAGCTGGGATGGAGCCACTCCGTTGCATCGCCTCTTCTTTTAACATCACTGAAGCATTTGGGAACCGCGGAGACCAACTGATAATTTTTAAAAAATGAACAATTTTCCGTTTTGCTTGATGTAGGATTTCATCTGCTCAACACTTTGGGGTTGTTTTGTTGTACCTTTTATTTAATTGTTTTTAATTCGCTCAAGATATCCAATGGATGACAAGTGGGGACTGCAGACAGGCCAGTTTAACACCTTTACTACGGAGCAATGCTGTTGTAAAAACGGGAAAAAATAAGCAAGGCCTTCGACAAAAAAGACGTCAAAGTAACACTTACGCGCAAGTTCCAGTTCAAGATCATAAACTGGATAAATTGGTTAAACCTAAAACTTACACAAATCTACGTGTTAACAGTACAACTATGGCACAATTTCATAAAAAAAAAAGTAGTAGAAAATCGCTTTAGGTAATGGCTGACATTGAAACACCGCCATCTAGTGCCTGAATGCTGTCATTGCATGGATCACAACTGATTGGGAATCAGTTGAATTTCACGAAAATCACGTTCTTTCCAAGCTCTCGTGAGCCACATAAAGGGCCTTGAGTTTGACACGTGTGTTCCAGCCCCTCCACGAATTCCTGATAAATTTGTGTTAAGTCAGGCTGCATAAATTAATCCAGTTTTGGGCTCAAAGGCAGGAACAGGAACGGCTGCTAAAACCTGAAAACTCACCAAATCTTATCGTTAGCAGGATTTACACATTGGATTTGCAAGTCATTTCAATTTGTGGCAAAAGGATGACCAGCAGGTAGCTTCCTGTTCCAAAGACACTGAAAAGATACTTTTCGGCATAACAATAACAATAAAAAGTGTTTGCTGTTGTCAGTCTGTCGGGATTTTCAACTTGTCTTTGTCGTACCTGTGTGCAAAGTGTAAAAGGAAAAGGGATTTGTGAGCAGAAATGTAACAATCACCATGCAGAGCCTCTGATAAATGGGATATGAAGAGGAAATAAAGGATGGATGGATGAGAGTGCGTCGGTGGGGGGATAACAAGAAGGGCAGATGACAGCAGACAGCGAGCGATAGAGGCAGGAGTGGACGGTGGAGCACGTACTGCGTTAGTTATCTCAGCCTCTCAGTGTTAGCTGATAGAATTGAAGTGTTTAGCATATATGCTAATCATTCACACAGGCATCGGATTATCACGGCGCTCTGCCAGCACTCCTCTCCCTCTGCCCAATCCCTCCATCCCTTCCTCACATCCACTCCACCTTGCTCTTTACCTTTCCTCTCCTCACCAAGAAATCCCTCCATTTATCGCCTCTTTTGCTCTTTCCGTCCTTCACTCTATCTCTGCCCCCTTCATCTCCCCCCTGTCTTATCGACGGGCGCTCAGGAAGACACGCTGCTCCGCAAGTCGAACAAGACGGCGAGAGTTTTACATCCAGCGGGCGCTCGGCTAATAACAGATGATTGGCCGTCGCGGGTGGCGAGCTGAGAGAAGCGCACGGTAGGAGTTTGTAAAGGATGAATACATTAGAGAGTGAAAGAGGGGATGGTTCAGAGGTGGCGACAGAACGAGAAAGAGAGGTGAGCCGCTGCTTCCAGTTTGGGGGGGTTGGGGATCGAATTCGAGCTCTGAGGTTATCTCTCTCATCCACAGTGGCCGCTGTGCAAATATTTCACTAAAGATTTCATGGCAACGCACGCAGAGGCTGCACTCGAGCTGCTGTCTCTCCTCTGCGGCCCTAACGAGCCGCCACACATGCACGCAAACACAGGACGTTTTTCCGTCTGCTTCCAACCACACGGTTGATGTCGCGGCTCTGTGGATTTTGGGTCCTTAGCCAGATCGGGTGCCTGGGTGGGCAGAGGGTATGGGAGGTTTAAATGTTTCCCCGACTCCGTCCAGGGATTATAGGTATTGTGCGTGGTGCAGCTGTGGTCAGTGGGCCCTTTTGTTGCAGGAGGCGGGTCGGCCAAATAGCGATGTTGTCATTATTGATTGAAAAGTTTTGATCAAGACAAGCTGGGTGATTGATCTGGTGTGCAAGTAACAATCACACAGAGGTGAAATCCTCAGTTTTAAATTCCACAGAGGAGGTTTGCAGTGTTTTTACCCGAGTTTGTGTGTTTGCTCAAAAAATAAAGGTGAGAGACACAGCAAAACATGGCAACAGATTCCAGAGTCTCAACTCTAAAAACTCCAAATCTTGTGTGGTCAAATGTGACTTTAAAGTAAACAAACATGGCATCGTACATCAAACACAAACAAGTCTACCCTCAAACCAACGGTACGATGGTGACCTACGCAACGGAAAGGCCCGCACTTGCCCTGCTCTTCTGGAGAGGGACGACGCCCCCATCCAGCTGCAGCAGCACCAGGTCAGAGCCACACTGCGCAGAATCAACGTGAGGAAAGACGCTGGTCCAGATGGAGTCACAGGAAGGGTACCTAAGGCATGCACAGACCAATTAGCAGAGGTTTTTAACCGCCATCGTCAACCTCTTGCTACTGCAGTCTCTGGTTCCCAACTGCCTAAAGTCAACCACCAAAGTCCCGGTGCCCAAGAAGAACACAGTGAGCTGCCTGAATGACTACCGCCCATTTGCCCTAACCCCCATCACCACCAAATGCTTTGAGAGACTCATCTTGTCTCCCATTAAGGCCGTCATTACCGTCGACCTCGACCCACATCAGTTTGCATACAGAGCAAACAGGTCGACAGAAGACGCCATCGTAACGGCCCTCCACGGAGCCCTCACACACCGGGAGAACAGTAACACGTACGTGAGGATGCTGTTTGTGGACTTCAGTTTCGCTTTTAGCACAGTTTCACCCCACAAACTGGTTTAGAAGCAGTGCATCCTGGGACTGTACAGCTCACTGTGCACCTGGATACTGGACTTCCTCAGCAACAGACTGCAGAATGTCAGGATGGGAGACCACACCTCCTCCGCTCTCATCAAGAACCCTGGTACACCGCAGGGATGCGTCCTCAGCCCCCTCCTTTTCTCCCTTTTCACATAGGACTGTTCCCCCATCCACACCAGCAACATCATCATCAAATTTGTTGATGACGCCACCGTCGTAAGACAATGAGTCAGCCTACGGGGAGGTCTGGCATCTGCGGCGATGGTGTGACAAAAATAAACCGGATATAAACACATCAAAAACAAAAGAACTAATAATGGAATTCAGGAGATCCAAACTAACAGAGCACTCTGCCCTCTTTATTAATGGAGAGCTTCAAGTTCCTTGGAGTCCACATCCCGGCCGACTTCACCCGGTCCACGCACATCTCTCACCAGGTGGGGAAGTCACAAAAAAGACTTGCACTTCCTCAGGAAGCTCAGGCAAGCTCACCTACCACAACCCCTGTTGACAAACTTCTACCGCTCCACCACTGAGAGCCTTCTGACCTACTGCTGTACAGTGTGGTTCAGCTGCTGCACTGCAGAGGACAGGAAAGACCCGCAGAGGGTGATCGGGACAGCAGGACCGCCCGTCAGTGACACTTACACTGGCAGACTCCAGCGGAAAGCCAGTGTTATAGTCAGAGACCCATCACACGCTGGACACCCCCTTTTCTCTCCACTCCCCCCCGGAAAAAGATACAGGACACTCAGGGCAAAAACAAACAGACTCAAGAACAGCTTCTACGCACAAACTGTTAAATGCATGCCCGCCCCCACCACACACACACACACACACACACACTGACTGAATAACCACCCTCAGTGCAATATAATATATATCATTCTGCTCTGTTTTTATTTTTTTTACTCTGTTGTATTGAGTTGTTCATATGTATTTACTGGTACAATTTTGTAAAATAGCTTTAAATACTCTTTTTCATTGTCCCGTTGGGATTTGCTGCTAAACAGATTTTCATTGTTCCTGTAACAGCGACAATAAAAATCTATTCTATTCTATCGTATTAATCTTCCCAGCCGGTCGGGGAGGGTAAACTCACTCTCAACGCAACTCACACCGCAGGATGTCTGCCAAGATTATCTCTATCGGAAACAGGGCATTTGCTGACTTGGGTTGGAAAAGGGGAATCAGGCTCAAAACCGGCCCGATTACGTAGTGACGTATTCCTTGCTTTACACAAGAACTAGGAAAGGGATTTGCAGGATTGTTTGTTTTGTTTTTTTTCCTCTCAGAACTGGTGACAAGTCAGGACTGCAGACAGGCCAGTTTAGCAGCTGAGCTTCGGAAGCTTTTCGATGTTAAATCTTCACAAATGTTAGAAGGTAGGATAAAGCACCCCTCCGATTCCTACCAAATGCTGTGATTATGAAACACATTTTAAAATCAAATCTAGAATGCCAGCATTAAGGAAGTTTTTCTTCTTTCTTTTGTGAATCATTTTGGAACTACTGTGTATATCAACACACATCCAAATCTTAGACATACAGTAATGTCTCGAGGGTCTGGGAACTGAAACGTGACTGATTTTGGCTGAAATAATCTTTTTGATTTTTTTGGTGGAGATACATGATCTCCGATTGCTCTTATTAATGTCAATACATCCTGCTGTTCCAAATTCCAACTGGTGCATTAATCCACAGCTAAAAACAGTCCCCAAAAATGCACAATTTTCTCTTGTTTTGGTCACGACTGCTAAAATTTACAGCTCCCAGCCTGTCTCATTGTAACATCTCTTGTAATGCATCAATTTCCCCTTTTTACAATTGAGTTACGAGACAATTATGGGGACAAAAAAAAAATTATCAACCTTATCCTTTAAAAAATGGACACCAAATCTCTACCAACATGCAATTAATTTTCAACGCTAGCGCTACCTAAGATGGTACGAAGAAGGTAACAGTATCCAGTATTTATGGACAACAAACTGTCAGTAATGTGATGTCATCACTTTCGACAGGACTGCTCTCCTCAGTCACAACACTGCTACTGGCTCGTTGGAGCAGAGGTATGGATACACGCACACTGATGTACGTAGGAATGTAGAGTATTTATAAATATGTGGATAGCTGTAATGCCTTTTGATTGCATGGGGTGATCCAGCATGGGAAAGCAGACACACACACACGTTTTTGCTTATTATCCTTGTTTCGTCACCCTCGGGCGATCTGCGTCTTCTGTGAGACAGCGTTTCCTAAGACGTCAGCTGTAATGGGCTCTGAGTGATGTTTATGCCGACTCGAAAACGCTAAAAAACAAACCTTGACCCATTAGTGTCCCTCTGGATTTGGCCTATCATTTCTCTGCTCCGTCGTTTTGTTCCTCTCAAGGCTCAACCTTCACATGCGGACTTATGACAAACAGACGTGCGCCGACACACTGCAGAGCAAGACACAAACATGTCGTAGGTGAGCTAAAACTGTTGAAAATGCTGGCACGTGGGCATCGTCTAATTGTTCCTCTTCGGGCCATCACTTAGATCGCTCGTGACGGCGCAGGACTCACTAATAAATGCTGCGTTCAACAGTTTGGCCCAGCCAGGACAGCAGCAACGCAGGCCGGGAGACTGAAAACTCCAGTGAAAATCACACTTTCAATTCCCTTTTTTGTTTTTATGATGTACTGCAAGACAGATTGTGACTGAAATTAGCGGTCAACCTAACAAAGATTTCTGATTTTGTTCATTCTTCTAAGTGAAAAAACCTAAGATACAACGATGTTTGGGGGCGGGGCTTAACCTACAACTAAAATTTATGATTTACGTTGCATCCACTTGTAAGTGATTCCTCCGAATCTGTGTCTGGTTCCAAGTTCAGTGGTAGAACTTGTCACTGTGCACCATACAGTAGACTAGTTTAGGAGTCAGAGGATGACAGGTGAGCTCCTGTGTTAAGAGGAATACAAAGACATTTTCTCGGTTGTATAAAACTGCACACACAGCAATCACTACAGTACGTTGTACTAGTCTAAGAATAAGACAAGTAATAAGAGACAGTTTTGGTGAGAGCTGCAACGATTAATCTATCAATCGATTGAAAGAAAATTATTAAAAAACTATTTTGATAAGTGGATAATTGTTTCAGTCTCATTTTGAGCAACAATATTAAACATTTGTTGGTTTCAGCTTCTTAAATGTCCCTATTTGCTGCTTTTCTATGTCATTTCTATCAGCAAATGAATGAGTCTTTGGGTTTTTAACTGTTGGCTAGAGTAAAAAAGCAATTTTGAGACGTTACTTCGTACATGAGTGATTAACCGTAAATATAATCGGTAGATTGATTGAGGATTAACATTATTGTTAATAATTTCAGTATAATTTCAGTGTGATTTTGAGCAAAACCATTAACCATTTTTTGATTCAGTATCCTCAATGTCAGAATTTGTTCCTTTTCTTTTTCTTTTCTGGCAGTCAAATGAAAAGTTTTGAGTTAAGAAGCAAGTTGAAGACGTCACTTTGGGCTCTGAAGTAATGTGACAAACATTTTTCACTATTTTTCTGGCAATTAATAAAGATTAATCGCTCATTCATGAAAATATTCGGCAGATGAATGGATGATTACAGTAAAATCATTCCTCTTTTGCATACATGTTAAACTGCTGTGATCTCAGTCATGTGCTTGTTATAGAATTTTCCCTTCAACACTCAAATCAGATCTCAAACTATCCTGTAAACATCGGCCAGTGAGCGTTTTCTTCCAGCTCCTCAGAATCACATCTTTCCCTCCCTCCTCCATCATCTCTCTCTCTCTTCCTCAGCCGGGCTACGTCACTCGCCCTCCTTGCACAGAATGGCGGACTACAGCCCGGTCCTGGTGCGAGGTCACAGGCGGCCTTCTTGTAGCATATGGAGCCGTTTCCTTCCAAGAATACACAGGCCAGATGAGACCACACAGGCGCAGAGGCATCCACACACACACACAGGAGGCGGAAGTGTGCGAGATTAAAGAAAGCCAAGAGCTATCTGATGGTGCTTGTCGCCTTCTCTCTGACCCGAGGGCTCAATCTACTCCACTTGGAATAATCTTGGTGTTGAGACACACTTTGTATGCCAGTAATCCACCAGAGAGCAGCTGAAGAAGTGCGAGCGCACACACACACTTAATCATGTGAGCAAGAATACGGTGGCGTCTCATAATCTGGCGCAAACACACCGACTTCTTACACACACACTCAAACGGAGCCTTTTAATCTTAAACAAGTCTCAAACACAGAAGTTAAGTGGTATCGAGTAATCTTCGCCGGCCTCAGAGTGTCACACACACACACACACACACACACACACACAGGAGCATATGCAGGAGTGCACACACACACAGACCCACACACAGCGCTGGTAATCATCCAGCCAGCTGAAGTGTAATCAAGAAGGGGACGGCCATATGTGTGAGGGTGCTGAGCCTTGGCCTCTCTCCTCCTTCTCCTCTCGCCGTCTTCCTGTCCGGAAGAAGGATGTTGGCTCTAGACGGACCTCATAAAGGCTCTGATGTCCGTAACTGAGAGTCTTTGAGTTTTGGGTTTAACGAACGTCCACATTCTTGTTCAACACAACCACCTTAAACTCTGCGGTGCATGTAGGTGAATTTCTGTCAGTGTAGCAGGCGGTTTGGTCCCGGTCCCCCGTGTGGAGACAGCTGCTGCCGCTCTGACCTCACGCTCTCTCACGTCTCCCGGCCCACAGCTCCCGGGGGCCATCTTGGGTGACTTGCAGGGTTTTTTTTTTAAGTGCCAGCAGTCATGACAGAAAGATTTTGGGATTGAGTTGGAATTTCACTCAAAAAAAAAAAAAAAGATGTATTAAATTCACTCCTAAACGGCCCCTGATTGTAAAGATTTGTTCCAATTCGGTAAAAGCCAGGAGCCGGAGTGATTTTCAGCCACCACCTCCTGTCTATCCCTCAATCCCTGTTTCTTGTCATCTATTTTTCCCCCTCTCCTCTCCCAGTCTTTTCTTAATCCTCCGCCCATCTGATGAAATGACCATATCTAATCCCTCGGTTCCCTTGGGAGAGATGTAACTGTATTAAGACACTAAATCCATGTCCTTACAACTGCTACAGATGTCTTTATCATCCCCTCTTTCTCTTTCTCCTCGTGTCTTTCTCTTCAATCTCTTAAATCTGTAATCTTATGTTTGATTTTCAGAGCTCCCAAAAATGGTACATGTATAATCTCACATTATGTTTTGGTGGATTTGCGTTGGCATCCTGTCTTTTTTTTTCCCCCCCTAATTCCTTTCAGTTTTAAGTCTCCCGGTGTTCATTGCTGCTTTTCAGGAAACTGATAAATCTGTGTTTGCTTTGAACATGTCCTTGTTGTGAAACATTCATTTGAGCACTTGAGCTTCTGAAGGTAATATTGCTCTTTATGTCGAGCTCTAAAAGTGTGAGCTGTTAATTGTCACTGTGTGACGGAGCACAAAGAAACACTCACTGATGGTGAGATGTCGGGGCTGCTGTCAAGAACATCTGTACAATACTACGGACAATTCAAAAAAAGTTTTGGTCCGATATGTTTTTATTCATTCTTCCACCATAATCGACCTGTATCCGTCTTGCAGAGCCAGGAGAAGAATTTCCTGTCCCGTCTTCCTGTGCGAAGGTGTTAAGAGTTTGATATTTTGATCTATTGTTCCCTCTTCCTCTGAACGTCGGTTCGTTTCAGTTTTGGTGACGTTTTCGTTGCGCTGAACGTTCATTTTCAGCTCCAGATTAAAACATGGTCTTCTTATTCGCTGTGTGTTAGCGTGGATAAGTCCCACCCACTGACACGCACATAAGACTGCGCATTCTCGGCTGAAAGAAAACCGGAGCGCGTAAGATTTGAGGTTCGAAACAATAGGAAAAAAATTATCTTTTTTTCTCTGAATTGAGAAATCAGACGAATCAATATTTTTAACCAGCCCTACGAGATTTGGTACAGCGAAAATGTGATATGACTGCCAGGCTACTAAATAACAAAAGATGCCAACTACATTTTGGTTGACCCCTGATTTGAGTCCGGGCCTAACTGAGGCTCAGATCTGTAACGTTGGGACTGAATCTCCCATGTTTTGTCTAACAGGAGCCATCTTAATGCTGGATCTAATAACAATGGTGTTGACAGGATGCAAGGAGTGTGATTCATAGATCCAGAGTTTCTCAATAAGACAATGAGTGGACGTGTTCCAATGCCCTTTCTGAAACTTTTAAAATTTTTAAATGTGGGGAAAAAGCCCTAAATATTGGTCGTATCAGAATATTCAGATATACTCCGTTAGAAAATCAAAATTCAACTCATTTGTAAGTGGGTTAAAGACAAGAGAGAAGCCATTTATGCAGACTAAATGTAAAACACAAGCCTCCATTCCTAATAATCTTTGTTCTCTGACTCCTCTTGAGTAACATAACTTCATATTCCAACATTCCCTGTGCAAACTGTGACATTTATCCTTTCCGTGATGTGGATTATGCTGCTCCTCAGCTTGACTCAATTTACACCTGTACCGTTTCCCTCTCCAAGAACACGGCAGCTGTGTGCAGATGTGCCTTTTCTTCTTCATTACACATTAGTCACTCATCCTGGTGGACATCGAGCGTGTGTGCGCTTCTATTGGAGTCCTTCCAGGTGCCCCGGTGCCACCCCGCTGATCAGACAAGCAGAAGAAAAGCTCAGTGTTTTTCTGCTCCATCGGCCGCAGCCGCTGCTTCGCTCTCGTGAGCAGGTGCCAGAAGCTCCAAGATCGCCGATAAACCGGCCGGCCTGCAAACTTCGCAGCTTTAATCTGAGCATGTTGGCAGAGCGTTCTTCAGGAAGCTTCGTCTTAGTTTAATTACAAAAAGGTGAACTGTACGTCCGTCTTACCGCGCCTGTTGGCACGCAGCCTGTAGCCGCTGGACTTCGCCAACTGCCTCAGCGCGCCGTATACATACACGCAGCCGACACACACTTGGAAGGGGGTGCCAGAGGTTAAAGAAGGAGAAAAGACCAGCTGCTAGCTTTCCAACGTTTAACAGCAAATGGGGGGAGATTTAGATGGGTGAGAAGAGGGGCAGAGTAGATACGAAGGGACATGAGAGAGAAGAAGTGGAGGACGACGTAAATGAATTTTAATGCTTCTCTGAAACGAAGGAACTCTGTGCTTTTAGATGTTCGTCGTGCGACCAAACAGAACAATAAGTGCTGGCAATGTATTTAGAATCAACCAAGCTGCAAAGAAACAAAGAAGTACACCAATTTTAATGAACCACCAGTTTATAACTTACTAAAAACTTCTTAAATGTATTTACATGCTTCATTTCAGTCATGTTTCATTAATCTATGAGTTAGACAACAGTATCTTAGATTTGCTACAAACTACAGAAATAAAAATGCAAAACTGTAAGTTTCTTGTATTTGGACACACTTAAGAGATTCCAGTGACACATTGATCTGTGTCTAATGCTAAAATTACAACATATGTCCTTCAGAAAGTCCCTGATTTGCTCCAACAGCGAGATCGAGTCCCCACCAGACACACATTTTGGTTTCACCTGGTCTTTTCTAAGATTCATGGAGGGTGATCAGGATTTTCGGATCAATTGAACATCTGACACAGCTCAGTGTATGAATTTTATCCTCTAAACACCAAAAAAACACACACAACTGTGGGTCAATCGAACAGTCAGGGGTACAGGAAAACATTTAAGATACCCCATAAACAAATTCAGACCTTAACGCAGATAAATATACACGTCACCTGTAAATAATAGGGCCAGTACAAGAGCCTTCAACCTTGAGGCACTCCAACCCTCAATTATAAAGGTTACTGGTGACGTACTTCACTGTATCCCCACTAAAAAACCGGTAAAATATAATCAGCCAAGCTTTCCATATGGAGAGGAAGCTGTCCTGAGTGTGCGACACAAAAACAATGTGAAATGACTCCGCTCTCACCTTTTGGGCCCGTTGTTTAAGAAGGGATGCTGCATGGGGAGCTTTCCACAGGAAATGGGATGAAGGTATAGCACATACATGAGGCAGAAAGTTGAAGGGTCATGTACACAGATTCATTGGGTTTTAAAGAAAGTAGTTGTCCGCTGACGTCTGAAGCACACGTGGTAGAAAGGGAGAAAGGGGCCAAAGATGAGAATTAAAAACATTCCTGGCACAATCACTTCAAAATGAAACATTCTTTGAACTATTATTAAAAATCCATCATAGCTTTCACAAACACCTGGGACCCCTCGCTTGCTGATTCAAGAAAAGCTGCTTCGTTTTAGTGTGACCTTCAATATTAGATCGAACTGAAACGTGGGTAA
The DNA here is from genome assembly GCA_001698575.1 of Mola mola. Classification (NCBI taxonomy): domain Eukaryota; kingdom Metazoa; phylum Chordata; class Actinopteri; order Tetraodontiformes; family Molidae; genus Mola; species Mola mola. Next base: position 197,043 of record KV751405.1, read on the forward strand.
GGATGGCTGCTAACGTCCTTAACTGGGCCATTGTGATGAACCAGTTAAGGTAGGACAATGTTCCATCAGGGTTTAATTCTGGAGTCTCTGAATGGCTCGAAACAATAGGATTCCTTATTAAAATTAAGTAGACCGAAATTTCCATCTCGTCTATAGCTCACTGTGTCAGCATTTCAAGCATTTAATCCAGCTACGTTCCCTATCCTAACTGGCTTTAATTTGGACAGTATCAACCAAAACAATCTGTGTTTCTGTGTTTATTTGTTTAAATGTGATTGGCCCACTGCTGAAGCAGCGACAATCTGAAGGATCTGTGGTGAGGTAAATTCAAACACTGTGTTGGAAGTTCACCAGTGGCATATTATGCCCGTCATTGTGTTTGTTCACGCGACGGGTATCGAATGAACAAGTAAAACAAACTAAATGAAATATTCTACTAGTATCTAGATCACTTACCCTGTTCCTGTATGCAAAGGTACAGGCATCATGAGGGGACATACAAGAATTTAATGTTCAATACATCCAATGACCATCCAGATTTATTTCTTAGTCACTTTATTAAGAAATACCCCAAAAAAAACATAACAAATATGGCTTCTACAGTAAAAGTCAGAATTCAGTGTGCACTCAGCTTTGCACTCAGCACATCTTGAACTCTTTTGGGGAGACTGTCTTGAAGTTTTCTTAAGTAATCTTCTGGTATATTCAACCTGGCTTCTTTCAGCATTTCCCAGAGTTCTTTTTTAGATTTTGACTCTTTTATTTCTGTCTTTGTCCAGGTGATTACACAATGTCTCTGTAACAGTCAGGTCTAGACTGAATGACCTGGATGACTGAGAACCTTCATGGACAATGTGGACATGAGTTCCTGACTGTCAGAGTTTAATCAGCCTTGGCTGTGAGCTTTAGTATATCTCTACCTCCCCGCTCAGTTCCCTCTCAAATGTGGTTTCGGCAGTGCTCGGTGCGTAGGCTGGGTATCTTGGGCATTGGAACGGAACAGTTTTTGACAAGACTGGAAGAGGAAAGGTTGAATCATTTCAAATGTGTAAATGTTAATTGTTCAACCCTATTTTTCAGATCAGCAAATAGCAACAGTTGGGGTTTCCCTCGACAATCCCATGAGGCAACATTATCTGAAAAGCCAGAATAGGACTAAACGTCTTACAATATTATCCTTTCAGGGCACAGATATTGGGGTTTTGTAGCTTTAACGTATTCCGAAATCTTCCTAAAAGAACAGATGTGAAGTGCTGTTGTTGGCTTTGTTAGTTCTCTCTATCGAAGCATTATTTTTTTTCCCCCCATTCGTAATTTGAGGACGATGTTGTGCGTCAGTGCTTGATGGCAGGAAACTCCTGGTGAGCTTCTTGTTCAAAATAAGCTGAACTCTCCTTCTCTTTTGGCCCTTTGTCGGATATAAAACTCAGCGAGAAAGGATATGATTATTCTTGCAGTTTGGCCCCAAAGTGCCAAGCGTGTGTACTGGACACCGAGTTTACTAATTTCCAAACACTGACTGCTTTTTAAAGTCTTCTGCATTGTATTCACTTGTTTCCACGTTGCCTGAAGGCAGCTACAGACACACTTTCCTGGTGACTTCCTCACACAGATGTGTATAATAGGTGCCGACAGATTTACTCTCCCTGACGTCGAACAAAAATAAGAGCGCACACCACGCCTTCTGTATGTGCGCTCACATGCGTACACAAATCTTACAAAGTCACGTACGCTTATAGGTTTTAGGTCCTCATTATTTCCGCACAGGAAACACAAGGGTTGTCTTAAAAGCTGCTCACCTCATGGCGCATCCCATGAGTAATCCGTGGCAGTGTTGTCACAGTTGTTTTGTTCTGCTGTTTGGACGGTTCACCTGAAGTTCAGGCGGAATCAGTATACGTGGACCTTCCTTGCAAAAAGAGCGCAAACTTTTCGCAAATCTTTTAGTGCTACAAGAACTATTTATCATGTGAAAATGCCACTACTGCAAAGTTTAACATATGATCAAGACCACATGTGCTCAGTTTTTATAGTTCAGTGCTTCCTGTTGAGGGTCAGACCTGGTGACATAGCTTTTACTTCACGGGTCAGAGGGCGAGGGCAGGTGAACCGAACTGCAGCTGCATCCGCAAGGATACGGAAAGATACGTGTGTGTCGAGTTGGGTTTGTACATTCACACGTCTTTGGATTTTATTTTGTTAGACAAAATGACACTTTTTTCCCCCGGTCCTGCCGCTCTTTTTGTGCAGAGCATTTTTGTGTGTTTTGCATTTGTTCCTGACAGAATTCATCCACTTTCATGTGTGCATATTGTCAAAAACTCGCTGGAAGAAGCGTAGAGGAACACACACACCCAATTTCCCATTGATGGAACCGACTCAATGCAGTCACAGGCAGTGACGGCTTGAAGCAGGAGGACACGGCCTGTGGCAAGGTGAGTGTGTGTGTGTGTGTGTGTGTGTGCGCGCGCTCGGCTGGCAAGATCAACTCGTGACATCTGCAGATGAGTGGCATAAAAGGCAGACATGAAAGGGACATTTTACGTACTTTCAAATCTTCCTGCTGCTCCTGATAGCTACCCATCTATTTATCTATCCATCCCTCCATCTCTACATCTCTCCATCAGATGTGTCCCGGTCTTTAGTATTTTGATCCAGAGTCACCTGCCGCTCCTCTTTGAGCTTTAAACACATAAGCGGAGATCAACGCACATGAAACAATCACAAGCAAAATAAAGGACTAATTTGGAGGGAGAGAAGAGGTGGAGGTGGACGACAGAAGTAGTAATAGTGTCAAAACAAAGATTTTAAAGCATCATTTCAGGACCAGTCAAAACATCACACACCAGAATGCCAAGTGTGTCCCAAGAAGTTTGAAAACTGCCCCATGGGAGCGAAGACAGCCAAAGAACCAAAGTAGGACCGTTCACATCAGGGCCATTGTTCTGCTCGTATGAAAACACTCCGTCTGCCTGGCAGCAGTCGTGACTGTAGCGGAGCTCTGGGCAAAGGGAAGTGAAGGGCAGCGGGCGGCGCCTCAAGGCAAAGCCCGACAGGTGGGGTTAATATACCCAACACCAATAAACACACACGGAGGTGTCGGCGCCTTTCAACACCAACCAAACCTCAGTTTTACTGTTAATAAGCACAGTAATTATTATTTAAGCATCTTAAATGTGCTTCCTTATGACAGATGAAATTATACGATGCTACATTTAAATCCCACATCAAACACAGCTATGCTTTACATTTAGTGTAGTTTTTATGGCATTCGCTGTCCAAACTGTACTCGGTTTTCAACGTGACATGTTGCAAAGCATTTAAAAACAAAAAAAAAAAAAACCCTTGAAGATTGCGAGCGAAAGAAACGCACATTGTCATTTCTGTCGTTCAATCTGGTTGCCGACCGCCGCTGATAATGGAGATAATTATGCTAATGCTAACGGCGCCACTAGCCGTCCCCCGGTTCACGGTGTCAGCGTTCGTGACGTGAACCGAGACGCTCCGCGAAATGTCAGCCGCCGCCTCGTGCGCGTACGTACGTGCGTCGAAGGGAGATGGCTGGCGATGAAGGAGACACACGTGCACATCTGCGTGCCTTAACGCTCGGATATTAATTAAAGTTCATTGCTTCAGTAATTAGCGGGGCAGGATAATAACAATATGTGACTTATTGGCCCCCCGGGTCCAGCTCTTCCTCGAACTTTAATTGGATGAGCGTCATTAAAAACTTCTGTGGCCGTTGGGGAAGGTTGACTAAACAGCCGTAAACAGTAACAGGAAACACTTCCAGTCCTAAGAAGCGTCCTCTTCTTTTATCTGCTGGGGGCCCTCGTGTGTTACAACGTTCAATTAAGGGCTTCAAAGCTCTGCAAAGACAGTATTTCTGAAAAGGCAGCACCTCAGATCAATCTGGAAAATGAGGGAGCGCCAAATATGAATCAATATGTTGTCTTGGCACTGCGCTGTTTATCTCTGAAATGTGCAACTTTACGACCGCAGTCTTGTCTACGGCTTTGAAATGGAGGATCAGGTGTAAAAAGAGGAAAATTAGAAGGTGTTGATCAAAGATGAACTTGAATTCTTTGAATCTCATTGAGCCGCTCTCATCCCATCACATCTGGTCCAGACAGAGGCGCACAAGGATTTGATCTACCTGCAATGTAAAGCTGTCCACGTTTTAATTACACGCAACGTAGTTTGAAAGGCGAGAAAGCGCCAAGAGGGCTGGAGGGACGAGTGACCAGGGTTCAGGCCTCCAGTCATTCATTAAACCTGACCAGCGTTAAAGACAAACACGAGCCGATCGATGTCAAGCACAGTGTCCCTGACTGACTGATGGTATTATGAACGCATGTAAAGGCTAATGGTCTCCTCTTTCTGCTCTACACTGACCTCCAGCACTGGCAAAAACACAATTTGATCACAGAAAAAAAACTAACTTCTAGATAGTAAAAATCACACATTTTTCACTTTTTAAAATGAAAAAATATTATTCCCTAAAAATCTCTTGAAAGTGTTTCTACACCTGTGCTTCACCTAGGCTGTGGGGATCCATGATTGTGCTACTTTAGCCCCGCCCCCATCTCTGGTCATCCTCCAGCTTTTAGGCTAGTCTACTATACGCTGCACAGAGACAAGTCCTAACAGTGGTCCTAACTGCAGCCTAGTGCACAGCAGCCTATAGAAGACGTTCCTGCAATATCAATAACTGTCTGGAAAGTGAACAAAACGCTGACGAAACGACAATCAGTTGACAGTAAACAATGAATTTTGGAAAACGTGAAAAATAAATGTGTTACAGGTTCAAAGCTGCGGTCTGCAGCCAATCAGACTCCTCCAACCATCCTGTATTTCAAGTTAAACACGTTGAAGTGTTCCTTTACCACCGGATTCCCGATATTATTAATCATCAGTCCTGAAAATCAGCCATCGCGCGCTCTCCCGTTCCCTCTCTCATCATCAAGCCAATCAATCATCCCAGCTTTTGTGGCTCTGCTGTCCTAAAAACCTAACTAACACACACACACACACACACACACACACACACACACACAGTTTCTGCAGCGCCTTTGTGCTCCTTTAACCTTGAGGTCTGCAAGCGCCCAACTGTGATAATCTCTCAGGCTGCCTTCATTACTGTTACAGGACACACACACACACACACAAGCATCAAGGAAAAGCACATACATGCCACACGACCACACCTACGCACACACACACACACACACACACACACACACGCAAACACACGAGGCGGAACATTTAAAAGCCTTTTTTTTTCTCCTCACTATTGACTTGGATCAGCGTTGGGCTCATCAGATAGTCCGGGCCGCGCTGTGTGTGTGTGTGTTATTGGCTGTCCTCCCCCTAACTGGCTAGACGGACACAGCCTGCAGGAATGTCAAACCTCCAACCTGCATTCTGATGTGGGCACCAGCAGTCAGATGTACGCTGTCGCCCGCCGTGCATTAGAGAGAGAGTGTGTGTGTGTGCGCGTGCGCTTCACTCATCTTTCGCACTGTTGTCTGAGTGACAGGCCCTGGGCGTCACGGTACGCACACAAGCACAGAAACAAAGTGGAAGAGGAGACGGGGAGGAAACTTTCAACTAAATATCATTAGCAAAGGTTTTGGGGACGATTAAAGGGCTGTTTGAAGGCTGAGACGTGGTTTTAGGTTAGGCAGCGATGTAACAATTACTCAAAAACGTACAAGTGGAAATAAATCACTTAAAGCAACATGGGTAAAAGTTGAAGAACTCATCATTTATTAAATATGTACTCAAATGCACCTCGTGCTAGAATGAGCAAAAGGACACAAAACAGTCACAAAAGAAAAAAACCCAAATCATACGACCAAGGTCCACGCCAGCTATCAATCAAACTTAAAAACTGGTTTCTGTTTCTTAAAATTACATTATTTTGATTTTTTTCCACTGTAAAATTTGATTTATGGCCTTTAAATTTCTTGAATGTAATTCTACACTTTTTCAGGATGTAGTGCCACTCGTTGAAAAAAACCCAAATCATACGACCAAGGTCCACGCCAGCTATCTAGATGTCCACTAGATGTCAGATCCATCAAAAAAATTTAGCATTTCCCACACGAGGCTTAAGTTTGATTTTAAAAATTAGCTGCAGCCGTTAAACTAATGTCTTACATACTGAGAGTTTTTATTTGTGGAAAAAGTCATTAAAATACTTTTATAACTCTTCCTTTATCCAGATTGTGGGGATCTATGAATGTACTACTTTAGCCCCGCCCCCTCTCCAATCACCACACTGACCTTTGCCAGGGTTTATCAGCTCTGTTATCTCCCAACTTTTAAACTAGTCTACTATCCACTGCACAGTGACAAATTCTAACATCGGATTAATTCAGCCATGCAAGTCTGAACCAGACACGGTTTTGGGAAACATGTTGCGATGCTTTATCGGCCCGCCAGGGGGAGCAGTGATCATGAACACATCCCTCGTGTCGCTGCTGTGGATCAGCCATTGTCATCAAAGTGACAAGTGTTGTACTATTACTGCTTGAAATGTGTATCATCAGATTTGAAAGTAAGGAAAAGATGTCCAATATTAATGTAGAGGAGAAAAAGTATTACTTTTGGAGGAAAATGCAGTGAAGTTATGAAAGACTGAACGTCGGATTTCTGCGACTTGCTGTCTTGCAGACTTCTAGATATTCAGGCTGTTAGGAACCCAGTTAGCTGCAGCAGCGTAATGCATCCATCTCCCGCTGCGTCTTTGTAGAGTTCAAACATGAAGATTGGATAAATTTGTTTGTTGGGTGAAATGTAATATCTCGTTTTCTATGGTCGATTTGTTGGCTCCAAAATTTGTTTGAAGATGGGAAAAAGGTCATGGAGTGCGAACTGGGTTAAATGGGGAAAGTCTGTCACCTCGTTTATTCATTTCTGGGTCAGGGTTTGGCATTTAGTTGCGATGATTAAGTTGCTTGTCCTCACAATGATAGAGATACCAGAGCGTGAAACAGTTCACGTGTGACTTTGTCCTTTTCAACAACAGGAAACTATCGTTAGGAGACTTCAGGTGTTCACATCACTGGACTGTGCGTGTCTGTGTGTCTGACTTTGTGTGTCTCAATCGTGTCTCTTTGCCTCTGTCTGCTTCCCTAGTTTTTTTTCTTTTTCAAATCCATAAAAAAACCAATAAAAAAACCTTGATTTTTCTACAAGTTCCAACTTACAATTCACGACTGAACAAAAGAGCCGAATGAACACTGGCAGTCTTCAAAATCAAATCAAAATGGAAGACGCAAAGGGGTTGTGACCTAAAATTATCGACTAGCGCTAGCATAAAACTGTCGCAGCTCCTTAGTTTGGGCAAAACCATAATGTTTTAAGTACTTTGTGTTCTATGAACTTCTAACTTTGGTGGAAGTTGCAAAAACCTTTTCCTTCATTTAACCACAAAGTCACGTCTTCCAGCGTTACAATAACGCTATTGCTCGTAGGTCATAGCCACACTAGCGCTCAGTAGGCAACAAGCATGATGACCATGGTGATAAAATAAGCTTCATTCAACGGGAGGAACACTTGTCGCTCCCATGAAAAAAACGCTTACAATCAAAGCTAAAGAGAGCAGCAGGCGAGGTGACAGCAAATTAAATCCATCAAAGCAAGCAAATCCTTCAAAAGAAACGACTGCATGGATACACATGGATGATAATTGAAACGTAATTCAAATTTACAGTAAGAATTAAGGAGAGCAGCAGGAGGACGTGTTTCATTCTTCGCTACAAATAAGCCAATTAAAACTCCCTCTTTCTCTCCCATGTAAGAAATGTCACAGAGTCAAAATGAGCTAAGAAAGCAAAAGTCGCAAAAATGCGATACGGAATATCTGTAGGCATTTTTTCCGCATGACAGCTAACCCTAGATAGCATGTAAGAGGAAAAGGCAAAAATGTAGTGAAGCAGGAGCAGGATAATATTCTCCTCCTCATCCAATGAAAGACAAAAGAGTCCGAGTCTACCGAATTTTAAAGAGGTGACCAGAGAACTGCGAATTCCAACGGCTGCTGCAGGAGCTTCGCCTGCATCACAGCTAATTCAGGCGATGAGCAGAGTTCAGATGCCGTGGGGATGTTTGAGGAGGTCTTGGGGACGCTAGCCCCTCACATTCGAAGAAAGCTCATTTACACTTCACGAATAAGGCCTGTTAAGTTCCTTCTGAACCCCAGCTGTTGTGGCTAACCCCTTTTTGTACAAAAATACGATGTTAGCAAGCGAACACAAGTTCCATCTTCATCGTAGCCCAGCTTTTTGGCGATCTTGAGCCACATATTGTCCTTGACCTGATTGTTCAGGCACTCCCTGGGGCCAGAGTTGGATGTCATGACACCAAATTGATGACATACATTAAGGGTTCATTAAAACAGAAAACTCATAAACTTGAAAAGAAATGGCGTTCCACTAAACTGGAAGAGCCACACATGGCCTGGCAGGATAGCCTTAAAGTATACAGGAAGGCCCTTTGCCGATCAAGAAAAGACTACTATTCAGCGTTGATAGAAGAAAACAATGATAAGCAGGATAGCCTTAAAGTATACAGGAAGGCCCTTCGCCGAGCAAGAAAAGACTACTATTCAGCGTTGATAGAAGAAAACAAGAATAAGCCCAGGATCCTTTTCAGCACTGTAGCCAGGCTGACTGAGAGCCATCATTCTATTGAACCATGCATTCCTAGAGCCCTCACCTGTAATGATTTTATGAACTTCTTCAATAATAAAATTAGACTTATCAGAGAAAATATCCTACACTCCACAGATTCCAGTTCAGCAACAGGAATTATAGAGGCTGTTATTAGTCCTGATGTGTGTTTGGAAAGCTTCCATCCAATTGACCTTAAGGAACTAACGACAACATTATCTTCATCTAAATCATCAACCTGTATACTAGACCCCATACCTACTAGGTTGCTCAAAGAGGTTTTACCCCTAATTAGAAATCCACTACTAAACATTATCAATCTATCCCTTGTAACAGGTTATGTGCCCCAGTCATTTAAAGTAGCTGTAATTAAACCGCTCCTAAAAAAACCTACCCTAGACCCAGAAGTTTTAGCCAACTATAGACCAATATCCAACCTCCCCTTTCTTTCAAAGATTCTAGAGAAAGCAGTAGCGAAACAACTATGTGGCTTTCTTCAGTATAATAGTCTATTTGAAGAGTTTCAGTCAGGTTTTAGAAAGCATCACAGCACAGAAACGGCATTGGTAAAAGTTACAAATGACCTCCTCACTGCATCTGATGCGGGACTTATCTCTATACTAGTCTTATTAGATCTTAGTGCAGCTTTTGACACTATCGATCATCACATCTTACTACAGAGGATGGAACACCAAATTGGCATTAAAGGATCTGCTCTAAGATGGTTTAAGTCCTACCTATCTGATAGATATAATTTTGTTCATGTTAATGATGAATCATCAAGATATGACAAGGTTAGTCATGGAGTCCCACAAGGTTCTGTGCTTGGACCATTACTATTTACTCTATATATGCTTCCTGTAGGTAAAATTATTAGAAAGCACTCCATACATTTTCACTGTTATGCAGATGACACACAACTATACTTATCAATGAAGCCAGATGAAACCCATCAGTTAGCTAATCTACAGTCATGTCTTAAGGACATTAAAAACTGGATGTTTCATAACTTTTTAATGTTAAACTCTGACAAAACTGAAGTCATTGTGCTGGGCCCCAAACACATTAGAGACTCATTATCCAGCAACATAGTTAATCTGGATGGCATTGCCTTGGCCTCCAGCACCACTGTCAGAAACCTGGGTGTTATCTTTGACCAGGAGCTGTCTTTTAAATCACATGTTAAACAGATTTCAAGGACCGCCTTCTTTCACCTCCGTAACATTGCTAAAATCCGGCACATCCTGTCTCAACAAGATGCAGAAAAACTAGTTCATGCGTTTGTTACTTCCAGGCTGGACTACTGTAATTCTTTATTTTCAGGTTGCCCTAACAAAATTTTAAAAACTCTTCAGTTAATCCAAAATGCAGCAGCGCGTGTACTGACTAGAACTAATATCAGAGACCATATTTCCCCCATACTGGCTTCTCTGCACTGGCTCCCCGTTAAATTTAGAATAGAATTTAAAATCCTTGTTCTCACCTACAAAGCTATTCATGGTCAGTCACCATCTTATCTTGAACAGCTCATAGTACCCTATCGCCCATCCAGAACCTTACGCTCCCAGGATGCAGGGTTATTGGTGATCCCAAGAATTTCCAAAAGTAGAATGGGAGGCAGAGCTTTCAGCTATCAAGCTCCTCTCCTGTGGAACTATCTTCCAGTCTTGGTACGGGAGGCAGACACACTCTCTGATTTTAAGAGTAGGCTTAAAACCTTCCTTTTTGATAAAGCTTATAGTTAAGGCTGGCCTATCTAGCCCTTAGTTATGCTGCTATAGGCTTAGGTTGCTGGGGGAACACTCCATGATTCACTGAGCTTTCTTCTCTCCCCCCTCTGACTCCGACTCCTTCTCTGCTCCTGTAAATGTCCATATCCTTACACTAACTTTACTTCTTCCCCGGAGTCGTTGTGCTTTACCATCCTGCAGGTTTTTCTAGGTCGCGGTGGGAGGTGCTGCTGTGGTCCTGCCTGATGCCCCCTGGCCACATTAGGAAAGGAGATCCTGTGACTTGGATCCTGTGACTTGGATCCTAGGCTGGATTTCCAAGTGCAAATCGGGACCCACAGATCACAATGGCTTCTGGATCAATAGACTACACCTGCTTCTGGACCACTACACTTCACATATCCCTGGATTTACAGATTCTACATACTCTTGGACTCAGCAACACCCAGATCTTGCTACATGGAGTACAATGACTCCTGGACCAACAGAGTCCACCTGCGTCTGGATCACTAGACTTTCCATACATCCGGACTCATAGAATCCACAGACTCTGGGACTCATGGATGTTTTATGCATTCTAAATGAACTGTTGTTATCATGTTGTTGTGTTCTGTACAAGTGACATTTATTGCACGTCTGTCCGTCCTAGGAAGAAGGATCCCTCCTCTGTGGCTCTTCCTGAGGTTTCTTATTTTCCTTGTTTAGGGTTTTTTAAGTTTTTCCTCACCCGGTTCGAGGGTCTAAGGGCAGAGGATGTCACATCTGTACAGTTTGTCAAAGCCCAGTGAGATAATGTGTAAATTGTGATTTCGGGCTATACAAATAAAATTTGATTTGATTTGATTAATCAGCATTAGTTAATAAAGTATAAAGTATTTACCAATTCATCCTCATGTCAACTACACACGCAAATTGTTATTAAATGCTTAATACTGCATTAACTAATGTTAATTAATGTACCTTAATTGTAAAATGTTACCATGATGAGTTTCAGTAACCTGTTAGCTTGTTGCTAATATTAGGGTAATAGGGTGTCAATGAGGATGTGCTCTCAGAAATCTGGTCCGACTTGATGGGAAACCATCCTTCAACAACAAAACTCAACACATTTTACTTGAGTAATAAATAAATCAACCATTTACAATGTGGGTTCACTTTCTTTACAAGCTCAATCAAACTGAGGGGAAAACAGTCCTGCACACAATTCATTGCTAGAATAAAAGAGTGCACATTATGAGAATTTATTTCAAAACTGCATAATAGACAAGGTAATGACCTAGACAGATACAAATGGAGAATCAACGAAAATAAAATAAATTTAAAAAACTCCCAGAAAGAACTGTTTAGCCCAGTTGGCTGGACCTTTTTCCCGACTTTGGACTAAACAGATTTCAATTTTATCCTTTTATACATCTGATTGAGAAACCTCATCTATTTGTCCACTTCGAGAAGAAACAAACGTTTAAATTTTGCACCTGCTGCCTCCCACAAGACACAGCTTCCTTTAAAAGAATCCCCAATAAACAAAAACCTTTTTAAAAAAAAAAAAAAAAATCAAGGATGAGCGAAGCCACAAAACGACGATCTTTCCTCAATGCCCCGGCCGCATCCTTGGAGAGATTCAATTTTCCCTCAAGTGGCTGCTTCCCGTCTGTTAGAAAACCATGTTGTCGCATCTCCACAAGGTCCCCCCCGACTCAGAGGAAGCGTCTCTCTTCAGTCGCAGTTCAAGTGTCTAATCTTCGGTGTCTCAAGGTCAGCGTTTGTATGCGCTCTTAAGGGTCTTGGCTCAAACAAATGAGAAGAAAATTAATCGGAGGCAATATATGAAGTGTTGAGGATGTGCCAATGTGAATGCAAATTATTGTCTATCTCTGTGTGAGTCCGACTCAGGTCTTGAGCCTGATGGGACTGAGCGGCGGATGAAAGGGGGAGATAAAAGGTGAACCAGGGAGGTATATCGGCAGAGAGCGGGACATTGTTCTCTTGATCACAGTCACAAGACTGGGTACGTTTCAGTACGCCCTAGTTTGACCTCAGAATATTCTCCTCCAGAGCCTTTGGGCAAGACTTTTAAGCCGTTCAAATTGGCGAGTGTTTTGAGGAACGGCACAGCACAATTCAAAATTCGGCTTGTTGCCAGAAACTCCCATGAGGTTAAGACAAATGTGACCGACTGAGGTGATGCGCAGTGGATGGTGGGATGTACAGTGTTAGCACATCTCGAACTCTTTTGGGGAGATCGTCTGTAGAAGCTAAGGGTTTCCCCAACTTAGAATTTACATCGTCAAATCTGATCGGTCAATTTCTGCCCATCGCGGACTCACGGCTCATTCATCCACATTCTAAATTTGCGACACTGGCTTCCATTTCTTTCCACACCAAACAAAAGAGCTGAGAGACCCAGCTAAACTCTTTATTTTCAGCTATTATTTTAAAAGTATTGTGTCAGTAACCTTAAAGACTTTGTGGAAGAGTTCACCACGTGCATCACCATCTGTACTTTGAGCTCCGTGTAATCTGGTTTGAATGTTGCATTACTTCTTTTAAAACCTTCTCGCCAATGTTTATCGACCTCATATCCACCAAAAACAAAACCAGCAGTTTGTGGCCAATTTACCTTTTTCTCTTCTCCAAGTGGTGCTCTCAAATCAATTATTTTTTAAATGAGAGAAGGGCAGAAGGGAAGTGGTGTTTCAAGCATTAGCGACTTGTGCCAAATGTTAGCTGTGTCAAACGTTAGCTACCTGTAGCAGTAGGACCAAGAAGCACCTCTGAAAACTCTAAATAGTTAAAAAAAAAAAAAAAATGAAATGCACACTGAAGTTATTAATTTAAAGCACATAAGTTTTTTCAGTTACTTGCTAGACACTTATTAGTACAGCAATATTTATCCCGAAATAGGCAGTATATCACCACTTACTGGGCCAAACCAAACAACCTATGTAAAATCATTCAGCGCCCCCACATGGCCAGAATGGAATAATCCTTGATTCATAACCACATTTTAGAATTACCATTGTGGGATTGTTAGAGCTTTGAAGAATCGTTGAACTTTTGGCTATTCGGGGTCATGCCTCGAGCACAGAGCTGCAACTAACCTTTATTTTAATAACCAAATAATCTGCTCAAACATGCTCATCACATTGTTTCAGGCCCAAAACTGATGTCTTCAAATTGCTTCTTTACTTCAACCAATAGTAAAAAATACTGAAATTTAAGTAGCTGGGACCAACAAACGTTTGATTATTTTGCTTTGAACAAAACCGAAACGATTATTAATTAAGTTTCTTTCAAAGGATTAATCGATTGATTGCTGCAGCCCTAATTCCCTACATAAAAAAATAGTATATTTTCGAATACTTTCCCATACTTAAAAGGGACACGATGAGCGAAAATCAAAAGAATTAAGTTCTGCCCAACTTAACATGAGTTAATTAAGCCCTTTTTAAATGCTTAATCACAATGAAAACTGAGAGCTGAGCAGTGAGAGGCAACAGGAGGGGCATCATTTTCATCTCTGTCATCCATCTCTCCCCTCCACCTCTCCGCTTTTTATCCTCTGTTCCCTTCACATCTATTATTCACCCCATTTGGCAGCCAAGTTCACACCTAAATCAACCTCCAACATGCTGCGTCTGCCTCCCTTTGACATGTTCTCCTCATTTTAGCCACAATGTTTAATGGCTCCGTTCCTGCCTGCCGACACTACGAGTCCCTTGTTCTCATTTGAGTCATTCACCTGTCTAATAAGCAGGAACTACACACATTTTGTTGAATTTTAATTTTTAAGGAGAGTTTGCTCTTACTTTTTCAGGGGAAAGAAAGCTTTGCAAACCAGAAAAGAAAAATTTGGTGGAATTTGAGCCTCGATTCCAGAGAATAACTCAAGTCTGTTAAACGTGGTGAATAAGCCTGTGAATTTACTGATTACAAGATAAACTTGTCTTTTCAAGCGCCTGCCTTTGTTTAGAAAGTATTTTTCAAATGCAATTAATTTCCTTAAAGACCGTCTCCAATCAAAATCACATTTGGACGCTGTCGATTTGTCCATATTTCCTTATTTTTTATCTACTACGACTGAAATAAGCAGTCAGCATCATGGCTTTTTTTCTGCAATCCAGCAATGTCCAAAAATGAATTCTGACAGCTCGGGTCTTCTACGTGGAAAACCTGAGGAACCAATCCTGACAATTTGGGGGGGGTGGAGCTTAACATTGTAGATACAAAACTTACCCTTCTGATGCATGAACTTGAGGGCAACCATGTACAAGTAGCTCCTTGTCACAACTTGCCTATGTGCAGTGTATAGTAGGCTAGTTTAAATGTCAGAAATCTCTGGAATCTCAAGGAATGCAAGTCTTTCTGTCCCTCATATAGCTCGTACAAGTTCGTCAGATTGACTTTGTAGGTGTTTTGCTGACGGCCCCAGGATGTGCACGTGTGCTTTTGGTGCTGTGAGAAGTGATAAAAAGCTTGCAAACTTTACATTGAGTGCTTCTTCTTCTGCCCTTCTAGGTTAAAAACGCAAACAGTAGCACACCCTGTGATTGAACATGGGATTACACTGTACTAGCACCTTCAAAGCGGGTGCATTTCTTGGATGCTCTCCGTCCAGCAGTTGCAGCTCTGGTCATTATTCAGACTTTAATTTGACCCCTGACTGACGTCCTCAGCTGGAGGATGAAAAAGCGAACACACCCAGATGATAAGTGGGGCATTACCAAGTAGCGAGAGCCTGTTTAGGCTGACAGCTCAGGAAGCAACAGATCACAGAAGAGCCTTCTGTGAGTGGTAGCTACAAGGTATGAATTCAATATCTGTTTCCTTCTCTCAGCTGCTGCTCAGTCGGAGCTGAATTGAAAATCGACTGCGATGTTATCCGTTACAACTGTGTTGGCACGTCAAAGCGACACGTTTGGCGGCAGCGTTCAGTTTTTCCCCACATGTGCCGACTCCAGATGGCCTCAAAGAGGCGACGGGTGACGCCAACGTCACACGTGCACACGCATACGCACACATGCACAATCAGGGAGCAACGCCCCACCCCGGAGAGCCCTCTTACCGGGACCCATGCAGGGATCAAAACGAGAGAATAAAAGAGAGAGGGGCCACATCAAAATGGATTTGGATGGATGAAAAATGGACGGAATGATGACGGCACGTGTGGCTCCAACACACACACACACAAATTACTTTCAAATGAAATATTATATGAAAAGAGATCGGAGATGATCATTGTTATGCACTTCACTTGTCAGATGGTTTTAAAGTTGTGGCTGATCAGCTCAGACCCTCTACTTAAAGAGAATTCTGCTATTTCACCAACTTTGAGGATCTAAACTTCTTTTTTCTAATTACTCCACTATGGAGTTTGGTCCATTTGGCTCCACGAGGCTACACAATGCAACAGGAGGGCATGACGGAAATAGATAAATCTGAATAAATGATTTTTTACCACTAACACAAAATGTTATTGAAGAGGCTGAAAACAGATACTAGTGGTGGGAGAAATAATCAATACAGTCAAATCTTGCGATATTTTATCGATTCAAACACCACAAATATGGATATATATTACTAGATACATTCTGAATAAATGTTACAGTCTTACTATAATAATTATTATTGATTGACATTTCAGTCTAATTAAGTTTGCTTTCAGTTCATTGAAACTATGTAGACCGAAATAAAAAGCTCACTGTATCAGTCTTGAACATTTATGGCAGTGCCGGTTAGTCTGTCTGAATGTATTTGAGCCTTGTTGTTGCATAAAGGTTCATGAAGTGAGATAAATACACTGAAACCCTTATTTTAATTTTTTAAAACTCGTTACAAAATTTAAATGGGTGAAAACTTGCAACGTGTCGGAGTAAATAACATAGCCATACTTAACCTATTACAATATCGTATGGTGACTCATGATAAACCAGCCACTAGGGGTCACAAACCAGTGCATTTCTGGTGCCGGTCCGAAGCCCAGATAATGGTGAGGGTCGCATCGAGAGGGGCATCCGGCATAAAAACTGAGCCAAATCAACCGTGAAAATCCCGAATACGAATTTCATACAAGATCGGTCGAGGCTCGGGTCAACAAAGACCACCACCGATGCTGTTGCCAAACAGGGTACTGGTACAAATTGGGCAGCTGTTAGTCGAAGAACAAGACGGAAACACGTTCAGGGACAGAGACAGAAGAGGAAAGTCACGAGTGTGGGATTGAGAGCAGGAACTACAAATGTTGGCACGATGATGGACAAATGTAGAGAGCTGGCTGACATGATGCAGGGGAGAAAGGTAGATGTTCTGTGTGTGCAAGAGACCAGGCGGAAGGGTAGCAAGGCTAGAAGCATCAGAGCAGAGTTCAAGTTGTACTATCATGGCGTGGATAGGAAGAGAAATGGAGCAGGTGTGATCCTTGTTGTAGAGGTGGAACGAGTCAGAGAGGGTCATGAGGGTGAAGCTGGAGACTGAAGGTGTAATGATGAATGTTGTCAGTGGTTGGCTGTGAGATGGAAGAGGAAGAAAAGTTCTGGAGTGAGTTAGATTACGTGGTAGAGAGTTTTCCCAGGGAGGAGAGAGTGGTGATTGGAGCAGACTTCACTGGGCATAATGGTGAAGGGAACAGAGGTGATGAGGAGGTGATGGGCAGGTTTGGTGTCAGGGACAGGAACCTGGCAGGAAAAATAGTGTTGGATTTTGCAAAACAAGAAGTTGGAAAGATTAGTAAAGATAAAGTGAGAGAAGCTTTGAAGAGGATGAAGAATGTAAAGGCAGTTGGTCCTGATGACACACCGATAGAGTTGTGGAAGTGTCTATGAGAAAGGGCAGTGGAGTTTTTACCGAAACTCTTCAATATGATCTTGGACAGTGAGAAGATGCCTGAGGAAAGGAGGAAAAGTGTTCTGATGCCGAGGAGGATGATTCGCTGTGGCGACTCCTCAAAGAATTTAGGTAAAGCCAAAAGAGGAAGAAGAAGAAGATTCAAGTATCATGATAATATCGTGCCGTGGGGCCTTGGGCAATCCTCACTCCTAGTAGATACCAAAGGTGAAACACACGTGTGGTTTTGATGTTTTGTTATGCTCTGTGCGATTTACTGTATAACCTTATTGAGCTAATTAGATCAAGCGATTTAACCCCCGATAACACCGTCAAAATGATCGAGTACTAATTTGGAGCTGTAGTGATTATGAGAAAGTGTGTCTGATTTATTTTTGATGCACCTCAGTAGCTTCTCCAAGAAAAATCAAGCTCTGTTGAGCCTCACAGAGGATAAAGCTGTCTCCTGTGGACGAGTGCTCTGACTTTTGTGAGATGGTAAAGCAGGGCAAACATTAAATGACTAATTGTTTCACCCAGGGTCCACTCCGTCTCTCTCATTCCTCTCTACTTGGACCAGTTCTTTCCGTCGTTTCTTCTAATTTCTCTCAATTACCGTCTCCTTATGCTGCCTTTCCGGTATATATGTGTGTGTGTGTGTGTGTGTGTGTGTGTGTGGGAGACCTTCCTGGACCCCGGGGCCATTTATGGAGATTAGATAAAGTTGTGTCACTCATAGTCATGCATTAAGCAGAGAACAACAATACGTACACTCACATACGCATGAGGACCATCTTAAATCGGGGATATAGGGACAAATTAAAGGTAAAAGCACGCTTGGTTTTCTTCTTCTCTGTTTGTGTTGTGTCCTTTCCTCCCTCTCTAATGGATTTTTGATTTTTACAGAGCATGCAACAAAATTAGCTCCTCTTTCTTTTTTTATTAATGCCACATTCTCTCTTTTCTTTTCTGTGGCTGTTGTTTATTCTTGCGCTAAATTGGAGGGCAAAGAGGTCTTAAAAGGTGCTCGCAGCGTGTGCTGCTAATATGCTTAGTGTTTTTCTTGTTTTTTTAAATAACAACTGAGTATAAATCTATTGTGATTTGTTAAATTAAAAAAAAGTTACAGCAATTTAAAAAAGACATCAATGTAAAAATATGATTTCTACAATAAGATTTTTAGTCAACAGTAACTAATATCTAACTTTAACAAACAACAGGTTGCAAAGTGAAATAATCAGTTTAATTGCATTTTTTCCCCATTTTTCTTTTTGCTATTTTTTAAGCTTCTATCAGCAAAAGAGGACTTTGATTAAAGTAGTTGAAGTGAAAAGTCAAAATTCATCTGAACTGGTTTCTTCTTTTGATTATTTTTGTTCATTTTTACTGAAATTCTGCATAAAATTATACAAACAACAACCTAATAATAAAAATGTATTCATTATTTACTTATCCCCATGCAGATCAAGGTTGGGTGAAGTTTCTTGCACCACAAAACATTTTTATAAAGTTCACAGTGGAAGAGAATTGCAGAATTCTCCCAGAAAAATCTTTAAACTGAAAAATCTTAGATTTATACAGCTTGTCAAACTGAAAGAAGCCGTTCTGGTTTTATTCTCTCGTTTCTGTACATTTCCTCTCTCCACCCGGTGACTTTCCTTCTCAACCGAACGTTTTATAAAGTTGTCCAAAAAGTGAAACGCTCAGTAAAAACATACATGTTTTAGAGTTCAGAGCCGGTTCATGTCATTCTGTCAAGGAAGATAACTGAACGACTCTTATTTATTTTTATAATTCTTATCATTTTCTTATGTCACTGGCTTAAAAAAGCAAAAAAGCTTTAGATGCAACTGAAACGCGATGTGCATTGTTTTTGGAAATCTGACTCAAGATACATTGTCTCTACAAGTGTGTGATTCAGCTTTTCTTTATCTTCAGAAGGAAAAGAAAACGATCGGTACTGTCGAATCACAACACAAACTGAATCGGAAGCAGAGTCTCACGATACAGTTGAATAGAAAAGTGCATCTTAGCAACCAAAGGGAAAATTATTGTGACAACAACCAATTCAAGAGGACATAAGTTCATCAGAAGTACATTTTGAGATAAGGCAATTAAGTTTTTCATTTCCTAATTCATAGATCTAATTTATTGACACTTTATCCTCAGAATTTTACTGCTGATGTTATCATTGAACAATCTGTGTAAACAATCATTTTGTTTACACAGAGCAGAAAAAAAACAACCGTCTTCTTTTAAATGTTTCAAGGTTTCCCACCTGCTTGACACTTCAACACAACGCCTCACTTGGCCTTCGTTTAAACAAGTTTGTCTTCACCATCAAACACTTGTTCTTGCATCTTTTGTTCCCACAGCCTTTATCCCCCGTTTCGGTTTCACTTCTTGTCTTTCACTGTCCTTCTTGCCGATTCCTTTCACCACCAGGTGCCGCTCTGTTATTCTCTCACACACGTGCACAAATCGACCGAGGAACTCACACCAAGACACAGACATCCAAATGAAATCAAGCAGAGCTTCCATCCCGGGTCCGTGTCCCACTTCCTCGCCAGGCCAGTACGTGGCCATACTGCCGCCGCGCCACTGATGGACTTTTGGCACAGAATGGCGGAGCGGCGGACACAAAATCCCTCTCAAGGAGCAGATGCTTGCTTCCTCCTGACATATGCCCCTGAGATGGAGCAATTGGAGGGGAGGGCAGGGGATATTAGAGAAGGAGGGTGTTACTGTAGGAGCAAGGCGAAATGAGGAGACAATACCAAAACAGGAAGTGGAATGTTAAATGAAGGAAATTTAATCAAAAATTGAGTACATTAATTCACATTTGTTAGTGTGCTGACTAATCATTTAGTAACAATCTTCGTGTTAACTAAGATCGTGCCAACCATACCACAAAAGCAATGTTGTCAACTCTACAAATACAGGTCGCAAAGAGCATTAATAAATGGCTAATTCAGGTTAATAAATGATTTAGTGCAGTCACGTCATGCTTATTCAGTGCCATTGTCGATTAATTAAGTGTAACTTAAGGGACATGTTTTTGATTTTACAATACGGGGCAACAGAGAGCTTTAATAAACAATTAATTCAGGTTAATAAATGATTTATTAGGGTTAGCGTTAGTTAATAACATGGTTAGAAACTATTGAATAAGTACCTTAGTTAACATGAGGACTGTTTGTGATAACATGACACAATAACTCATTTATTAACTGCTAGTAAATGCTTATTACTGCATTAACTAATGTTGATTAACGTAAACTTGTTGTAAATTGTTACCGTTGGGCTTTGAAAGCTTATCCTGAAGATGATTTTTGCAGTGTCGGTGTAACTGTATGTGGTGGTTGACGGGGATTTAAAGAAAAGCTCTGGCTGTCTCATACGGGGCAGGAGGCCAATGTCAGAGAGTTTAAAGGGGAGAACAGAAGAGAGCCAGAGAGGAAAGTGAGCTCCTTCTCGTCTAAAGATGAACAGATGGTGTTTTGTGCTGAAAGTGGGGATGAGACAAGATGAAGCGAGAGAGAGTGCGAGAGAAAAGGCATGTTTGTACTCGAATCATCACCGTTTCTCTTCTGAAAGGAAGGTATTTAAAGCATTTTAAAGGTATTATATTTCTTGGGCAGCCAAAGATATAGAAACACTGCTCAGGTTACTATTCACTCTTGCTGTTTGAAACGTATTGGCAGTGGTATAATGTGAAAAATGGACGACAAAAATAGATATCAAACGTCAGTTTGAATTGATTTGGATATTTCTGAGGGATGAGAAATGTACATGAAAGGAAGGGTCATGATCTGTATTCAAAGGTAGAATGTTTCATCAGTGGCTCTTTTCAAAGACCTCACAGTAAACTGGCCTTGGTCCTTCGGATAAAGAGAAGGAAGTAATAACCATATTTATTATGTATGTTTGATTTCAAAGGATTACAAAGAAACATTCTTCATTACTTAGCTCCACTATTATCCAGTCAGGGAGATTTGGCTTTATTTGCAAGGGTTTTGAGATACTCTTTTATGAGATATCTGCTGCTGTTTCAATGCGATGATCATTGGAATTTCACTCAAACAGGACCTGGCATTCTCACCATCGTTTGATGCACAGCTGAGGCCCACGGGAACATTTAAATGTTGAGAGAGATTTGGGCATAAAGTAGAGTTCCCCCCCGAGAATCAAGACGATGAAGTCACCAAAGTGCAACATATTTCACGTTAATCGAGCCAGTACGTGGATGGCCAAAGAGGTCCACCTATAGTCCTGTATGTCTGCTGTGTCAGTAATAAGAAACAAACAAAACAAACAGAAGATACGTGAAATATAAACACAAGAATAAAAAAAAAAAAAAAAAAAAAAAAAAAAAAAAAAAGGTTGTCTTCTAACACATTGCTTAAACAGCAAGTCTAATGGTGGTCTAAGACCTTTAACCTGCATACCTGACCCAGACCTGCTCAGCCTTGCTTACCAAATTGCCAAGTGGCCACTTGTGGTAACGCGGCAAAAAATTCCTCTGCAGCCAAAAAAAGCATATTTCCAATTGACAAAAGGGCAACGACAACTCTCTTCTGAATTTCTGATTGAAGGAAGTTTTGTATTTGGAAAATTTTCCTAGAGCAGAGAAAAGCAGAGTTAAATATCTTTGATGTTATCCCAAAGTAAATTATATGGGCCGATAGCTAGAAAAAAAAAAAAAACTATTGTCCTGTTGTTCCCATTGCATTAAATGGGTGGCATCTTTGTGTCTGGAATCTTCTTGTAAATCTATTTCTGCTTTTCCACTGCAATTTGATTGAAGAGGTTTTTTTGGTCGCGCAGGAACTGTTGATGAATCTCTTTTACCCAATCAGCAATCTGCATTGGTTTGTGCCACTTTTTCAGTACTGCCCCGGCCGAGGTGGAAAAAAAAAATGAGCACCAGATACCAGAAACAAATGGTTTGACAATAGCTTGATTGTAATTGAAGATATTTTGAGGCCAATTTGGACAAAATGAATGCTGAACAACTGACAATTTATGCAAAAACATTCACACATTTCTGTTCTCTGAGCACCTAAAGTGAAATTTTTAGGAAATGGCCTCATTAAAACGCTCTGCATGACTTGATGCCAGTATAAGTTTAATTTTTGTACCGTAACCTGCTTTGATTTTTCTCCATCTGTCCTCTCCGTAATTTCTCCCTCACGTGCCACAAACTCTGATATCCTTTTCCCTCTTGTCAGGTTTGTCCATTGCTCGACAATTACATTATTATTGATTATATTAGAAATGTATGAGGGCTTTACATGCATACAGTCATACTATTCACAAAAACACCTACAGTGCCAAGAACCACAAACCACTCATACACAAACAGTTAGCATATACACACACACACACACACAAGCGTCACACACCTCCTGGCTTACACAAACACTGCTCACAACCAATGCTGCTGCAAGGTGAAATATTTTCATTAAAGCGAACAAACAAGCTGAGGACACACACACACACACACACACACACGGAGAGAACCATAAGCAGCAACTCTAAGTCTGTCATTAATATGCACAAGAATTTAATTAACAGCTACTGATAAGCTTTGTCTGTCTTAAGGACGCCTTTGTTTGTGGATATGTATGAGTGTGTGCGGTGCGAGTGTGTGTATCTTAAGGACCGGCTCGTTGCGCAGTCATTACACCGTCGTCTTCCTGATTCGTCGAGCGTGAAGAGGGGGGAAGCAACCGCATACACACTGCCGCGGCGTACGATATGAACACGGCGCGAGGACGGATTAGACGGGGAGTTTTTAATCATCTTAATTAAGTCTGTTATTTGTTGAATATATGGCATTTATGAGGTTCACGGCAACACAAAGGCAGATAGTGTTAATTAAAACTCAAGAAATGTTTTATTACAAGAATCTGTTAAGAAGGGAGGTTTGAAACGAACGAGCGGAATGTGCCAGCAAAGACCGAGCAAGTTCACACTACAATTATTACAAGAGTGAATGAAAAAAGATTTCATAAAGAGTCGATTTGTGAAGACACCAGTGGTCAAAGCTCCGGGTTTATCACAAACAAACCAAAAACAGCTTGTAGGTGGAAGTGCTTTTCTTCACATTTGCACATTTTTCTTTTATTTTCATTAGAAAGACTCTTAAAATGACTCGATTCAAATTTTTTTTTCCTCATTTAGGCTAAGGTGACCTATGAATATGCTACTTTAGCCACGCCCTGTCTCTGCTCAGCGCTCCGCCCCTCGCCTGCAGCTTCTGTCTCTTAAACTTGTCTACTATACGCTGCACAGCAGCAGGTTCTAACATTGCAGTAATTCAGCCTCACGTGGTTGAACCAGACACGGATTCCCAGGAAGAAAAGGAGGAGCTAGAAGGAGCAGAATCAGAATGGTACGTTTTTCTTCTACTAAATTAAGCCCCGCCCCCACAAGTTGTCAGGATTGGTTCCTTAAGTTTTCTACGTGGAAGACCCGGGCTGTCAAATTTCCTTTTTTGTTCGTCCTTGTACATAAAAAAAATGCCACAAAGTCTGTTAACAAGGTCTAAAATGTGATTGGCATTCGACGTGGTCTTTATCTTATAACATTTATTGTCTATGTTTCTTTCTTTACGGAAAAAAACATTGGTGTTGAGTTTATTTTTTGGGGGGGGTTTTGCTTGGCCATCTATAGTCCCAAACCAGGGGTGTCAAACAGAAAAAAAATATGTATTTTTTTGCTCCCAAGGTATCAGGTACCTGAGAAAGGACACATCAACTGACATTAAATCCAACAAAATCCAGTATTATTCATTTCTAATGGCAGCAGTCATGTCCAATGAAAGGTTCATCACGGTGAATCAAAAACAGCCAGAAAACCAAATCTGATGTAATTCTGTTTTTCATAAACACCATCGAGCAAAGTAACAGTATGGTGAATGTGGTAAAATGAATCTGTTGAAAGTGTGCAAATATTTCTAACCGTAACTAACCGTGCCAATCCAGTTCTGATATATTATTTTGCATGTTGGGTGTGGTTGTTCCACAGGCCGGATGTGACCAACGGGCCTTTACCTTGACATGTATCTTCTAATACTGTGTCTTTAGTTGATACATACAAAAATTGGCAAAAAATAGGAGGGAGGGAAGAGGAATTTGGAATTTGGGGTGAACTGTCCCTTTAAGACAACATACGTTCATAAAGAAAAACTACATTTTCCTCATGTGCTCTCTTTCTTTGCTGTTGTTTATTAGCCAGCAGAACTAATAAGTGAGGCTCGGCAAATAGAAATGCGAGTTCACTGTGAGAGTACGGTGAGTGTCTGATTCCTCTCTGGCTGGCAGGAATCCTCCACAACAGTAATTACAGACTGTCGCCTCTCTGGAAGACACACAAAAGCAGCTCCTGCCAAAAGACAACACCCTGCATTTCCCTCCAAGATGCACCTGAGGAAAGAATAACTGCCGCGAGGACGCTCACGTGCCGGCCAAAGGCCACGGCGCCGTCTGTTCCTGCCACACACACACATCTTCTGTTCGCTCTCTGCTGTTCTGGGTCTTTATTAGCAACAAACATTAACGCTTTGGAAGGAATGGAACCCGCTTTTTGTGTTCAGCACAGAGATGTTCTGACCTGTCATCAACGTGGCGCACAGAGCGCAAACAACTATTCCAAAGCGCTTCTATAGCCTCTTTCATTTTAACATAACACAGTGAGAAGTAACCCTTATAAAGCATTTATTAACCATTTATTAATGTTCTTTTATGACCCTTATTGTGAAGTTGAAAACATGATTCCCTTAAACGACACTTAATAGTCTGGTTTTAAACTGAATAATGTATTCCTTACTATACATGAAGACCGTTTGGCACGTTAATAAACTGATAGTAAATGCTTATTACTGCATTAACTAATGTTAATTAAACCTCCCTTATTATAAAGTGTTACCACTAAAATGAATATGGGTTCAGTTAAATAAAAATGTTTGTTGTAACATGAAGAAATCTAAGAAAAACAGAATTAATAGAATAGAAAAATAAAATAAACTGTAAATATTTGCACTTGATTGACAGATTTCTGTCATGGAAGCTTCACGTTGGATTAACAACAATTTTTCAAAAGGAATCGGTGCCAAATTAAAGGTTTGCACATCGATCATTCTGGTCTTCGTCCTATAGTTGAGTTTTTAACTCCTGTAAGCGTCTCTCACTCATTCTCACCGCTGCACGGTAGAAAATCATACAAGCTGAGCGTCCACTTAGTTTCTCCACTTTGCAGTAATGTCTTTTCTTGACGGGGCTGCAAACTCAGCAAAAGCTATCAAACTAACGCTGACAAGGTCCCTTATCTTCTGACGGTCGCAGTGATCTTGCTGCGCGTTTGTCGACGACCGCTTTACTGCCGCCTGGAAACAACGCAAAGCTGCCCGTGATACTACTGGCATAAAGGAAAACCTTTGGAAAGTGTACCTAAAGAGCAGCTGTGGAGGAAATAAATAATTGTTCAAATGTGACAAATCAAACACGGTTGTTGATGTTCTCAGGTGAAACAGATGTGAAGTCAGAGTCAACACACCGCTGGCGCGTGTCCGCGAGACGAGCCTTCGCGCAGCGTTAATACAAACAGGTCGCCACCTTCCCCAGGTGGCGCTCACGAGCGATCAGCTTGTAAAACCCTCCACCCCCGCTGACCCCGAAGACATGAGCCACAGATTGAAGATGGGACAACAGGAGGAGGAGGAGGAGGAGATAAGATTGATGGGGAGGAACACACACCTGTTATTAGCTTTTCTCCAGACGGATCCGGATGGGGGGAACGAGGAGGAGGAGGAGGCAGAAGGAGATCCTGGGAGAGAAGGAGAGAAATTGTCAGGCATGAATAATGGATTGAGGATCCTTAGAGACCGCGTTAAGACATAAATAATGGATTGGGCTCAGCTGGAGGGGCCGAGGGGGCACCTCAGCAGAATGTACCTGAGGAAAGGCAAGAAAGAGCCGCTGCGGCGCTCTTTCACAATCTGGGAAACTCTTACATAATAATGAATATTTCTCTAAAATCTTCATCACTATGTTGCACAAAACGTCAATGACTTATGAGATTACACTCAATTTCCAGGACCCCCCCCCCAGGAACTAATCCCTCAAAACACACGTCGCCACACATTTATAACTATCAAAGCAGCTAAAACACAAAAAGTTTTAGCACTTCACAAATGGGGTAAAAAGTAACCAAAACCTGCAAATATAAACACGTTTGGTTGCCGTTTCAATCAGACGCCGAGCGTGAAGGCAAATGGGCTGCGAGGAGCGTCGGCGCGGCCCTTTAAGAGATGGCACAAACCGCCAATTCAAGTTAAAATGACAGAAAAACAAAACGCCGGATCGTTTCGCAGGAGGTCGACTTTCACCACGAGAGCAGTTAAATGACTAGACTGAAAACCAGACGAACCAAAAAAGTGGAAAATCTCTGCATGAGTGGAGCGACGAGGAGAGGGCGCGAGCTAAGCGTCGCTTACAAAGGCACACACACATTTTTATGCACACTAAGAGTTTGGTGTTCTGCCAGTTCTCGATGACACGCACACACACACTTTCATCGCATTGTCCTGCATCCTCTCATCTCTACGTCACAGAGAATAAATGGGGGGCTGGACGGTGAATCACTGTCATTTAGCAACAAAGACCTCAGCTTGTTTA